>JANFOE010000610.1:0-504269 GCA_025667525.1 Glebionis coronaria | reverse complement strand
TTAATATGAGACGAAATGACTAATATGTTTGGCACTAGGAAACAAATAGGAACAATTAGTGTGAGTCTGGAATAAGAAAAATAAGAGTGGATATAAAGAAAATTGATATGGATAAGGATAAAGACTAGGAGGCATGTGGGGCCGACAAATAGTATCTTCATCACTTTCTAGTACACGTGTTTTCTAATTACACAACCATCCCTATACTACAATTTAGTTGTCATTTTTTTCTTTTACATTTTGTTGAACCTTCTAGAGTTAAATTAGATTTTAAATTGTTTTTAATCAGTTTGATTTTAACCAGTTCTTCACTGGTTTGTAAACCAATTTTGACCATTTTATTAAACCGATTACGGATTGCTAGATCAATTTGAGAAAGCCAGTTTTTGATTCGAACCATGATGAAAAAAGACAATTATATCTTTGTAGTTCGACTAATTTACGAGCTTGATCTTTACACTTAAGCGATTATTTGGTACATATCGTCTGGCATGAGAACTTTGAAAGTGCAATGTGGTCGTTACAAAAACGATTATGTTACACCAAAACCAATACTATATGATCAAACCATAAAGACAGTTTTTGTGAGGTACTTTTTAATATAGCATATAGTTGAAGGATATTTGTGTACCTTTCAATTCAGTAGCAGCCACTGACAAGTGACAAGTCACCAACAAATAGTTAAAAGATTGCAACTCTAATTCATTTAATCACATACAAGTCTTTGTCCAAACCATTGTTTTAGAAGACTAATGCGCACACAAAATCATCCATATGAAAACTTTGAGCAGTAAAACCTGAAATAATATTTCTCGTGCATTATGAAGGTAATTATGAATGGGGTCATGTTAGATGGACCTACTACTTTTGTTGTGAGGCCCAACTAATGACCCAAATGTCCAAAGTAACCATTATTGACTCCACATGATTCAACAAAACAGCTTTAAGGCAAAATATATAGTATTAACTTTTTTTTTGAACGGTGAGTTAGTGGTTAGTGATTCGAGCTTACAGTGACATTCAATTGGGCAGTATGCAAGCCCCGAACCTTCTCCTTAGAGGATAAACCCGACTTCTGCTTCTTAATTCGGGCCCTGAAGGTTCCTGGTGAGACTCGAACTCGAGACCTCTCCAAGAATACCTCCCCAAGGTTGCCCTTGTTGAAAAAGATATAGTATTAACTATTAAGTAATGCTCGTGATATGCGCCATACGCATTTGATCCGTTTACATCCCCAACTTCGGTTGTGTTAGCAAAGGGTAAGGTGGCCAGTCAGCCAGCTTAACTGGAATATACGGATTCTGGGCACACTTTTCAGGTTTGGAAGAATGAATCAACATGTACCTGTTTTGCTTCCAATAAAATGGTTATGGTTTCGGTTCTATGTCTAACCTCAAGTACTTCCACGATCAGCAGAATGACTTAAAGTGGTTATGGTTTACGTATATCCAATAGTACTTTCACGATCAGCAGAATGACTCAAAATGGTTATGGTTTACGCACAACGATAATTACTCACTCACTCACTCCCAAATCAGAACTGAACAATCACAAGTAGCTAAAGGGCGACAAATATTGCTGCTACTGACTCCGCATTACTAGTCACCCCAAACATCAAAATGTATTGGTTTTGCTTACACAATTTGAAAGAGTTTTTGCTTCTATCAATTTGCTTGACAGTTGACAACAACAAAGAGAATTGACTTATGAATGCTTAGAACATATTCAGTATTTACTGAATTATCTGATTACCGTTCTTCATTTTCCTAACTTCGACCAAAAAAAACCTAAATTTCTTGATAACTTGCTATATCAGCCTATTGGTCATGTACATCATTTTCAGTTTTTTGTCGTAGGACAAGGTGGGTTAAGCTGATCGAACATGAAGAACGATAATAAAAAATAAATAAGTTCTGCTGGACATGTTTTGACCTTATTATTTCATATTACGCGGACCAAACAAATATTTTTAGGATCACATTAGAGAGTGCAACTCTTGAAGTCAACTTGAATAAGGATTTCAAAAGAAGACATATTTACAAAGGATTGACTACTGAAAAAAAAACCATGGCTGGAGAAAGAGAGAATACCATAGAGACGCATATTCCTACCTTTATATACATACATGATACAAAAGGCTTAAATTTACTGGAGGTTACTCTCACGTACCTTGATCGTCATCACAGGCCATGTAACATGACTTCTTCCGACATTGCAGCAGATACAAGCTCTTGAACAATACCGTATCTGATAGACTGAGACCAACTAGCTTCGGCCATCATATCACCAGAAAAAGACCAGCCAAAGTAGCTTCGAGTTTAAAGAGATCTGGAAGTTTGCTGTCATGATTACCATGTTCACCTAGCAAAAGCTAGATGTTCTCAGATTATAATCAAATGCCTGAGTTCCATTCTAATGAATGTACAGACCCAAAATATGCAAATAGAATATGCATATGAAAATGCCAGGTCGAGATTCAAACACGCTTACCCCAAAGTTCCTGTGTTTTAGTAACGTGTTTTTCAAGTGCTAGAAGAAAAAAATGACTGTTGCAAACAAAATAGGGTGGACACTGAACAGCGAGTCCCCGCCGCCATGACGAAGTGTCAAAAACCAGA
This sequence comes from Glebionis coronaria, assembly GCA_025667525.1. NCBI lineage: Eukaryota > Viridiplantae > Streptophyta > Magnoliopsida > Asterales > Asteraceae > Glebionis > Glebionis coronaria. Next base: position 501,651 of record JANFOE010000610.1, on the reverse strand, counting down.
ATCAAATGATTATTTACAATTTGAGTGCGTAGAAAAACATTAAATAAAGGGGCAATTTCATATATCACCTTCCTTTTATGATCAACTTCATATATACCCAAACATGCTTTAAAATCATTGTACATTATGCATTCAATTGTTGCACTTTGGGTATATATGAACTTGATTTTGAAAATAGGGTGATATATGAAATTATTCCTTAAATAAAACTGACCAAATAAACAGATTCTGAGCATACGCCATTGACAAAAATGCTACTGATGATTTTTAGGATTGGCAGAATAGTGAACGAACCATGAATTCACTGGAGAACTCACCATTATACCAAACTGAATTATCCCAAGTAAAACAGTAACATTTCTGCTAATGACTCAACATTACCGGCCACCACAACATATACCTGTTTGGTTTTCATCTAACGGTACACAATCCATCCATAACTACTATTTGCAAAGTTATAGAACTTACGAATAAGTTGCTTTTAGGTCTGAGTTTCATCATACGTAGGTTCATGAAAAAGGGTTATACCATACTGTACTGTTTAGTTAACAGTTGACAAAAAAGAGCAATATTGACTTAAACCTAAATCAAAGGTCGCTTTAAAATCTGAGTTTATGCCATACACCCCTGTAAGGTAAGGGCAAAAACTGTTACAGTACTTATTTTGCCCATCCAAGTTAAAGCATATATGCCCACCACAATATAGTATTACTGAATAGACTAATAAAGATCATGATGGCTGAGAAAGATAACAAGAGAGAGCAAGCAAGTGCATGAAGAGAAAAGATTTCGGCCAAAGCATGCTTATAACGACATGGTCTTAAATTTAATGTAGAATATCTCACATACCTTAGAGGGTGATCAAATGCCACGTAACTTCTTCATACGGTGCAGCCAATATGAGCTCGTCTGCTGATGGTGCATTCATAAACATTACCCTGAATTTGAGACCAATCAAGTTCTTCTATTATGTCACCCGAACAGGAACATCCAGTTATCAGTTATGTTATTCCAGACAATCCCCAGTTGCACTGAGCCTGCACAGTAAATTCCCATTAGAAAAGAACGAAACTGAAGGTCTCAGCAATATAGCCATTTCAAGCACGAAACTGAGAGCACTTATGCAGGAAATGAGCAACATGGTGTACGGCTGTACGCTACTAGCACAAACCAGAATACTATTAACAAGTGTTGAAAGCAATCCTAAGTCTCATTCTGCTTAACATCAGATATTCCCTCATAGGAAGCTTACCACGATAGATGATCCGCAGCAAAAAAACGTACAGAATTTAGTAACTATCAATGACTCCAATAACTAGATGACGACTTGAAGATATAAGAAAAACCAGGTCATTAGTAACTCTTGACACAAATGACCACAAAAAGTAAAAACAAAAAATATTCGACCATATTAGCATAATAAATGAAGCCATTGGATTACTTTCTATAAATAGCAAGAGGCTTCTAAATCAAAGGAAGACAACAAGCCAAGAAAAACTTAATCTTCCACTTCTCATTCTTTAATATTTGTACTTTTAGTCATCTGAAATCCGCAGTATGTGCTATATATTGGCACTAGGTGGGATATGATATCTTCTTCAACCGGAAGTTAATTGTGATGTTAAAACCAGTTTTCAAAAGAACTTTTGATTTAGTTTGAATTTTTCAATGTATTTGTATAACTTGAATTCCATTAATCATTGATTAACGATATATTACTCCCTCGGTCTCATTGTTATTTCCACCTTTTCATTGTCGGTTGTCCCAAAATTATTGTCCACTTCTAGATTCAACAAATCAACAACTTTAAGAAGTTGAAGATCTTATGCACAATGTGATGATTGCATTTTTCTTGAACTGTGTGTTATGTGTTGTATTGTGGGGGGACAATAACCTTCACATCTAATTTTGCCATGCGTTAATCTTGTTATGGGTCATATCTTTAAGCATTCAATTGCAAATCATTTTCCTTTACTCACTAGGTAACTATGTTGCTCGTTTATCCTAACCAACCTCTAGAGCCTCTCAGGACTTCGAAATACTACCTCCGTCCCAAAATTATAGTTCATCTCTCTTTTTTGGTTTGTCCCAAATTATTGTCCATTTCTAATAATAGAAGTTGAATTTGTTTAAACTTGTGTAGTCCCCTTTAGTTCTAAATTGGTATTTACAAACATGAAAAAAAAACATTAATTAATTATCGAAGGGTAAAACTCTCTTTATTTTGCTTTCGTAGAAATCAAAGCGATAATTAATCCTTTCTCTTACACGGTATATTTCTTTATATGTGGACAATAATTTTGGGACATATGGAGTAATATTTTTTACCAAGTTCCTAGTATTACATAGGAAATGGCCTCTTATAGGAACGCGTGGAGGAGATAGAATTAGAATTAGTGGGTAGAAAGGCTAGGTTTGTTTGGGTCTCATGTAGTTTTGCGTAGGCTATTAGAAGCTTCTTCATAGCTTTGCCTCTTGATTTTTTAGGTTTTTTACTTAGTTGGATCCCTTTAGGCTTTTTCGGTGTTTAGTCGACTCCATTTGCCCTCTATGTTTAGGTTTTCCTTTTTCCTTTAGTTCCTTTTGTGTTTGTGCCCTTGCCCGTTTGTGTTTTCTTTATGATTTTGTGATGGTCTCTGTCGTTTGCTCGTACACTTGTATGCTTATATACTTGTATGCTTGTTTCTACATATGTCTTGTATGCTTGCTCATATATATGTCTTGTCCTTGTTATTGCTCACTTGCACACTTAGACGTGTCTACAATTCACCTCCCAACGTATGTTGTTGTATGAATCTCACACCCTTTCGCCAAAAGCACATATGCATCATTCTAAATAGAAATTAGGGCGTCATTATAGGAATTACACCAAGTTATTTATAAACTTAACCACAGACTAGATGCATATTTAAGCAATAGTTCTCTTGAGTCAAGGCTCCAGATAGCGCGGCGGCGCGGTAGCATGGTCAAGCCACAAGCTTTTGCATAAGGTGTAGCGGCACGGCATTGCGGCGTGGCTCGGCGGCATGGCCAAGCCTCGAGCTTTTACGGCACGACGTTTTTAAGGCGTGACTTAAGGCGCATATCATATAACAATTATAAACATTAGCAACTCTGATCCCGAAAATATTAGTAAATGTAAGCCAAAATCGTAAATATTTGAAAATTCTCCAAAGCCTTCCAAAAAAAACTCAACACCTTTGCACGCCTTATCCCACGCAACGCCTAGAGCCAACGCCAAGGTCTGAAGGTCTATTTCTTAACGTGGAGGTCACGCCTCACGCATTGGCGCCGCAAAGGCGCACCTTTGAGAACCTTGGTAATTTCCTTTCATTTTATAGTTTTTTTAGAACGGCAAATGTGAGTGGTTAGTGGGTCGAGTCGTGCAATGACATCCAAGCGGCAGAATATCTTCTTCGAACCCTCGCCTAGTTATGTTGAACTCCTTATCCGCTTCGCATGAGAAGAAAAGCCCTTGGCAGGTCTTGAACCAAAGACCTCGAGGGAACCTCCCGAAGGAAACCCACTTAGTGAAACCTTGGTGGCCGAGCTAAGCCAGTTGGTTTGCATTTTATTCTTTTTAATAAAACTTTTAGAAAATTGATGAACTCTTTCCGTAAAATGACTTTCATATTTCGAGCTTCCTCAACCTCTCGAGGTCGTGAATCTAGTTTCTAACACGCACTAAATGACTTTACTATTTTGAGAAAAGAAAGGGGTGTTTGGCACTTTGGTTAAGCATAACATTTGGATGCGAGGAACACGAGACTAGCCACCCTAAATTCTAACTTCGGGATACGATGGAACCCCGCACCCCTTAACCATCGTTTAACTTCGCCTTTCGCCTAAGCATCTCTAATGTACGTCCTAAAGAATTTTACCACCTTGGATTACAAAAGGGGTGTTTGGCACTTTGGTTAAGCTCAACCTTTTTAATATGAAGGAACCCACACTACCCACCTCAAACCCCACATCTTCACCATCGATCAACTTCGCCGAAAGCATCTCTAATACATGCATGTGCGAATTTACTATTTTTCAGTATAAAAGGGGTGTTTGGCACTTTGGTTGAGCTTTACTTTTGAATACGATGGAACCCCCGCACGGCCGACCATAGCAATAACGTATTCAAGATTGGGTCGGGAGTATCTATTAACGACAACTAGAGAGAGGGAAGGACGCGATGGTCTCGACACGTGCGAAGAGAATCGACGCTGATTAGGAATAGAAGTTGCAATCAATGGGGTAAGAAAGCGAAGACATAGACTAAAGTCGGAAGATAAACCAAGGTTAAACACAAATAAGCTCGGGGACATAACTACCGTTAGAAATGCATGAAGAATAAGAATTTAGGTTTATATGTGCATGGAGAACATCAACCAAAGGGATGTTGTAATGGGCGAGCCTCTGCATATAAATACTATAAGTTCATGATACTTTGTGGTAGTCGCTTTGTTTTTGTCATGGGCACTCATATCTTATCATCCACGTAGCCATGGTGTTGGCGTTCGTGGTTGAAATCGGTGGTGACAGTGTTTCCTACCTTATGGTAATGATGGCATCGACAACCGAAATTGGTGGTGATCGTAAAATTTAGGCATGAGGAACTTATTATATATTTTGTAGGAAATTAGTCATATGTATTGATCGTTGATGGTTGACCATAAACATATGTTAATTTAAATGACAATATGCTTTGTAGGTTAAGCATAATGAGTCATGTATCTTTACCTTTTACTCGATAAATATTGTTAATTTATTATAGAACAATAAAGGGCTTAGAATCATGTCCAAAAACCATGTGTAGCTCAGTTGAATGAGAGGAATGCGCAAATAAATGGTAACACCCCTACAACCAATGGCCGACTGCCGACTTGCACACTTGCACAGTGGTGGGTGCCGGAGCGTTGTCTTTCACATATTATCTTTTGGTCAAGCGTGTGGGGGTTAGCCTTGCCGATTATCACCATATTTTTGCAAGAAATATCGGTTTGAAAAAGAGTTTTGAACCAAATTTTTACACCATTTTATAATCTCTACAATTATGTGTACATCTTAAATTAAGAAAAAAATTAACTTCATTTTTTGGACGGCGAGTTAGTAGTTAATGATTCAAGCCCACATTGACATTCAATTGGGCAGTATGCAAGCCTCGAACCTTCTCCTTCGGGGGATAAACTCCACTCCTGCTTCTATTTATTTCGAGCCCCTGAAAGTCCTTAATGAGACTCGAACTTGATACCTCTCCAAGATTACCTCCCCAAGGTTAACCTTGGTGGTGGCCAATTGTGCTCTTGCTACTTCATTACTAAAATTTCTTCAATTGAACTATTAAAATCCTCTTTTATACAACTATTTTTTAAAATACAAAAAATGCCCTTTTATCTTACATATATACTAAAAAAATTACTTTTCAATGTATAAATAATCTAGTCGACAAAGGAGTTCATAATATGATACCTCGTGTTCGAGATGGTCACGATGACCATACTCTATGATGTTATCCATGATGGGGATAACATGATTCTCAAACGGCCTTAACATTTCACGAGATTTTAGCGAGGATTCACAACGGTAGTTACGCTTGGGCCATAACTGATGCTCGATTGTTCACAAAGAAACATAAAAATGGCTTCAAGTTAGCTTCGGAAAGATATGCATTTGAAAGAATCTCAAGTTAGAAGTAAATTCTATATTAATAATGACAAACGTAAAGATAATTTGCTTAAAAATAGTTTCATACAAGCCAATCACAAATGATACGTGTACATTTTGGGTGAGATCGTGCGTCGGCGCGTTGGAGGGAAAAGGCGACGTAGCGATGCCAGTATGCCAGTTATACACGAAGTAGTAAGCCAGTTATAAAATTTGGTGGCTTGTTACGTCGCATCATCATGGCTAAGCATCAATTTCGATTTGTTTTTTTTTCGACAACGGACTATGAGTTATGATCATAACAGCGACCAATTATGGAATTAACCAATAAAACGAATAGAAATGAGGACCACAACAAAAAAGGAGATTAAGAGTCATATTTGATGGGAAGGTTAGTGGTGGCATTACAAATGGGACGAGTCACGCTCTGATACCATTTTGACATGTTGAATTCCCCCTTCGCATGACCTAGAAAGAAAAAGAAGTTTGTGCTACTATAAGGCCTCTAAATTCCTCCCCTGTTGTGTTGCCCATGGGGACAGGCTAGCCCCGACTTCCATAGGTCCTTGGTTCGACCTCCTAATGATAACAGCTTCTCAGGACTTCCCAAGCCCTCACTACTACTCTTTCTCTGCTCCCCTTTCTCCGCTCACAATATGATGCTCAAAAACCTCTCGATGATTCCGTATAATGCAAAATGAATTTTTCTATACCATTTGCTCAAAAACATCACTCAACTGTAGAATCACCATTCACTTGTGTTTAAGTGTGGCAACAAAATTAACACTTGTATCGCATTGACTTTCTCATTTGCTTTTTGTTTCTCTTCCATTTTCATAGTCTTCTCGCAATGCATCGAATGTGTTTATGCTCAAGTGTTATGGTCATGAACCCCACCACGTCCACGCTAGTGCCACATCACCATTCACGCACTACCTAACCCACCACAAACACGCGTAATTGTCGCCACCAAAACAAGCGTATAAAAATACCCCACTTTACTTCAACATACCCCACGAATAGAATAAGGTGGGCAAACCGTTTAGTATCACCTTTGTGCACGGTTCGTGATGCTTGTTATAGGGATGTTGTGTGGTTGGTGGCACCAAGTGGTCATCCACCACCATGTGGGGATTAGCATTATAAAAGAGATCTAGTCATGAGAAGCATCACTCTAGCTATTCCATTGTTACACTAAAGGACTACATATGGGGGAATCTGAAGGCATCATCGATTTAGAAAAGAATCCATGACACTCACGTTCATCTTCCTAGCACGATGAGATTTGCCTCCCTTATGTTCGTAGTATCGTTCATGGGTCATAAGGTTGATGTTATTCTCAACAACAAACCTTAACCAAATGAAATGATGTACTAGATGGAATGAGGTATGTTGTGCGCGATATAGCCTAAACCGAAGAACTAGTTGATAATGGTAAGTGAACATAAGGAAAATCACCTAAAAATATGAACACTTAACTTCTCAAAAAGACTTGAGGGGATCTTGAACTCATCAAGGCTAGGAAAGGTATGACTACATCAGAAGAATGAAGTCTTCAACTAATAGCAATAATAATCAACCTTTTAAAGGTTGAAAAATCATTCATCTAGAAATGCTAACCTCTACCTCCATTAGCCAATATCGTAACCATGTGGTCTACACATGCAATGATGAACTAGAATGAATAAGGAGACGTCCGTGTTATAACCTAAACCGAAGGACTAGAAGATAAGGATCAACGAACATACAAAATCTACGCTACTTAAAAACCTAAAGCACTTAATTCGTGAAAAAGACTTGGAGAGAATCTTGAACTCAAGTAATACAATAAAAATCTTTATAAACTTGCACATGGGAAAAAATCATTCATTAAAAGCATGTGGTCTTCATATACTCTCCTAAATCCACTAAATAATCACTTGAAACTCGTGGTTCCTACATAACTACCTTACCGTAAAAAAACTATTTTATCTCTTTGGTGTCTATTTGTAAGAAACAACTTCTAGTTCCTACATAACTACCTACTTGTAAGAATCAACTTGCAGTTCCATTCCAAATGCACATTCTAAACTCATTCAGCTTAAACCATCATATAAACTACTCTACCTCAGCTGAAATTTCAAAGAGTACCACAACCCAACAAATTTAAAGACCTAAGCACAGTAATACGATAATGCCAAAAGTAAAATAAGTTATATCATAAAAGTCAGAATCCTAGCAGCAACAAACACATACTGAACACTTCTAACTAAGAGTACTCAACACTTCTAGGATAGATTTGATAGGCATAATATACTGATATTATGTTTTACCATCTGGAAACTGCATCATATTGAAACCATCGTGTTCTTTAGGACCCAACATAGGATGAATAGCGAGACAGCATCCATTTTATGAACAAGTCATAGTTTTCCATACTTCTCAATATATCCCTGCAAACAAAAGTGTCTAAACTGTTAAACGCCAAAGGACAGATAATATTGGAAATTCTATAACCTTAGGTGGTTCCTACATCAATATAGCAAGAAGACAAACCTCGACAAGTTTCTCAAGTTTGGGCTTGGATGCAGAAAGATACATGTCAATTGATTCTTGCATATTTGGAATATGATCTGCTGGTAAAGTGCTGACTACCTTGTCGACAGCCTTCTTAACAATCAGTTTGTGGGCGTCCTTGCTCAGTTTACCTTCACGCCATGTTGGCTTGACTAGTTCTTTTATAAATTCTATCAGAGCAGCACGAAAAAGCCTAAGAGCTTTAGGTTCTCTATGCATATCCCCTTCCGGGTCAAGCTCAACTTTATGATACCGACTACTCTCATCTCTTACTTTCACTTGTTTTGTTGAACCCTCATTTTTACGCAGAGAGTAGTGACTATCATGTTCACTTGCTTGTTTGACATTCTCAACATGACCAGACGTCAAATGCAACTTTCCTTTACCCTCACTTTTCATATTTCCCTTTTCAGACGTGACATCCATATCAATGTCATTGTCATTTACATGACTGGCAAGAGAGCCCCTATCAGAGCCATTAGCCGTTCCAATTGTCTCTATCTTAAGTGGATTGACATTCTTCGGCGAATGGGTACCAGAGACTGATGGCAGTCGACTAGAAGGAAACTTTGAGAGCTTATCTTCAATCTTTGGCGACTCGATACTGTCGCGGATTGGATCATATTGGATATCTGGAGTATATATTCCTTGAGAAATAAGAAATGCTGACCGGAAAGGTTTTGATGGTGCCCACTCATAAGTAGAAAGCTTTGTTACTGGGTTGAGAAGAACCTCACTGGTGCTGTATAAATGTTCTGATTGAGAAGCCACATGCTTCAGTGTTGAAGAACTTAATAAAGTTGAAGTCATAGGCCAGACTGAAGTATGATTTGAGGGCGGCATTATCTTAGTTGACTGAAAAGAGCTTGAGTTATGATTGGTGGAGTAACTTGTAGGCGGCATCTTGTTATTAAGAAACCTGAACTGATTTCCTTTGCCACCAGGTTCCTCCATTGTTGTTGCATATGAAGAAACCCGACTATTCCTATGGGTGTCTGACCCATTGATCAGGTTACTTGAAGCTTCATGCAGCGAGCTATCTGTATTAGCAGGAGGATTCTCTTGCAAACTCTCGGTCTCCATATCATCAACCGAGGGTATGGTCACAGTGTTCTCTTGCAACTTGGGCTTAACTTCAGAAGAGCATGTGATGCTTGGTGCGGCTGCAGGAGTTGACAATCCTGATATGGCAATAAGGACTTGTATAAATTAAATAAGTCATAAGAAAGTCCTTTCCTTTTTAAGATTCCCAAGAAAGTATGAATTACCTTCATCATTTTGAGGTTCACTTTTCTGATAAGCAGTTACAGAAGTCTCCTTCTGTTGCTCACTAACACTCGTATGATCTTTTATGTGACGAAACTTACAAGAGTTTCCGTTAATGCACCAACCCTTTGCAAAGAAGTCGCATACAACAGCTTGTCGTTTGTTTTCTTCATTAACTTCTGTTGCAGGTGAGTCACATATACTAGCTGGTCGTTTGTTTCCTTCATTAACTTCCACTGCAGGTGACGAGCTTCTAGGTCTTATAACCAGAACATCCAATCTGGAAAACCCAAATGATATTAGTACTTGATTCCTTTTGTCAACATATAAATTGACTGGTAATTAGATATTTTGAGGTACTGAAATGTCATTGCACCTGGGTTCCATTTGTTGTGCATCCTTGACATCATCAGAGATCATAGGTGTAGTTTGTTCCTCGGGCTGTGAAACTGTAACAGATTTGATGGGACTAGTTACTGCATCTCCATTTTGATCCTCAAGATGTGGAACTTTGTCCGATACGTTGAGACTGGTTACCGCATCTCCACCAGTCACTTCTTTACTGGATTCGTTCTTAAGATTAACGATCTCAGCACTAATCATTCCACCATCAGATTGAGCATCTTTCTCTTCATCAGATATGATTGTTTCTTTCCCTGCAAATGTCCAGTATCTATTATCAGCAACCAAGTTCATGATCCTCAACAACAGTCGAACGATTTCCAAATTTATAAATATAAAAAATGGTACCATCGCATTTAGTGGATGAAGTACCAAGACACCAAAAAAAGAATTGGCCTTGTCACTAGAAACAAAAAAAAAACAGAAGAACCATCGACCACTTATATCGACATCCTTCATCGCTGGTTGAACATTCGCATCAAATCAATAAAAGAAGCTATATAGGTAGTTAAGCAGATCCTAAATCTCACTACTCAAAATGGCAAACTAAAAAGCTTAACACCAAAAGACTTGGACTCGGAACTTTAACCTGCCCAAGATGCCAAAGTCATTGTTGGTTTTAAACTTGAGAAGCCTTTTCATCCAACTTAATTCTCGAACATAACATGAGCAAGCTTCTCCAAGAAGATGCTTCGGTATTCATGAACTGGCACGAGTCACATCCACCAAGCTCATTCATGTGAGAAAAGAAACTTCTCAAAATGACCATTTTGATACTTCATAACGGGATGATTCTCAGCCGTGTTATACTTGATGTGTCTTTCTTCCTTTGCTTGTAGCTAGCAATTGGGAATGATTGTAGTCCAAGTCCATGTACAATGTCTTGGATCACCAAATCAACTCCCCAATAAAAAAAGGATTCTCTAGTAAAGTTTTCTACTAATAAGTAAGAAAACAATCATGTGGTACAAAATCTTTGAACGCATAAATAAGGAGCACACAATATTTGGAACATCCTGACAACTAAATCAGACGTAAAATGTAACACAAATATCCTGGCACCTAGTAGTTTTGTATGGTTGATATTAGACGCATACTTAGTGTGGTTCTTACTTCTTAGTAACTTAATAGTATATTCTGTTAATTAATTGTCCAAGAGTTATTTTTAATAGTTGTTAACTTCATTAAATTCAGCAATCAGTTTGCCATGACACCAAATAACAAAAAGTTCATACTCAAAACATCTCTTTTATATCCACTCGTCTTCACTATTCTCCTCATCTAGTTTCGCTTAGTTGTCTTCCTTGTCAAACCTTATAACAATCATCTCTTGAAATCGAGTACTCATGCTGATTAACGGAAGTTCCATTGGCCTCATCCGAACATAATATCTTAAAATATTATATACCTAATAATATTATATTTAGACAATACTTGCTCTTTATCAGAACCTATAGTTGTGGGATGTACATCCGTAATATCTTAAATTTATATAACATCTAACTTCCTACCGTGTAAGTCAAACGTACAACGCTTTCACTATGATGTATTCGCTTTTAGTTACGTCATTCCTTTCCTTCCATATTCTCCATCCTTTTATTTCATTCTGTCTTTTTCTTTGGAGATATTTAACACTTTCACTATGACGTATTAGCTTTTAGTTACGTCATTCAATTCCTTCCGTGTTCTTCATCCTTTTATTTCATTCTGTCTGAACATTTTGGCCTCTATATCCTAAATCAGCAACATTTTCTATTAAAAGCCTAATTTCGCATTCATACATCATCATTATTCACAAAATACATTTATACAACGCCCAACTTCTTGCAGCCTACGTCAAACTTACAACACTTTCACTGTAACGTATTAGCTTTTAATTACGTTATTCCTTTCCTTCCGTATCCTTCGTCCTTTTACTTCCTTCTTTCCTTTTCTTCACGCCTTAACATAGGTTGAATTCTCTATTACCAATCCAGTTTATATATCCTAAATCAACAACCTCTTCTACTAAACGCCTAATTTCGCATTCATACATCAACAATTAAATGACGGCTCATATAGCGCCCATCAAACGTATAATACTCACGTCTCACGCCATGACGTATTAGCTTTTTGTTACGTCATTCCTTTCCTTCCGTATTCTCCGTCCTATTATTTCATTTTATTACAAATTCGACGTCTATATCCTAAATCAACAACATTTTCGCCTAAAACGCCTAATTTCGCATTCATACATCGCACATTGACGTAATAACTTTTATTTACGTCACTCATTTCCTTTCGTATCTTCGTCCTTCTATTTCCTTCGTCTTTTTCTCCACGCCTTAAAAATCCGGCCTCTATATCCTAAATCAACAACATTTTATACTAAACGCCTAATTTCACATCCACACATTATCATCATCTCTACACATATAATGCACAAAATACATATATAACACCTAACTTCTCCAAACGTTACACCTTCACTATGACGAATTAGCTTCTAATTAATTTCATTCGTCCTTTAATTTCATTTGATCGCACATTCAGCGTCTACAACCTAAATCAACAACAGTTTCACCTAAACGCCTAATTTCGCATTCATACATCATCATTATCAATCAACACATATAACGCTCAAACTACACATCAATTAATTAAATCTCACCTAATTATGTCACTCATTTCCTTGCGCATTCTTCGTCCTTTTATTTCATTCTTATGCCTTATTACAAATTCGCCGTCTATATCTAAATCAACGTCATTTCCTACTAAACGCCTTATCTATCATTCACACATTATCATCATCAACTAACACATATTTCACTACGACGTATTAGCTTCTAATTACGTCACTCGTTTCCTCGCGCATCATTCGTCCTTCTACTCCATCTCATCGCATATCTGCCATCTATATCCTAAATCAACGCCATTTCCTACCAAACGCCTAATTTCGCATTCAATCAACACAATCAGCTACATGCACTATTCATCAAACAATCAAACTATACATCGATTAATTAAATCTCGCCTAATTACGTCACTCATTTCCTCGCGTATCATTCGTCCTTCTATTCCATCTAATCGCATATTCACCGTCTATATCCTAAATCAACGCCGCTTCCTACCAAACGCCTAATTCCACATTCACATAACGCGCAAAATACACAATCAATTACATGCATTATTCATCAAACAATCAAACTATACATCGATTAATTAAATCTCGCCTAATTACGCCACTCATTTCCTCGCGTATCCTTCATCCTTCCATTCCATCTAATCGCATATTCACCGTCTATATCCTAAATCAACGCCACTTCCTACCAAACGCCTAATTTCGCATTCACATAACGCGCGCAAAATACACAATCAGTTACATGCATAATTCATCAAACAATCAAGCTACACAAAACTATCAACAAATTAAATTAATAATAATAAAAAAAAATCTCACTTAATTCCGCATCATCCTGTTTTTCGACATCGTCGTCGTCTTCGAATGGCTCTTCTTCGTCTTCTTCTTCGGAGATTTCTTCCTCGACTTCGATTTCTTCTTCGATTTCGATCTCTTCGTATTCGTATTCATCGGAATCTGATCCGGCGGGAGGTGAGGCGGTGGTGGCGGTGGTGACGGTGGTTGTCATGGTGGTTACCGGAATTGTGTGTGTGTGTGTGAGGGTTAGGTGAGGTGAGGAAGTGAGGTGAGGGAATTAATTAAAAAGGAATAAAAGGCGTTATGGTGTAGACTTTATATTAATTTAATTGTACTGTTAATGAATATGTGACGGGTTTTTTTTATGGATGAGCCTTTTTTTTTTTTAAGTGAAAAGTCTTGGTCGTCCTGATTAGTTCAAGACTTCAAGTGTGGAGTTGAATGACTTCCGGTATGTTTGGTTTGTTAAGATTTTATAGTAATAATATTTATTTCCATCTGTAGACATTAGACATTTGTACCTTTGACACAAATTTCTCACACTATTCCTCTATAAAATGATAACAATCTCGAGTCTTTTTCTATACTACACTCCAACGATCAGGTATATTGCATGGGGTTATAAAACTCCGGTGATGTTGCATCTATAAAAGCATAAGCAATGCTAAAAAGTTATAATAACTTTTTCTATGATAATCTTCAATGGACAAAAGTTGTTTGAAAGCTTTTTGTAATTCTTCATTAAATGAGAATAACTTGTAAATTTGGTGTCAAACACTTGGTACATACCAAGCTTTTCTTTGTCAAGTCATTCACCAAGCCTTTGTTGCAATGGAAAAAGTCTTGAAAATAACTTGAGCAAATAGTAAAAAGCCTTTTGTCAAGTTGTCATTGTAGTTGCTCTAACATGCATCAAGCTTTTTGCGTCGTTATCGAGGAATAGTTTAGGTTGTGTTTAGTAATGGAAAAATAGTTGTTTTCTAGAGAGATTTTCTTTGAAAATAGAAAAAGTGTTCAAATTGATATTTTTCTAAAACTTTTCTTGGAAAAATAGAAAACCTGTTTTCCATATGTATAACCAATATTTAGAAAACTACCTTTTGAGTTTTCCATATTTTTCTCTTTTCAACATAAGTCATGGTTTTCTATTTTTATTTAGAAAACTATTTTTATTGTTAATATGTACGGTGTTGTTACATCCGTTTTAAAATAAGTGTTCACTTCTAACTTTCGAATTCTTTCTTTTTGTAACTTTGACCATAATTATTTTTGTGTGCGTTAAATAATACTTTTTGAAAATTACATGGATGGATAGAATTTTAAATGTATTTTGTATTGATATAATTTGTATCAAGTATAACAAATATATTTACAATCAAAGTTTCGAAAAAAAACTTTAGTAGTCAAATGTGAACACTTATTTTTGAAAAGCGATAGAAAACAATATGATTAAACATGTTTTCAATTTTATTAAAATTGGAAACCTGAAATTCATTTGAACAAGTTTTCATAGGTTTTCTAGAAAGAGAATAACTCCTCTATTTTCAAGAACACTGGAAAATGAAAACTGGAGAATTTTTTCTCGAACTAAACGCAACCTTAGTTTTTTGTCCGACTAACTTAGGTCCTCACTTCTTTCCTAGTGAGACCACTCTATCTTTTATTTTTATTTATTATCTTTCTTATAGTTTATCCTTTCGTAATAAAGAAATACGCTTGTTGGGAGGTAACCTAACTCATTTTAGTTCTATGCATTTTGGTAGTGTCGTGTCTCGTGAGTGATTTCTATGTAACATACTTGTTTTTGAATACTATGGTTTTTGTAATGTCATCATGCTTTATATTGTCTTTAATTTCGTCTTAATTGCATGTAAAAATATTTCACAAAGATAGTAAGTGTAGGGAAGCTTGTAATTTAATAAATCACATGTTATGTTTTGTTTGTTTATTTGTATATTTTGAGTCATGTATAGTTTAATATTTGCTTGACTTGTATAGTAAAAACTCTCTAAAGAAAACACTCATATGTAAAATGCAGGAAATTCTATCAAATACAAAATTCATAAAACTTCACCAAAGCTATCTATATTGTCTGGCTTTGGCATGTGACACCGTTGTGCCTTAAAAACAGGAAATTTTTCATTTTTCAATTTTTTTTAACTATCTAAATGTTTTTTTTTCAAGGTTTGCATATCAAGTTAAATCATTAACCATACATCTTGTCTTTATTTGGTTTTTAGACTTGTGCGTGTCTTTATTTCAAAGGTTGTATTGTAGTTTTTGCTATAGATTTTACAAGCGGTTGAGTCTTTTGTTTTTTATTTTCAGGGTATATTGACGAGAGTGTACCGAAGAAGATTATCCCAAGCGATGGATGCATAGTGACGCCTCTTAGATGATGATTTAATCTGATATCAAGCTTCTATCCGCATTTGCCAAACCAGGGGAGTACTAGTTTCTTTCATCTATTTACTTGTCTTCCTTTTAAAATACTTTTAGAACATTGACATTGTTTGTCTTAAGTGTAAGGAGGGAAAATAAGAGCTTTAGAATATACTCTTCTCTTGTATTTGCTTGTACCTTAAAATGTTTATTACTCAATATATTAAAAGTTTGAAACATAGTTAAAAACGTAATTGTCACCCAAATTTAAAAATAAAAAAACATAATTATTTATCCCTGTGATCGTTTGAATCTAGCTTGTAGATTTAGACTAAACAGAGTATGTTCTATATAGCCTTAGGTGGTGTTTGTTTCATTAAGATATTTTGGGTGTGAATCTGACTACCGCATCTTACTAGTAAGAGATGGTCATAAAGTCTGAATCTGAATGAAATAAAGTTGTTTGTTTTTTTAAATTGTCTGAATGGTATTAATTGTTTATTTTTTAAAAGTATATATTAAATAATACTAGTAACAGTTTATGAAATCAAGTAAATTTAATGATAACAAAATTGCTCGACTTTTTGTGAATGATTTAATTAATTGTTTTCCGTACATTAAACAATTACACCTGAACTTAAATGTACTAATCACTTGAAAAAAATGCGCAAACAAGTCGATAGGATAAAATACGATCAATAGTTCAACTCGGTCAAATTATCGAGTTACTGATTCGACCACCAATCAAATAGTATATATTCTAATAGTAGAAAAATTCTTAAAGTCTACTAGTATAGAACAAAATAAACTTTCATAATTGTACTACGTATAACTTTAGTATACTCTAATTAATTACTAGAAAAATATTTTTAAACTCCCAACAACCAATTTCTTTTCCATGACAACATTCACGTGATTTTAGCTTTTTACACATATTATGCTTTTTAACTTTCTCCGTCTTCTTCTTCCACAAATACCTGCAACTTTTCTTTGACAAAATCTACAACCACAAGCTACATAAAAAAAACCAACAGACAAGATAAAAGATTGTAAGGCAAGTGAAAATGATGAAGGAGATATCAGAGTAATACATAGTCAGATGTGTTCAACGAATCTGACCGGATCAGACAAGATATGTCTTACTGCCTCTGAATCTTACTGAAAAAACAAACAACCATTGTGTCTGACCGCGTCTGACTGGTCAGACGTCAGAGGCGGTCAGACCTTTTTTTTTTAAAACAAACACAGCCTTAGTAGAAACTTTGAGTAAAGAGTATGTGGAATCTACTCTTTAATATTATGAAGATTGTTTGTATACTGTGAATAGAAACTGAACAAAAGATATAAATCAAACACTTCAATTTTATTAATATAAAACGAATACTCCAAATAAGAGTACCAGGGTTACAAAAACTTGAAGTCTAAACCACATAGAAAAGTATATTAAACACATAACCCTAAGATTTCCTTTTATAATGCAATGAGTCATTTACAAGATAAATATCAAAACAAATAATTTAAACTTAGATGATGTATACATAATATCTTCTATATAGATAGCCTACGCGTCTTCAGTCTCTATCCTTTCAGCATCATTAATATCTCTGACAGCATTAACATTTGACCATGGCCACTCTGGCCAAATTTGACTAGACACTACCAACATTAAAATATAACTACCAGTATTAATAAAACTAATATTGATAGTGCAAAATACAACAAACACTAATTTTATTCCCAATAATCCTCCCCCAAACTTATAATTACTCTTTCAAATCCACAAGTTTCTGGAATAAAAATAGGAATAACAAAACTTTAATTACTTTTGAATTTGACTATGAATGAACATGATAAAATCAAGAGCAACTAATCCTCTACATCTACCTTCAACTGAGTGTTAACCATATTCTTAAGAGTATTTTGAGAAAATGGATAGATCCTGTCCATAAGTAAATAAGTAGAAATATTCATCGTGGCCAACTGATATACTCTTAAAGAATTACACAAATGTCAGTGCTTCATATCTGATGTGTTTAGACTTCTCCACATAATGTCACCATCATCTAGTTCATACATTTTCTTCATAGTTTCCCACAGATAAAAGTTCATAAGGTTATAGCCAGCTATAGTCTTATTAGTTCCAAATCTTTCTTTCAAGATTTCCCACAAATCATCCAAATCTTCTTTGTCCAAGATTTGAAACATGCTATCCAAAAACTGATACATTTCAGTTCCTCGTCTAGCTGTGTATCTCGTAGTTGAATCTCATAGTTGATCATTAGATATTTTGAGTTTAAAGGAACAACAGGAATATCAGCAACAACCAACTCAAACATCCTTTTAACTCTTCATTGGAAGGACCCCAATCTTTTGTTGTAAAACTTCCAATAAGAGCCATTATTTTATGTCTCTTTACATTTGATGATCATGAAGTAGACTCTGGTTGTTGTGAAACAAAAACAGAACTTTGAACATCTAATGTAGGTCTCTTCCTCTTTGACCTACATGTCTTCATCCAATTTATTGATCCTCTTGAAGGAATAAGGCTAAGCCCATATTGCTTATCTTAAAATGGTAACGAGTGACCCCAGGGTATTGTCACCCATAAGGTTCTCAAACCTTCGGCACATTCCTTATACTTACTAGTTGTTATTCATCCCAGATGACGAGTATGTCTTAAGGTAGTTTTCAACTTTCATGACAATGTCTCTGATTTGTATGTGTATAAGGTACCCGTTAAGGTTGTGCCTTCAATTGGTCTTGATTCACATCGATGAGGTCACATAAGTGGTTGTTAACATTTAGTCTAATTCATGATCATATATAGTCAGGTTCAGTCCAAGAATTTCATTGGCCTAACAAAGTAACATATATAAAACAATCACCGGGTCCCCATCTTACCAATACTGCATGGCGATAACCAAAACACCCAAACAACATTGGTGACACGTATATGTTTCTGACGACATGCAAAACCTCTCAACCAAAAACAAAACATAGATTAGATATAACCCTAAGTTGAGCACAAGTGGCAACAATGCATAAAATAGTTGTGATAGTGGAGTGGAAGCGAGTGAGTAAATCACAATAATACGGGTTGTGAGTGTAAGCCAAAAGATGAGTTATAAGATGTGAGATAGAACGCGTGTAATGGAAGATATGTGAAAGCTATGATTAAGAGTAATTATGTTTTTCTAATTTTAAACACGATTACGCGGTTCAATAAAGATTCATACTTACAAAAATACATATAAGAAGCACACTAATTGCACATTAGATTATAACGTTTGTAGAAACTAGAAGGGGGGTTGAATAGTTTCTATCGTTTATGGTCCTAATTAAAATTCTTTCAATTAGGTTTTTCCCAAAATTACATTTTACTTGAAAACTAGTTCATAGTTCTTAGGTTCAATTCTAATGCATTAACAATATCAAGTGACAATGAAATGCAAAGCAATAATGAAAACATAAGTAAAGAGTAAATAAAAAAGCAACCTAAGGAATGACACCAAGATTTATAGTGGTTCGGCAACGAAGCTCTATCCTCGTTCCTACTCCACTCCTTGAGTACACCTTACTCGAGATTTCCACTATATCCACAAGCTCCCTTCTTGGCGGAGAAAACCTTACAACGTCGCTTAAATTATTTTCCGACACTAAGCTAAATGTCGAGACTTAAAATTAGCTAGGACCAATCTACACACGTCGCCTACTTCACCATTTTTTGACACAAGGCTAGATGTCGAGTTCTAATCGAAAGTTAGAACCAATCTTCGTCGCTCATCTTCTTTTCCGACACAAGGGTAGATGTCGAGTTCTAATTCAAAGCTAGAACCAATCTTCACAACTCTTCACTTTGAATTTTAGTGAAAACTCACAAGACACATACACACATCACTTTATAGTTTCGTGAGAATTAACACACAACACTTATTACAACTCAATAAGATTTATCCAAGTATACACATGTAACTTGGATCCACACAAGACAAATCCAAGTATACACATATACAATGGATTTACACAAGACTGATCCAAGTATTCCCAAATACATTGAATTAACACAACACTAATCCACGTATCCACATTAGATCTACACAAGACTCAAATAAAAATGATGAACGTGACTAGATCTAAGGAAGGATGATCTTCAGCAAGGCTTCATCTTTAATCACATCATAAATGTACGAGTGATCTTCTCTTTGGATAAGTAAAGAAGAGGATCAAGAGGATAATCATAAGTAAACATACTTAACACATTAAGTGATCATTTACTAATGATTAGGATATAGAAAAGAGAAAGGAGACAGAAAGAATGTCAAAAAAGGTTCATGGAAAATGGAAATTTGATCCACTATTTATAGGAGACAAAAACCAACGGCTATCTGTATGTGGTTCCTTAATTGTCACTGCGGTTCCTTATTGATAGAGAATCACAGGCCTATTTAAGGAACCGCGGGTTGTAGACTTCGCTCCTTTTTGTCCTTTAGTGGGGAAGTAATATCTGAGGTAACTTTTACCTTCAAAGGATATTCCTATGGCATTTGGAATATGTCATATTCAAATTTACATTTTCCATTTTAATAAAATATTTTCTTAAAAAGAAAGTTTATTAAAATCTTTTGTCACATTTGACAAAATGTTAGTTTTAAGGTTAATCAATTTCTATGATCACTAAACATGATTAAGATATGTTTGTGTAAGACTTAAATGATTATTACCTTGATGATAGTGTTTGTTGAATAATTCGTCTTTCGATTGTCTATGACGATAAATGTCTTTATACTTTGTCGTGATCAAAACTAAGAAAGATTAGTTAAGACTAATAATGTTTTTAGGCATCATTTGCATTAACAATCTCTCCCTTTTTTATTACGACAAAATATAAACTCATTTATGTAAATACAAAAGTTTTTAAATTATTAACGAGTTTATCACTATCATTCCCCCCCCCCCTTGTCGTAGCAAAAATGTTAGCATAAGTCTTTGAAGAAGAGAAGAATTGACTTTGCTAGTAGCTCCCCCTTGGTGCTTACTTCCCTAGCTTGGGGCACCAAATGATTGAGCTAAGGTGACAAGCTACATACAAAGGTTAGTAGAAAGAAAAGAAACACCAATGTATATAATATGGTCACTACCTACTAAATAACTTGAGAGGAAGGAAGAAAATAAATCTCAAATTAGAAGTAAGTATTTGCTAAGTATGTCCAATGAGGGTGTTTTGACAAAATCAATGTACAATTGGTGGAATAAAGGTAGAAAAGAAACATCCATACCAATTGTAATGATAATATGTCAAAGGGTTAAAAATTTAGAATTGTGGGAATCACCCAAAAACAATTGTAAATTTTGATCAACTTTTAACAATATGTGTGATACAGAATTAGCAAAACAAGAAATAACACACATTTAAAACATATTACAAAAATATGAAAGAACACACAAAGGAAATATTCATACACACAATATGAATATTAAACCAACAAATAAGGGAAATAAACAACATAAGCATAATCTATTCTAGTAGTGATAATCCTCCAAGATTGCTTAGGTTTTTATATGACGCGAACAATTAGAACACAAAATGTGCTTTAATTGGTAAAATAAGACGACGAGGCATCATTCGAAGATTTATTCATAAGAACAAATGCTTTGAGAGGAGGTCAAGTGAGAGGAAATTCAAGAGAATTTAGCTTGTCATACACATGAGTAAGTTCAATTTGTTGAAATCGACAACATGCACATGATCTTCCATGATGCAAAACAAAGTCGTTGATAGGGGAGGACCATCAAAATAAGAAGGAGGCGGTGGAGAAGGAGATTGAGGATAAGAGAGGTTTTCATAATGCCTAGAAAGGTTGGGGAAAGAAGAAAGGTCGTTGAGGTGAGGTGTGCTGCAAGGTTTAGGTAGTGGTGGAAGAGCTTCTCTTTCTCCGGTAATTGGATTGATTGAGAAAGTCTCATTCCAATACTCAATAAGAGAGAAAGAAGAAGTCTTACAAGGTTTTGGAGAAAAAGAATCATGATGATCCTTATTCTTCTTGATCCAAACGGGTCGAACCGAGATTTTCAGTTTCTTAGAAAGATTAGAAGAAGAAGCTTTGGGTTTAGAAGGTTGTGACAAAGAGATGTCAAGGTTGAGGTTAGAAGAAGTAGACATTGTGAGGGATGAGAAGAAGAGCTCCCAAAACAAAAAGATTTAAAGAAAATAGACAAAGCAAAGATTTGAAATAAAAACAAAAGGTTCCAAGGAATGTTTAGCCTATATTGGAAAACAAAGAATCTTGAAAAATACTGAGGTCAAAGAAGAAAGACCAAAAACGAGCCAGAAAAGTGGTTGTTGTCCGCGGTTCTTTAAAAGAACCCGCGGTTCTATATTGATATAGAACCGCGCGACAATTATCGAGCCGCACATAATGGACACGAAAAATCGGATTTTCAAAGTTTTGAGAAAAGTTTAGACTTTTTCAAAATTAAGCAAATCTTGGATTTTTACCTCTAATAGCACTAGGTTAGGCTATGGTTTCACAAAGGGCAACACACTCATAAAGAGTGTCTTGACAAAGGGTGACAAATATTTAGATAACATTTTGATCTAATTTTAGTCAAGTTTTAGAGGTTATATATATTAATGTTCAATTTTAATTAAAATTGAAGTTAATTAATGTGAGCACATAGGTTGAAACACACAAAGGCTTAATCTATTAAACATCTTCATGAAAAACTCATGAAGGAAAAGGAAATACAAGAAAACAAATAACAACTAACTATTACAAAGTTAGCTAATCTAGTTCTTGATTTAATAATCATTCCAGGCTTGATTATCTTAAAGAAACATTTTGAAAATCATCATCATTCATCTCGTAGGATGAGGAGCATTAGTGAACAAAGTTAGCAAGAAATCTTGCAACCTCCTATGAAGACCAAACATCTCCATTCTTAGGTTTTGAATGATGTAGTTATTATAGAGGCAACATGGACAATTAGTGTCATGGCGTCTAGAAAAGCAAACAAGTATAGATCACCCATGAAGGTATAAATGGGAACACCCAAAATTGGAGTGTTAGAGGGAGGAGGCATGGTGTCTAATGGTGACATGAGTGAGTTTGGTGGGGTGAAGTTACCAAAGGCTCAACAAAGTCATCCACAAATGGAATGCTTTGGAGAGGTTGAGGGTTCACATCCAAGAGAGGACTTGGAGTGAGGGGTGAAAACAACTCATTCATCCTAGATTGGAATGAAGAAAAGGTAGAACCATGAGAATGGTTAGTACCATGAGTTGAGCTAGTCTTGCATGGAGCAAGAGGTGGTAGGGTGATGAAGAAATGAGAATAGGAGATATCTCATTCTTGGGTGTAAAAAAAGACGAAGAACCTTGTTTAGGCATCTTAATCTTAATCTTAAGGTTTCTTTTGGTAGTATAGTGTTTAGAGGAGTTTGATGATCTTGTGGACATCATGGTTGTGTGTTTAAGGTTTAGAAGAAGGCTTAGAGGATGAAGAAGAAGAATAACCAAGAGAGGTTTAAGAAGGAAGTGGGATGATCCAAATAAGTAATGAGTTAAAAATCATTTTGGTGAATAATGAAATTTGTTAGGTTTGATTGGGAAAAAGCTGGTTTTTAGCAAAAGTTTCAGCCATGTTTACAAAGATTTAGAGAAAACAATGTAAAGCAGAGATGCTTTCGCAGACAGAGCCTACGATTCCTTAAATAGGGGCGCGGTTCGATATTGATAAAGTACCGCCCCGAATTATGGAACGGCGGGCAGAAGGCTTCATAAAATGGACTTCCAGAAATTTTCACAAGCCCATATTTTTAGCAAAGGTTTGACAAGCCAAGATAGATTACTAACCAAAATCTAAATAGCTAACTAACACATAATTGCACAAAGTCATGTAAATCAAAAGTTCGATCACATTAACACATTAGGATTAAAATAGTAGATAATCCAAACACAAAGTATTAGTTCTACAAACCAAAATCTTAAATGCAGAAAAATAAACAAATCTAATGAAAGAGAGAAATAATCCAACATTACACCAATGTTAACAATAAAGTCAACAAAATTGCATAATCACAAAGAGCTTCACTTTATCATCACTTATTCTTCTCAATGTTCTTGATCATTTTCCCCAAAGCCTTGAATGCACTCCTTGACTCCGTACAATGATCGTACAACTCCCCTCGAGTTTGAAGGTAAAAACGGTAGACATCCTCAAGTCCGAAATTATTTGGAAGAGAGCTTGAGGCATAATGAGGATGAGGATTAATTTGGTTCGACCCATCCATGAAAGTGTTCATAGATGGGGCGGAGTCACTTGAAGAACCAACATGAGCACTTGTTCCCGTACTATCACCATCACTTGGCGATGTAGGATCTTCCTCATTGTCGGATTCTTGTGGGTCATTTCTTCTCAGACCTCGATCACTTATAGGCTTTTGTGGTTGCACCTTTTGAATAGGAAGCATCTCACGATTAACCAATGCAAACCGGGAGAGATCGAGTTCGGGGAAGTCTTGACGCACCCTTTTAAAGAGGCGAATGAGGATCATGGCATAGGGAAGATTGGCTTTTGGTTTCGAGAGGACATAATTGATCCGTCGAGCGATGAAGTATGCAAGATTCTACTTGGTGGAATTGAATATGCAACAAATCATATGTGCCACACACGCCGGAACATGATCCCGGTTTCCACCATGACAAAATACATTCTCCCTAAGAATGTCGGTCCAACGAACCATACATTCATTAGGTCGCTAACGAGTATCTCATTGCCATTCAAAGAACACTTCTTAGAATAGATACTACGTACAACAGATTTATTACGTCCTTTAGTGATGACATCAAGGATGAATTCAAGGTCCGGCATATCGGTGTCATATGGAGGGTTGTCGATACACTCAATTAAGCCATCAATTCTCCATGCATCCGTGAATCGACATTGACATACATATGGCACTTTTAGTGCCTTACCAAACTCCCCGAGAGAGAATATGATGAGTTTACCATTAATGGTGAACTTAACAAACATTCCATTATCATTAGAGATGAGGGAATTTGTGTTAAAGAACTCTAGGAGAATTCAGGATAAATAACTTCATTGATTTCTAGCAAGCACTCGAAATCAATTTCTTTAAACATTTGTTTAGTACAGTCATACTCATCAGAATCCTCATAGACAACTCTACCCTCATGGAAACAACATTTTTGAAGTGACCGATAAGAATTAGCAAGAGTTACCAAAGGACAAGAACCAGCAAGGTTAGGCATATAGTTCCTAGTGTAGTGGTGATCTTGTTGATATTTCAAAGGCATGATTAAGCACCTAAATATAACACAAAAATATTCCCCAATCACTCTTATGTTACATAATGATCAAAAATCAAAATCATAAGAATGTGCTTAATCAATTACTTGATTAACCAAAGGATTAATCCTTAACATTATCATGTTCACTATGTACCCATTTCATCTTTGACTAATACATATAAATTATCCAAAATCAATCATGAGCATTGAACACTGGTTTTTCAAAATTCGTTTTTAGGTAAGCATTAACAATGCAATTACCAGTGTGTTCATGGGTTCATATCAATTCCATCATTTAACTAAAATAAATTAGTCAAAATTCAGATTTGTTCTATAAGTAGGTTTTAGTGAAATCGCAGTAAATTCAAACCTAAGGAATCATAGCATTACAACTATGTCAACCCACATTCCTAATTAGGTTCTAATTCGATTTTAATTTTAAAAATCCCCAATTATGAAAATAAGAACCTAGAACAAATTGATCGAAATTGAATGAAGATACTTACAATTAATTGATGTTAGATGAAGGATGAGTGAAACCCTTGTCTTGGAATCAATTAATTTGAGTGATTGAAGCTTTTGAAAGATCAACAATGGCGGTTTTGAAGGGAACCCGTCGCCTCTATGGAGAAGAGAGAGAGAGGGGGGGGGGGGGGTTTGAAAAAATGATTTTTTATTAAAAACTAATTATTTTAGTCACTAATGGACCACGATTCTTTATCGATAAGGAACCGCCGATTTGAATCGTGACAATTAAAGAACCGCTAGAAAAGGCGTTTTAAACCAAGAAAATCAAATAAATTTTAAAAACTAAGTTTTTCTAAAATACTTAAACTGTATATCAAGCCTTTTGGAAATCATTGGATCACTTCAATACTAGGTAACAATGCCTTAATGAAGGATTACGAGTTAAACGGAGACCGAAAAAGACCGATACGGAAAAACGACTACTTGTAAGAAAAAACAAAGAAGATAGAAACCAAGAGGAGTGAATCAAGGCTAAGTTAAATGATCAAGAGATGAGTAAAATCTTCAAGTATTAGAGACGAAGAGATTGTGTCCTCTATAGTGGTTTAAGACGTGCCTTTCCGGCGAAAGTCCAAACGGCTCTGGTAATGAAGCATACCAAGCAATTTTGTTAAACAGAGTAAGATCACTTTCAAGACTAGTCTTAAACTATTTCAAAATATGAGCAATGTATTGATTCACTTTCTCTCCTACATGATCGGACAAATATCATTGCTTAGGATTACAATGACACTATCCTTGGAATATTTCAATTCCAATTGTGTAATATCCTAACTACAACATATGAAGTAGTTTGATATCTCAAATGATTAATCAATCATCCTAGAGATGAGCTCAGTTTCACATATTACACATGATATAGGGCCTACTAACCGTATAAGTTGCAAACCATGTAATCATGCTTGATACTTTAAGTTATTACTAACTCACACACCAACACCAAGTGAGTCAAATATCCAAGCAATGAAGGTTTGAGAGGGTATAAGAATAGAATCACATACCACAAACAAATGTCAAGGAAAGGATGCCAAGAACAAGCTTATAGTCAAGTAATGATCAAAAGAATGATCAATAGAGCGTGTGGAAGGACGAAAATGTACCTTAGCCGCAAAGTGCATCCCAAGTCTTCTAAGGACCAATGAAACACCCAAACTTGACTAAAGTGAGTACTAAGTCTTCAAGGACTAGTATCACTTACACCAATCTTGATGTCATCATCCTAAGACGTTAAAAATCGAACGATATGAGTCTTCTAAAAGTGCAAGTAACTCAATCCACAATCAAGTTAATGATTAGTCTTCATGAGTACCTACACAAAGAAAGATGAAAACTAGTAGATACATTTCAAGAGTGAATCTAAAATGTATATAAGCTACTAAACAAGATACGATACAATATTATCAATTAAAAGGCCTATTTCAATGAAAAAATAGTTTTGACTAAAGAGAAACTTTAGTACAACGAACCCTTCTATTTTGAGAAATGGATCGATCGATGTTTTAAAGCATATTATACTTCAAAGACCTTGAGTGACCATCGCTCTGATACCAATTGTAGAAACTATAAGGGGTTGAATAGTTTCTCTCAGTTATGTTCCTAATTAGAATTCTTTCAATTAGATTTGTCCTAAATTTACCTTTTACTTGAAAACTAGTTTCATAGTTCTTAGGTTCAATTCTAATGCACTAACAATATCTAGTGACAATGAAATGCAAAGCAATAATGAGAACATAAGTAAAGAGTAAGGAAAGAAGCAACCTAAGGAACGACACCAAGGTTTATAGTGGTTCGGAAACGATCGTTGTTCCTACTCCACTCCTCGAGTACACCTTACTCGAGACTTCCACTATATCCACAAGCTCCCTTCTTGGCGGAAAAAACCTTACAACGTCGCTTACATTATTTTCCGACACTAAGCTAAATGTCGAGACCTAATCTTAGCTAGGACCAATCTACACACGTCGCCTACTTCACCATTTTCTGACACAAGGCTAGATGTCGAGTTTTAATCGAAAGTTAGAACCAATCTTCTTCGCCCATCTTCTTTTCCGACATAAGGCTAGATGTCGAGTTCTAATTCAAAGCTAGAACCAATATTCACAACTCTTCAATTTGAAGTTTAGTGAGAACTCATAAGACACATACAAACATCACTTTATAGTTTAGTGAGAACTAACACACAAGACTTATTACGACTCAATAAGACTTATCCAAGTATACACATGTAACTTGGATCCACACAAGAAAAATCCAAGTATACACATATACAATGGATTTACACAAGACTAATCCAAGTATTCCCAAATACATTGGATTAACACAACACTAATCCAAGTATCCACAAATACACTGGATCTACACAAGACTCAAATAAAAATGATGAACATGACTAGATCTAAGGAAGGATGTGTTGATCAAACTTAGACCGGTTTAGCTTTGTATTATCAAGATTGAATCAAGTATAATACATAGAGAAACTTTGTGTAATCAACAATCTAAGTGTTATGTGGAATTTAACACTTAAAACAAAGAAGAAAGCAAAACAAAGCATGTATACCAAACTTTCACTTTGATTAATGATACTAACTGCGTACAATGAAAGTGTAAAACATGTATCAATAACAAACCCTAAGACCTCCTTTTATAACACAAGGAGTCTTGAATAATAAACTACTAATCAACTATTCTAGGAAAAGATACATATAGAAAATACAATATTGATCATATATTTTCTAAACACACAAAATGTGTTGACTAAGTATTTGTCTGTGATTGGGATTTCCTCTGTCAGCGCCTTAATATGTCTTGTCAGAGTTCAATCTGTCAACGCCTTATTTGCTCTTGTTAGCGTCTAGAATCCATTTGTTAGCGGCTGAGTGACTTAACTAATTTTATTCCTAACAATCCTCCCTAAACTTGATACTTATTCTAATCAAGTTTCTGAATAAAAACAAAATACAAAAGAGGATTCTTACAAATAAAACCTACTCCTTAATCTGAGCATAAATAAACCTCAAAAAGTCGATGCTAATGTCACTGGTGTAATAAACTTTAAGCTTGGTACAAACCATCTTCTTTAATAAATCTTGTGATAGTGGATATTCTTGATCTATCAATAAGTGCTCTGAAAACTTGGTAGTACTAAGATGGTAAACACCAACAGCTGAATACAAATGCCACTTCAACTCACTTAAATTATCCATATCTAACCATACTGGATCAACAACATCATGGGCAAACATTCTTCCAAATGTTGTCCAGATTTTTATTCCATTTATTGATGAAGGAGTTTTAGCCTCATATGTCTCCTTTATTAAACTCCAAAGAGTTTCCACATCCTCTATGTCCCATGCTAGCAAACAATGAAACCAAAGAAGTAAAAGTATGTACCTTATCACTAGCCCTGGTGATTTTCCAAAATCCAATAGAGTCTTCTTCATAGTTGATGATTGGATTTATAAAGTCAAGAGGCACAACATTAGCAATTTCAGAAGCCACCAATGGGGAAAGCACCGTGTTCTTCTTCAAAACTGCTTCACTTGGTTTCACCTGGTCAAGTTCTGGAAACCTTAACTTGACACCCTTCTTCACTGGTCTAGGCACAAGCAATGCCTTCTTGATCTTAGTTTCCTCTTCTATCTCTTCCTGTCTTTCCACATAAAGCATCCTAAATGTGTTTTCTTCACACACACACGCTCCCAAATAAGATAAGCAAAGTACTTCAATTGTTCAAAAGAAAGTTTCCTTAATTTTGTGTAAGTCCACCCTGTTTGGTGACCTATAAGAAGCATATAGTAAAGCTCTCTTCTGGATGTCTTATTCTTCAAAAGCACCTTGTTTTCCCTGTGTTCCAAAATAATCTTGCAATCATTCTGGACTCTCAACAAAATTTCCAAACCCCAAATTTTTTCTGTTAAACTCATATCTGGGTTTTGTCTATATGCTTCTTCCCATCTGAAATACATACTAGAAACATGAGGCATATCAAAATCATCCTGCATCTTCAACTGTTTGAGCTTTTACCTTGCTAGCTCATCTTCCCCATACTCTAACTTTTTTAACTCCACAAAATTTCCCATAACAGCATTTGAGCTGTGTGAACTTCCATCATCACCAGCAATCTCATCATTCTCAGATTCAGAGGAAAGAATCTGAGCTTCTATACTACCTTTCCCTAGCCCTTTCAGTTCCTACTCATGAAGTTGTTGAGCAACCATAGCATCAACCTTAAGCTGGGTTGCATCCTTGGTAACTTTCTATTCTATCAAAACTGCCTTACCCTTATCCAATGGATCATTAGAAGGCAAAGTGGTTGTTACCTGAATGGAAGTCTCCTTGATCATGAAAGGTGGTTGGGATACACCAATCATAGTAGGAGATTTGTCAACGGCTGAAGTAGTCATGTCAGCATGTGAAGTACCTTTGTCAGCGGCTGAAATTCCACTTACTTGCATCATCATTTCTGTGAAGGATAGCTTTGTAGGAGTAACCACAAAAGGATCAAAATTAGTTGCCTGCTTCAAACCTGTAAGTGCCTTAGATACCTCCTTTGTCCCATAAGAACCTTATTGGGACTCCATATCACTCAGATTAGCTGGCTCAATAGGTGCATCCTCCCCTTTGTAAGAAACTCTCCAGAGGACAACACCATAAACTTCCTTTTCCTTGAACCAACAGCTTTCAAAGTTACCAACCTCTCCCTCCAATTAATGAGTTCAAGGCCTTGTTCACTGACTTTTTGTACAAGTTCTGCATTAGTCTTTTGTAACCCAATGCAGAATGCTGTCAATTCTAAATTAGAAAGTGGTTGCATACTGCCCTCCTCCACATGTGGGATTTGACTCCTTAATATGGACTCATTAGGCATGGAAGTAGGCTTATCAACAGTGGTCATGGCTTGACTTACATCTAAGCAAGAGTCAATAGGACCAACCACTCTCATGTCACCAACCACACTTGTGGTAGTGGTTCTCTCTGCTTCATGGCTAGGACCACTCGAGGAGAACACTCTAGTAGTCCTTTGGCGTTTCTCCAACCTAAAGTCAAAGGGTTCAGAAGAAGAGGTAGAATGGGGGCATAAGTAGTTTGGGGGGAGAGTTATCAGCGGGTGGAATGGTCGTGTCAGTGGCTAAAATAGGAGTGTTAGCGGCTGGCGGCTGTGGGTCAAGGTGCATCTGTTCGACATGATGGGGGAAGGTGGTAGTTGTTCAACGGCTGGTTCTTGTTGTGGGTAAGGATGTAAGGCTGATTCAATTACAGCCAACATGGGAGGGGTCAAACGTAAATCACTAAATGGTGCAGTATTCATGGACAAGAAAAGTTTTGATTTTTAAGTAGGGATCTTGTAAAAGTTGTCATGATCCCTACGACAATACCTTTGAATATCAAAAATCATTTGCAAAATCTAGGGTAAGCAAGTGTCATCTTGCTACCCTTATTGTGTAACATGCCCTCAAAAAATCATACCAGAAAAATTGTATTTTTGCCCATTTTCTATACATACAAGAGCACTCCCGAATGAACAGTTGATCTCACTGAATGACGTACATTTGAGACTAAGACATTGTAGGAGGACATGTATCAAGAACTTCCAGGCTGGGGGAAATTGTTGTTTGGAATATTTGTTTATGCGCCCAACAGGGGGCAAAGCATACCCCAAGCCTCGAAGTCCTATTTCTAGCTCTTCAATGGAAAGGGTGATCACACCATCAGCATCATCAAGTTGTAAGGCTTGACGAATGAGTGCTTTAGTGACCACCCATTGAGTCCCATGAATAGTGCCTATGAGTGTAATCACTCCATCAATTGTTTCAGAACGAGTAGTGTTCCAAAACTGTTTAATGTGTGTGGTAGGAATGAGAGGAGCATGAGTTAAAGCATACCTTAAGTTGGACGCCAACAGATACTCAATCATCTGTGTGTATTGGGGATGATGTTTATCATTAGCTTCAAGATATGCAATCATGTTGTGCTGATCTCTGAACCCCAATGTAGCAGCAGCAGGTTTGAACAAAGGTGTCCTTGAAAATGAGTGTAAAAGCTTGAGAATGAGTGAAAATGGAGAATTTTGGTAATGGAGAAAGAGAGACAAATATGCAAGTTACCTTGTGTAAAATAATGAACATTTTATATAGGAGGTAAACTAGGCTATTGTTGGTTGAAAAAGAGGTAAGTAATATTCAAAAAGTGATGATTACAATCTTTGAAAAAAGATAACTTATCTCTTTGCTTTAAAAGAAATTTACCAAATCCATAAAATTATGACCCACAATATCTCAAAAGAAACAACTAGGTGGGAGCCAGTGCTCTTCACCGGTCAAAGAATGTGTCAGTGGGTAACGGCTATATTTGTTAGCGTGTAAATTTGGCCATGTCAGCGTCTAAAAATGTGCTTGTTAGCGGATACAACATTATTTATCAAAGGCTAAAAATAAAAATAATAAAATAAAAGACCTTAACAAAGAATTTTACCCTAATGCAGGTAACTCTTCCTCTGACACATACTGAATTTAGCATTCTTTGTCCACTTATACACACTTGCATAAGTAAGATAGACATAATTGTCCTCAAGTGAACGTTGCTAAAGAAAGTCCTTAAGTGTGAAGTTATCTCATATAAACGCTTTGAAACTCCTAGGTAAGCCCAATTTTAATTTACACCAAGTCTCCCAACCGGCCAATCCCAAAGCTAGGCCAAACAGTCTTGGCAGCATGCATAGTTATGTAAACTTTGCATGCTACAATGCCTCAAGGTTTAGAAATTCTAACAATCCTTAAAAAGAAGAGTCTTCATTATTCCTAACCCTCACTCACCAGTAGACACAATCTAGAGTTATGATAAGTGCACTCTAAAAGTACCCAAAGGTTTCCTAAAGGTTTCCTAAACCTCCCTTTAAATTAAGCTTACATAGTTGCAAAATAAATATATGACAAAATTTTATTTCAAGATAAGAATGTAAACATTCTAGCCATCATAATTAAACACTTGATATATCCTTGAAGTCCATAAGCAACTCTGTATCCAATTGTACAATGCTCAAAATGCCTGCATGATTAGATGAAAAATCACAAAAACTAACATATGTTGTCATCGACTTCTTTCCACTTGTTAGCAGATAGAATGCCTTTGTCAGCGGATAGAAAATATAGTGGAGAATCTAACAATTTTACAAAGAATAATAACAGTGCACATCCTGTACATACTATACACCAAGTTTAAAAACACATATTTTATGGATTGATCATTCCAATATTTGTTACCAAATACTAGAACCTCCCAACATCAAAAGGTTTAGTTAAAAGATCAGCCACATTGTTCTCTGTGTCTATTCTATCTGGATGTATTAAACCTTTTTTCAAAACAATCCCTTAAACATTAACATTATATATGTCTTTATGTCTAGGTTTTCTAAACTCAATGAACTTATCAGCAGGAATCACAAAATCTTTACTCAACACCAAGCATTATGTGTTAGTAAAAAGGACTTTATTTTTGTTGTCACAAACTTGTGACACACTAAACAAGTTATAATCAAGTTCTTTTACCAGGAAGACTTCATCAAATCTTAAGTTGTTAGTGATAAGAGTGCCCTTGCCAGAGATAGTCCCAAAACCGTCTCCAAAGTACACTTTATCACCATCCATAATCAATAACCTGCTTTGGAATGCCCTACACGTAAAGAAAACAATTTCTTTGGGAACCCAAGCCTTGGTAGACTTGGATCCATTTGGTTGTTCAACAAGAATGGACTTATTTCTTGTAACAACCCATGTTTATCCATTTGAACCTTAAATACCCAATTTGTTCCAACATTTTTTTCAAGATATTTAAATCTATTACAAGTCATGGAGACACCATTAAAATTTGGTGACTGTTCTTGTTTTGGTCTCCATGTTAAGCTGGATGTTGCTTTAGACCCTTGTCCCTTTGGTTGTAAATACCTGTTATTACTAGGTCTAACAGCTGCTAGTTGTGGCATTTTCATACCAAACCTAGATCTGTCAACGGCTTGCGGATGAAATGTTCCTATCAGCGGGTAAATTAGGGTTTGCTACAGGAATCTAATGTCTGTCGGACCAAGTGTTGGTCTTTTGGAAGGGACGTTGGCCTTGGGTATTAGCTACCTTAGAGAAGAAAGGAGTTGGTCTAGTGGCCTGTGGTCTAGTGTGTACATAAGACTTATTGTTGACAATAGATGACCTATTGTAAGCGGTTGGTTTGTATCAGCTGACACAGTTATAGGCCATATGAGAAAAACTCCCACGTATGTAACAAGCCTTTCTAGACATAAATTCAGGCCTAGATTGATAAAATCTCGTCCCATTAACACTAGCTTGACCCTGAGGTGATCTAGGTTTCCTATACATTTAAACATATTTAACACTAGACTTGGTTTTAATTAATGAGCCAAGATTAACATGTTTTCCAGTAGTAGGGTTGGTCACAACAATGGGCTTAAGGTCAATTGATTCATCATCAAGAAGTCCACCCTTTACAAAGAGAGTAGGGTTGGCTTTCTTCCATTGTTCAAGATCAGTCACCTTGTTCCTATATTCCTCTACTAGAGAGAGCACACGTGGTGGAGGATTGAATTCTTTCACTTAAAATTCTGGAATACCTGTTCTAGAAAGATCCTTCCTCATAGGAACCCCCTAGAAATCACCTGCTGGGGGTGGAACAGCAACATATTCCTTTGCATGCATCCCAATCTCAGACATATCTTTAGGGTTTGTTTGCTCACTAATGACTTTTTCTAGGGTTTGACTAGATTTTTTAAACTTTTCAATTTTAAACCCTACATTCTCTTTAGACTTAATTGCCTCATCAAGCTTAAGTTGCAATTTAGTGTTAGATTCTATTAAAGAAGCTTTAGCCTCATTATTAAGCATTAGACTTCTTTTCAAAACATTTATTTGATCCTTTAGATCAAATTCCATATTCCTATAATCTTGCACCATCCCATCTGATTGTGCAAACCCACTTTAGTAGTTTGATAGTTTGATGTTTAAATCAAGAATATCATATTGTAATTTTAAGACCTTTTTATTAAGTTTTTCTGTGTTTAGTCTACAACCTTTACTACAAAAGGCATCATCATATACCTCATTATCGGATGAAGATGAAGATCTGGCCATGAGAGCATATTGAACATGCTCTCATCCTTTTCAACAACCAAGGCCTGGGTCTCCACCGCATTCTTGTCCAGAAAGCTCCAATCAAATCAGTAGAAACTAGAAGGGGGGGGGGGTTGAATAGTTTCTTAAAATTTACTTGTCAAAGAGGGTTTTCAAAAATCCTTTTCAAAAACTTAGGCTTGAGTAACTATGTGAAATCTTCTTATACACAATATGAACAAGGGATAGTGCAACTAAACTAATAATCACAAGTATATGCTAATAAAGAATAATATATGTAAAGAGACAAGGAAAAGAAAGATCAAACCAAACACCAAGGATTTATAGTGGTTCGGCAACGAAGCTCACTCCTCATCCCTACTCCACTCCTCGAGTACTCCTTACTCGAGAGTTCACTAATCAACAAGCTCCTTAAGGTGGAGAAACCATACACAATGTTGCTTATCCAATTTCCGACTCTAAGCTAAAAGTCGAGCCTTAATCTTAGCTAGGACCAATCTACACCAATATACTTTGAGGAATAAGTATTAACCCTACTACATACACAACTTCCAAATAGACAAACCTATTTGGATCTTCACAACACAACTACCAAATAGCACAACTACTTGGATCTTCACAACATAACTCCAAATAACACAACTACTTGGATCGACACTATACAACTATAATGAATGAATAAAACTTGATCTTCAATATATCTTAAGGTAGACTTAACACTTAAAGGATGAAAGTGTTCTTCTCTTTTCACTTGAAGAGGAAGAGATGGGAGGAGAAAGGTTCTATTCTAAACAAGTAGTAATCAACCAAATAATCATGGATTTGAATGATTTAAGAAGTATGTTTGAATATGGAAATTTGTGTGCAAAAGAGTTGAAGAGATAATCTGAGAATGGTCCACTATTTATAGGACAAAGGTCCAACGGTCATATCTGAGCGCAGTTCCTTAATTGTGCTTGCAGTTCCTTATCGATAAGGAACCGTATAGACCTTTAAGGGACCGCGGTCGTAGACTTCGCTCCCTTTTGTCTTTTAGTGGGGTAGTCACATCTGGTGGAATAGTTATCCTCAAAGGATATTCTAAACCCAAATAGAATTTGCCATATTCAAATTTTCAAATATTTAATTTAATAAAACATTTTCTTAAAAATAAAGTTTATTAAAAAAACTTTGTCACATTTAATAAAAGGTGAGTTTTAAGAAAACTTAAATCCTTGATCACTTAATTAAGTTGAAAACTTGTTTGTTCATACCTTAAGTGATAATGGTTGAAATGAAAAAAATACTTGAACTTAAGAATTAGATTTTCGTTGTTTTCATAAATGCTTGTTTTTATATTTTGTCGTAATCAACACAAAGCGAGACCGAAAAATGCAAGTAACGTTTTTAGGCATCATTTAATTAACAAACTCCAATGCCATCAATACCTTACATAGCTATCATAGCTTTTGGTTGAACGTCCTCAATCTTGACAGTCTATCTAGCATTCTTTCCTCCATCATTCCTCTTAGGAGATCTACATTCTCTAGCAAAGTGTCCCATTCTATGGCAATTGAAACACTCAACCTTGGATTTATCAAATCTAGCAGTTTCTTTGCTTTTGAATGTCATCTTCTTGCCAAATCTCTTGTTCATCTACTGGCTCTTATGTTGCTAAGAGCAATATTCCACTTGTAATCCATCTCTTCAAGATCAATATCACTAATTTGCTGAAGATCTTCAAAAGAGACCGAAGATCCATTGGGAAAAGAAGCAATATATGCACATACAATATCCAAATCAATTCCTGCTGGTTTAAGACTTGGTGAAGCATAATTATATGTGTCAGTGGCTGTTGAGTCGCTGTCATGAGAAGTTAATCCGTTGACAAAGCAAGAGTTGTCAGCGTTTGTGGAATCATTATGAGAGAAAAAATCCATGCTTCCAGAAGGTGTTTTACTTCCTTGTTTGAGCAGAACTTCGGGTTCCATGACCTTCAATTGATTATAGATATCATCAAAAGTCATGTTCTTGTAAACTTGAGTGGCAATCATTGACTTGGCCTGAATTTCCAAACCATCTCCAAGAGCTCCAAGGAAAGCAACATTAACATCCTCATCATCAAATTCAATTTCCATGAATGCCAGTTTGCTAGTGATGTCTTGAAGACGACTTCTTACATCATTTAAATTTTCATTGGGACGAGCTTTAAAAATAGTAAACTCCATTACCAACTGCTTCTTCCTTTGTCTGAGAGTGTCCTCATTACCACCAAAGGTGATTTCAAGGGCATCCCAAAGCGCTTTAGCAGAGTCAAACCTTCTGAATTTTTGTTGTTGTTTGTTTCCAAGAGCTAGTTTAAGAATGCTTAAAAGCCTTCATATCAAGCCTTCTGTTAGCTATATCTGCAACTGAGGTGGCTTTTCCATCTTTAGGTCTTGGAAGAAATTCTTCAGGTTTTGAGGTAGGAGTTTTTCGTTGTTCAATGGATTCTAAGATCTTTTGTGCCTGGTTGAATTTGTTTCCAGATTCAACAACTTCCCAAAGAATGTAGTTGTCAACTTGAAGATATTGTTCAAAGTTGAACTTCCATAGTCCAAAGTTATTAGGGTCAAGTATGGGGATTTTGAGGTTGTGGCTAGAGGATCCTTGACTTTGAGTTTCTGAGGTTGACATAACGATTTTAGGTTTTTGAGAAAGTTAGGGTTTTGTGCAATTAGGGTTTTTGTGTTATTTTGATCAAAGTTCCTCAACAGGCTCTGATACCACTTGTTGATCCCAAACTTAGACCAGTTTAGCTTTGTATTATCGAGATTGAATCAAGTATAAACGTAGAGAAACTTTGAGTAATCAACAATCAAAGTGTTATGCGAAATTAACACTTAGAACAAAGAACAAAGCAAAACAAAGTTTGTATACCAAACTGTCACTTTGATTAATGATACTAACTGTGTACAATGAAAGTGTAAAACGTGTGTCAATAACAAACCCTAAGACCTCCTTTTATAACACAAAGAGTCTTGAATAATAAACTACTAATCAACTATTCTAGGAAAAGATAAATATAGAAAATACAATATTGATCATATCTTTTCTAAACACAAAAAATGTGTTGAATAAGTAACTGTCTCTGATTATTTCCTTTGTCAGCGCCTTGATATGTCTTGTCACCGTTCAATCTGTCAACCCCTTATTTGCTCTTGTTAGCGTCTAGAATCCCTTTGTCAGCGGCTGAGTGACTTAGATAATTTTATTCCCAACATGATGATCTTCATCAAGGCTTTATCTTTAATCACATCACAAATGTGTGAGTGATATTCTCTTTGGACAAGTAAAGAAGAGGATCAAGAGGATAATCATAAGTAAACATACTTAACACATAAAGTGATCATTACTAATGATTATGATATAGAAAAGAGAAGGGAGACAGAAAGAATGTTTAAAAAGGTTTATGGAAAATGGAGATTTGATCCACTATTTATAGGAGACAAAAACCAACGACTATCTGCCTGCGATTCCTTAATTGTCACCGTGGTTCCTTATTGATAGAAAACCACATGCCTATTTAAGGAACCGCGGGTCGTAAACTCCGCTCCTTTTTGTCCTTAGTGGGGAAGTAACATTTGAGGTAAGTTTTACCTTAAAAGGATATACTTATGGCATTTGGAATATGCCATATTCAAATTTACATTTTCCATTTTAATAAAACATTTTCTTAAAAAGAAAGTTTATTAAAATCTTTTATCACATTTGAAAAAATGTTAGTTTTAAGGTTAATCAATTTCTATGATCACTAAACATTATTAAGATATGTTTGTGTAAGACTTAAATGATTATTACCTTGATGATAGTGTTTGTTGAATAATTAGTCTTTCGATTGTCTTTGATGATAAATGTCTTTAGTATAAATGTCTTTATACTAAAAAAGATTAGTTAACACTAATAATGTCTTTAGGCATCACTTGCATTAACAGTCTCCCCCTTTTTGATTACGACATAGAAATTTCACGTCCAAATAGGAAACGATAGACATCTTAGTTTCTTGAATTGATAAGAAATTGAGTTTATTATAATTAATTAACGCCTTTACCCACTCCATTTTCATCTTGTGACCAAAACCTTGTATGTCAAGAGATAGTGCATTCATCTAAAAACATTGTCTTCTCCTTGTTGTCCAATGATACGCTCCAGATCCCTTACGCAACCTTCCATAGTATAGCCCATAGCTTGACCAACACGAATGATGTCTTCCATGACTCCCAAAATTGAACCTCAATTTTTTAACAACGTTCTGCCCCGTGGCCTCACTATTAGAATCCACAGGGACTTCTTGCGAAGAACAATTTATAACCTTAACACTAACCACATTCGGAATTTCTTTAGTCGCTTTATTACTAGAGTCTCCGACAGTAGCGTGTACCTCGTGTGCCTCCGATACCGCATGAGTATAACCTGGAGGATGAGGTAAAGAGGGACTCGACTCATGAATAACTCCACCCTTCTGTTTGTTAAGTAAGTCATATAGACCAAAAGGACCTCCAATTTAGTATTATCTATAGCATTGTTATGCGAAGGAGAGTTAGAGCCAAAATCAGTATCTGGAACAACATCGGCGTCACTAACCAAATCGTCGTCAGGATCCTCATCGTTATGATGAGTATTAACCACATCGTTCTTGGAAGCATGACAAGACTCATCGTCCAACATAATCTCTTCCTCTCTAGGTACAACGAAAACTTGATTCCAAATGAATCATTCTTTCGCACGTACCATATACACCTTACCTTTAACGATAATCTTAATGATTTCTAGTATAGAGATAGGGTGTGTGGTCAAAATACAAACATGTTTACGGCCAAATGAAGAGTCAACGTTATCTTCCATATCCAAGGTCTCACACCATTTTCCCCTGATCTTAACAAACGTTTCACGTGACCAGTCATTAAGAGGAACGCCTTCAATGTCAACGCAAACAATACGATCCTCACTAGAAAAATCGATACTAGCATTCTGAAGTGAGTGAAACCAAGAGTTAACGCCTGTATGGTTTAAAAAATTCTCCTTGACTGTCAGCTTGTCAAATTCGAGCAACACCCAAGTACCTCCAAGATAAGACAAATTGACATCTAAAAACCCTTCATCTTTAAGAATAGTGTACAAATTAGAAATAGTCATAAAGTCTTTCACCTTGCCCATGACATATTTAGATAAATCCAGTCCAACCAAACAGGTGTCATCTAGTACTAACGCAGGAGAAAGGGAAATCAAAGAGCCATGAATACCCGAAGGCATTCCATTAACAACATTAGCATAAGATCCAACCCAACCGTTCAAATAATGAGGTACAGGTGGGTGAAATGGCTTGCTTGAAAACCCATATTTGACATTAAGCGACGGGTTGGATTTTAGAGGTCTTTCAAACTGAACTTGATTAGCATAGAGATGATGGCGGCCAATCCAAATAGTACAAAGATTCTCCACAAGACGTGCAAGATCAAACACCTTTATGAAACAAACGAAAGCAAATCTCTAATCTGCCTTAGACTTTTTGAAGGGAATAAAACATCAACAACCGTACCGTATGCGCTAAATAAACTCCAAAGGTCACGTGATTTAACAGAATCAGGGTCTTAAAACCATACACCAGACCTTGGGCCCAAACCAAAGTACATAAAAGTCCACCAGCGGTGGCATAAAACTCGGACGGATCCGCTTCCAGCAAGCGGAGCCGCTCACAATGTCGGACGTGCGCTTCTAGTGAAGTGCGTCTGAAAATCCTGAGGATTAGATTCCAAAGAACCAATCTGCATGTCACGATTAGACCACAAACAGACAAATGGGGTTTTGGACTACAAAGGCCCACTCTCAAGTACCGTCCGAGAAACAGGGAAAGGCCTAGTACTTTCCCCTATAAATAGTACTCATTTGCACTCCAAATGAGGTACCATTTTCTCACTTATCATTACACACACATATATCTCAGACGATATGAATACTTACTCTCATGTCTGAGTCTAATCGTGGGGTCCGTCCCCACGGTAAGGACTAACGGTATTACTCTACGTGTGCAGGAAATCGTCAACAACATCTCTTGATAGTACAAGGTCTCTTTATAACACAAAGCATCTAAGGACCTCCCAGCGAGTGCTTGGATCTACTTTTGACCCTGACCGATCACTGTACTAACAAGTGGTGTCATCCATGGGACCTAGTACACAACTGCGTTTTATAAAAATCTCTTTCCAAAATGGGCGATAGAACACCAAAATTGCCCCAAGAACACACGTCTAGTGCACATTGCACAACAGAAGAAAGACCAAACCAGAGCGGAAGCAACCATGACAAGAAAGCATCCAATGCTGAGATAAAGGAATTCTGTGATATGTATTATGACCAATTGCTACCACACATATTTGGCAAACTATGCAAAGAAAACAACACTCTATGGAGTGGGCATACTTTGAGAAGCCCTTATTCCAAAATATAAGTACAAAGGAGAAATCCCCCAACACGAGCTCCCGCACCCAGACCAACTAGTAAGTCAAAGGTTAACTCAGAATGTCTTCTCAAGGATATGGAGGCAGGTCCCGGACAAAAAGACAAGAGCAAAAGCTCTGTCTTTGCAAGGCTAGGATCACGGAGTACGGGAGTGTTTGGTAGATTCAGAGGGAGGAAGGAAGAACCTTTCGACGAAAAACAAAAAGACCAACCACCACGTCGCCTTAGCTCCGAGATACACATATACTCAGACAGGATCTTGGCTTCAGAATACAAACAACAATCCATCCCCAAGCAAGAGCAAATCCAAGAGCCGCGTACATACCGAGACGCTGACTGATGTGTCGTGGATAGTATAGTGATAATTAGATACGTTATAGGGTAAATTAGAAAATTACCTTTAGGAAAAAGTAATAGACTAATAATACCAATGACGAATTCAATTAAACACGTGAGTGAACCAAGTTCGTTGTACACGAAGATCTTATGAATTTGAGACGTTTTGTTTTGATTTGGACAATTGATTTGAATTGGTTTTCGTATTTTAAACTACAAATTAAATCTACAAATTTTAAGCTATTTAAAATTAACCTAAAGTGCATGAATCGTAAACCCCGCCTATTTTAAAAATTCTACAAACAATTAATTACTTAAAAATTAATACACTATTTAAAAAAATAAGCTATTTAATAAAAAATTAATCTATTTAAAAATTATAACTTTTACTCTACTTTAAAAATAATCTAATTAAACTTTTTAAAACTAATTTACTTTAATTCAATGTACTTAAAACAATTAACTTAAAAACTATTTTATATTTAATTATTAAAGTCTAATTGTAAAAATTAACTAAATAAACTTTTAAATAAAAAAAAAACATTTTTATATTTATTTATTTATTTATTTATATTTATTATTCTTATTTAACTAAAATATATTTTAATAAAAACTCTAATTAAAGAAAAATGATTGAAAACGATTTTAAAGTAAATAAAAACGCAACTAGAATAAATCTGCCAAAGCAGAAAGCACTATATTAATGAGAAAGCTGAGAGTTTACTCAAAAGGGGTTGCAGCCCAGATGGCTATCACGTTCGACTGGTAAAGGGGAGGTCTCGAGTTCGAGACCCCCAAGTGACATAATTTTTTGAGAATAATTCTTTTGACAGATATGACAAAGTTTAGTCTTAGGAAAGACTTTTTGAAGCTTATTTGCTTAAGCTGAGA
Source organism: Glebionis coronaria (assembly GCA_025667525.1). Classification (NCBI taxonomy): domain Eukaryota; kingdom Viridiplantae; phylum Streptophyta; class Magnoliopsida; order Asterales; family Asteraceae; genus Glebionis; species Glebionis coronaria. Next base: position 459,296 of record JANFOE010000610.1, on the reverse strand, counting down.
GGACACAACTTATTTTGAGCTTTAACAGTAAATTGAACTGATAAGCTATACTTGAACAAAATAGCATAATATCAACAACCAAACAATTTAAGACTATAACTCAGTAAACAAAATAACCAATTATGCAGAAAAAACAGCAAACAAATCAGTTAATCAAAAACTCCACGCAAAAATCAGTCATCCAGATTCAAGATAGCAGACTAATTCAGAAATTTATACTACACAAGCTATATGAACCGAAGATTAAAGCAAGCTCAGGATTAACGTATCTAACACTTATCAATTCAAAACAAGTCAAGCTGATAGAAAAAATAAAAAAAACGAAACTGATGCAGTCAATAAATCAGAAACTTCAACCTAACATATTAGAACCCAGTATGTGTAAACTAAATCAACAAGTAAACTTAAATGTATCAATCACAATATCAAACTGCATTAGTTAAGCATCCAAGCCATTTTCAATTTCAGAATAACACCCCAATCGAATCAGATAAAATAAAACTTTAAGCTACGAATTCAGCTACGACAAATCATCTGCTTAAACAATAAACTGAGCTATTTCACCCAAACATTCGCATCATAATGATTTATACAACCAATAATATCAAATTATTCAAACAGTAAGTTAACCAAAAGAAAAACAGATTCATAACAACAATATTCAAAAGCAATTCGAATATAATACAGAAACATTCAAAACACTTAGACATCTAAAGCACATTATTATTCAAACAATATCAAATCTATAAACATTTAAATAAAAGAAAATGATCACCTTTTGTCGAAACCTTTGAGAAGAAAGCAAGCGCTGAGCTGCCTTAGAACTTAAATCGAAACCACCATACCACCATTAATCTTCAAACGAACCACCATAATCGAACAACATCATTCGATCCATCAAAATTAAGCAGATTCTTATCACTTTTCCAGTGGGGAAAAGTTTTTCCCAATATTTATTTCCTTAATATTCAATCGAAGCTATTATTTAAGCTTGATTAAATATCTTAAACATCATTAACACATATTAGATTGAAGTAAACTGTAAGATTAATTTTAACAAAAAGTAAAATAGAGAGATATTTCGAACAAAATAATTTTTATTAATATCAAAAGCTGTTACAATACTGATAAAAGTAAACTACAAATTACCTAAAACTAATTCTGCATAATAACTTTAGGAACTAAAAAAGGGATAAAAATTACAATAGATTGGGGGGTTTTTATAGCCTCCCAAGGGCTTGCTGAGGAGTAAATATCGAGATATTTGAAGAATATTCCTTTTTATTTGTGGCCTTTGATCTTCACTTCCTTTCTCTTTCTTTGATCGGACGGATGAGGTGATTCACAATAGCACACGGATCGCCAACGTGGCATCCGTGTGCTAGTTGTGCTTCTTTCTTGGCCCCTGATTGGTGGAATTGGAGGAGTGAGGTGTATCCTCCACTGAAATGTAGCGACGTATCAAACTCCTCCTCACACTCTCTTCCTTAAAAATTGGGGATTTTATTCCCCACACACTTGTATTAGGGTTTGTGGTGAATAGTAGTGTTTACTGGTTTTAGGTTAGAAATGGGATGGGGAAGATGAAAAAGAGTACTTTGGTTATATCAAATTTATTTAGGTGTGAGAGAAAGTGGGTGGGGTATAATGGGGGAACGAGTATTATTAATTATTGTGGTGGAAAATGATGGATGTACGTTGAGGGGTGGATATTTTATAAACGTGTGAATGATTTTTTTGGGAATTATATAAATAAAAAAAACCATTCGTTCCTTTCAGTTAAGGTATTTGGGCTTTAAGCCCAAATCACTTTCCTCCAATCCGTGTAAATATATGTTGGGCCAAGAATTGGACTTTAGGTAATGAAAGTAAATAAGACTTTTTATAAATGGGCTTTTAAGCCCATTTTCTCAATGTGGGACCCACTTGGCTCGTTTTCTTGATAAATCCTTAAATCCACTCATGTCGAGCTCAATTTTTGGCCTCTTCAATCTTTTTCTTCATTCTCGTGTCGATTTTTGTCGGATTTCGCGAACTTGGTACCTACACACATGAAAACAAGAAACAAGCATATCCAAGGCATTTTTGATACATTATGTGTAATATTTCATTATTTTAAGCTACTATTGATATGAGTAAAATCACTCATATCAAACTCCCCCATGCTAAGCAATTGCCGTGTCCTCACGCAATGATAAAATAAAACTATAGCTACACCATTATTCAACTTATTTAGCAAAGACATAATATAAAAGCTCAAATAGATTCATCGTCCTCGACTTTTCACTTTTCTATGCCAAGTGCAAAAACAAGATCATTGTTATTATAAATTGGTAGACTAACACGAACTCATGTGGGCCAATTAATCACTTAGACTCCCTTATTCCTAGGTGTAACACTCTCATTTTTCATATCGGTACAGCGGAAGGGTCTTTCAGAGTGTTACGGGATAGCACAATAACTCCAATCATAGACAACACATAAAAATGGTTGTACAAGGTTTAACAAACATTCATTCGATAAAAAGTTTCAAAAGTGTACAACAGGTCCCAAATTATACAGGTCATTAAGTTTACAAAACACAGATCGAATGAACATTTTTAATATTAAGTGTGGGCCATCAAAGTCGATCTCCATCCGGATTACCTTCAAGCACCTGAGATAGAAAACATGCAAAAATCATATCAGCGAATGCCGAGTGAATTCATAGAATTTAATGAAAACCGTTATATAAAACAATCATTTACATTCATTTAAAATCAGAACACAAGTATAATATCGGAAGTAAGTCCACATATTGCTAGTCAGGCAATATATAAATCAAGCATACATCTGAAACCGTCCATGAGACCGTAGTCTCTATATTACCATGATAGGTAATATATTCATCGTTAATAGCGTCGTTATCGTTTATTTAGATTATACATGTCGTATAGATTATAGTATCTGAATTATATAGGATTATTATTAGCCGCATGACATTGTTACCTTACTGTGAAAACAGTGGGCCGCGAACCCGACAAACAATTTGCCCATCTAAGTTAGCATGTCGTCACAAAAATCACGCTATGGAATCTTCTCATACATAAATTCGCTTACCAATCAATGTGGTACGACGGGGATCAACCGTCAAGGCGCGAACTGGGGTGATCGTCCCCAAATAGTACTATCAAATGCATAAGTGTCTACCAAAACCCGGTAGTTCACAATTCATGCTAATGGGACTTTAAGTGACATAACCTAACTACTAATAATCCTTTTAGTCTTGAATATAGGGTCATAGCATCATTCGGGTCCATATCATTAAGCATACAATCAGGACTACTTGTGTTCTATTTTTATAAAAATCTAGCATGTTATCTCCCTCGCGGGTTTACAAATCATTTTATAAAACATTTAAAAGAGTGCGAGGCTATGAACTCACGTTGTTAATGAAAGGCGGATTATCGGCTACGGGCGTGCTTCGGTCACGGAAACCTATATAAATAATAATCAGTCTTAGACTCGGTCCAATGAATTTTATAAAAATAACAATATACATATATATGATTTTTGTACATATGATGATGATCAAGTGGGTTTATACATCCTTGTTTACTCAATTTAGTGTTTACGTTTTGGTGTCGTCTTACTAGTTCACTAGTTTTACCGATTTTACCTATTTTAAGTCCATTAATTCTTTTATAAGTTCTTTAACTTGTTTTTACCCATTTTATACTTATATGATCAGTATATATATTTTTCATGTTGGGCCCTATTGGGTTAAGCCCAAATAATTCTTTTTACAAGTATTTATCTTATTAAGTCCAATTATTAGTCTAATAGGTTTATTTAGCTCGTAAATGTCCGTAATTCTTATAGTTCGGGTTTTATCGATTTTTACTTGTCTTAGTTACTTATACATCAGTATATAACTTTTATAAACTTTACATTAGACGGGTTTGGTCGTCTAAGTTTTATTTGGCGAAAAACGTTAATTTTACGGCGATAGCCGAAAAAGTCGTAAAAATCAAGTTTATAGTTTTTATTATTTATAAATATTATTTTACCACCATTTATACAATTTACCCATTTGATTAACCTTTTATACATTTATATAAATAAGTTCTATAAGTTAGTGGGTTTATATTTTACATTTTATAAATTATAAAGTGAGTGCTTATATAATAATAATAAACATTATTTCCAAAATCTGATTTTTAACTTCATGTTTACCATTTTTATCATATCTAGAGTTCTACAATGACTTAGAAGCTCATTTTTGGATGACAACTTCTTCATAATATGTGCTACATATAACTTAGTTATAGCTACTGCCCATTTTGAGTCTAAGTTGCCTTAACAGTCCCTACAAAACTGCTTATTCAGATTACACCACCTAACTTGTTTTTATCATATCTCACTCATTATTTTGATTCCATTGCATGGCCAACTCTCACATGTGTATAACATCATCTACTTACTGTAAATGGATCAAACATGCAATTTCATCAGTTCGTCATTTAGTTATCTACTGTTTTTATACAGCCAACTAATTTGTCATGATTTTAGCTTCATTTCTTATGCTTATCATCATTTTTAAGCATGTTTATCAACACTTGATCCCCACACAACATTTTTATCATCATATATACATCATATACATATACAAAATGAAAGAAAATACATTTGTTCTTTACAAAATAATAAGAGAAAAATGTAGAGGATGATCTTCTTTACCAATCCAAGTGGATTTCTTGTTTTAGGAAGGCAAGAACTTGATGAACACAACAAGTATCTCCAAGACCATCAAATATCAAGATCATATGTTGGAAAATCAGCCCTAGGACACAAGCAAATCACCTCCAAAGTTGGTTATATGGCCACCAAATGATCAAGGCTTCAAGGAAACACCTTAATAGGACTAGTAAACATGTGGTTTGTAGCTAGAAAAGATCAAGGATGGTGTTTGTTGCTTGATGTGGGACGGCACAAAGGTGGAGTAGAGAGAGTTTGAGAGTGAATTGCATGTAGGAAATGGTTAGAATGAAAACCATTAGCTAGTTTTGTGTTAAGGTGGAAGTAGTTAGCTTAAAGTGTAAGCATTAGCTTACACTTGTGTAAACAAGTTAAATTGATGCCACCTATGTGTGGTGGTGTCTTCTTTGCCGTCCCATATAAGCTAGTGGGATGGGGCAAAGTGTTTTGTCCCATCTCACTAGTTTACGGGTATTTCTCGATTCTAGTTTTCTCGATTTGCGTGCCCTCGGGTCGTTTTACGAAAAACGTTTTTATAAATTATGAATCACCGTCACAAAACGAATCCAATAAAAATTGTCTCATCAAAAACGTAAATACGTAATCCTAAGGTTTCCGGTTTAGTCGTAAAAGACGCCAAATTATGCACCTAAGCCCAAATTTAAATCCGTAAATTGTGAGTTCGTCAACCAACACAAAAAATAAGTTTCAAAATATTATACGAGAAAATATTTCACTACCTGAAAATGTTAGATTTGTCACAGCTTTTCCTCCTAAAAGGGATCAACGTCCTCGTGATCCATTTCATTTGGATGTCCGTTTCTTATTGAAATCGAAGAGGTGCGGATATTTCTTCCACATTTCATCCTCTCGTTCCCAAGTATACTCCGGTCCATGCTTTGAATTCCATCGGATCTTGACAATAGGTATCCGACTTTGTTTCAGTTGCTTTACCTCACGGTCCATAACTTCTACGGGCTCTTCGATAAAATGCAACTTCCCATCTATTCGAACCTAACCTAACGGAATTTTCTCATCACTCACTGCTAGACATTTCTTCAGATTAGATACATGGAATGTGTTGTGAACACCATGAAGTTCTGGGGGTAACTCTAGTTTGTAAGCCACCAGACCTACTCTAGATAAAATCTTAAAGGGTCCAATATAACGGGGATTCAATTTTCCTCGTTTTCCAAATCTTATAACGCCTTTCCATGGCGATACTTTCAACATTACTCGGTCACCCACTTTAAACTCCATTGGCTTCCGCCGCACATCCGCGTAACTTTTCTGTCTACTTCGGGCAGTCAACAACCTCTTCTTAATCTGAACTATCATCTCCGTAGTCTCCCGGATCAATTCCGGTCCCGTGAGCTGGGTATCCCCAACTTCACTCCAACATACAGGAGATCTACACTTCCTACCATACAAAGCTTCAAACGGTGCAACCTTAATACTAGAATGGTAACTATTGTTATACGAAAACTCTGCTAACGACAAATGTTTATCCCAATTCTTACCAAAGTCTAACACACAAGCTCTCAACATATCTTCCAGTGTTTGTATCGTCCTTTCACTCTGCCCATCAGTCTGGGGGTGATAAGCAGTGCTCATGTCGAGATTCGTTCCCAAAGATCTTTGGAGAGATTTCCAAAAATTCGATGCGAATCTAGGATCTCGATCTAAAATGATCGATACAGGCACTCCATGCTTGCATACAACATTATCAAGGTATATTCGAGTCAGCTTCTCCAGTGAGAACTGCTCCTTAACCGGAATGAAGTGTGCTGATTTGGTCAGTCTATCGACAATAACCCAAATCGAATTGTTTCCAGATGATGTTCTAGGAAGCTTGGTGATAAAGTCCATTGCAATTCGCTCCCACTTCCATTCAGGAATCTTTGGCTGTTGAAGTAGTCCTGATGGCTTTTGATGTTCCGCTTTAACTCTAGCACAAGTCAAGCATTGAAGAACATACATAGCTATGTCAGCTTTCATATTCGGCCACCAATACAACTTCTTCAAATCATGGTACATCTTATCAGATCCCGGATGAATGGAATACTTAGATTTATGAGATTCTAACATAACCAAATCTCTTAAGCCTCTAAACTTAGGTATCCACATACGACCTCTTAAACATTTCACTCCATCAGCTCTAACCTCTAAGAGATGCATCACAATACACTACAAAATCTTCACTCCCGTCGGGTAATGATAAGATTGGCGCACTACATAATTTTTGCTTCAATATCTGAAATGCTCCATCTTCATCACTTCCCCAAACGAAAGGTTTATTCTTCTGAGTAAGCTTAGTCAAGGGTTTAGCTATCAAAGAAAATTCTTTAATGAATCGCCTATAATAGCCAGCCAATCCTAAGAACTGTCGCACTTCCGTTGGCGTTGTCGGTGCAGACCAATTCTTAATAGCTTCAACCTTTGCAGGATCAACATGAATTCCATCTCTGTTAATCACATGACCAAGAAATTGCACAGAATCCAACCAGAAATCACACTTCGAAAACTTAGCATATAACCTTTCATCCTTCAACAACTTCAAAACAATCCTCAAATGTTCTCTATGTTCATCTTCATTTTTAGAATAGATTAGAATATCGTCAATAAACACAATCACAAATTTATCCAAGTAGGGCTTGCACACTCGATTCATTAAATCCATGAAAACCGCAGGTGCGTTAGTTAACCCAAATGGCATTACTTGAAATTCATAGTGTCCATAACGGGTTCTAAATGCAGTTATAGGAATATCTTTTTCACAGACGCGAAGTTGGTGATATCCTGACCGCAAATCTATCTTAGAATACACACTAGATCCTTGCAGTTGATCAAACAAATCATCAATCCTAGGTAAAGGATATCGATTTTTAATTGTCAACTTATTCAGTTCCCTATAATCAATGCACATACGAAAAGATCCATCCTTCTTCTTAACGAACAAGACTGGAGCTCCCCAAGGCGATGAGCTCGGTCGAATAAAACCTTTATCAGACAACTCCTTAAGTTGCTCAGATAACTCCTTTAATTCAGAAGGGGCTAATCGGTAAGGCGCACGTGCCACCGGTGCAGCACCAGGAATTAAATCGATTCGAAACTCTACTTGCCTTATCGGTGGAAGTCCTGGTAAATCTTTAGGAAATACCTCAGTAAATTCACAAATAATAGGTACATCTTCCAATCGTTTCTCCCTAGACTCATTCCCGATCACTTGAGCTAAGAATAACTCACAACCGTTCCTGATGTACTTTTGGACTTTAATACATGAAACGATTTTCAAACGGGATTCACCTCGACTACCATCAATTACTAACGTCCTATTCCTAAGAGGAATCTTAACCTTCTTTTCTCCACACAAAATAGTAGCATTATTCAACGACAACCAATCCATACCAATAATAATATCGAAACTACCTAATTCTATCAACATCAAATCAATCGGAAAGGAATGGTTTAAGAGATTTAGAGAGCATCCTTCTAATAGCTTATTAGTTCTCACTAATTTACCATCAGCCAATTCCACTTCGTAACTGGTACTTATCTCAACAGGTTCAATATCAATAAGGGCACTAAATTTAGTGGATACAAAGCTCCTATCGGCACCCGAATCGAATAAAGCAACAACATAATGATTGTTGAGTAAAAACGTACCGGTAACGACATTCAGATCCTCTTTCTTCACCTCAATTGTTCCAAGTTGGTAGATACCACCCTGGGGGTTTCTTCCAGGTACAATCGCTTTCAACTTGGGGCATTCCGATTTCCTATGACCTTCTTCATTACAGTTGAAGCAAATCGTTCCCTTCTTACACCTTTCAACCCTGTGTCCAAGCTTTCCGCAATTTCGGCACTTCCAGCAGTCGCCAGGATGCCTCTTGTTGCCACACTTAGGACATCTATCATCGTTGCGCGGTGCATTGTTGGTAATAGCATTTGCATTCCCCTTTCTCTTGTTCTGACGGCGATTGAAATTCTTCCTATAATCACCTCTATCTACACGATCACCGTCTCCCTTTCTTTTCTCACCTACACGGGCTTCATCTTCCTTATCCTGAATTATCTGTCCAATGAGTTGGTAAGCCATTCGAACAGCATCATCAATGGTTAGTGGTTTCGATGATGTCACGTCCCCCCGGATATTCCTGGTCAACCCTTTCACATATTGCTCAATTCGGATCTCTTCGGGTTCAACCAATCGAGGACATAGCAAGGCCAACTCATGGAAACGATTCGTGTAACTATCAATGTCCACACCTTTCATTCTCAGAGGAATCAACTCTTGTTCTAACCTAATAATCACACTACGAGGACAAAACTCCAAAGTCATCCACTTCTTGATTTCAGCCCAAGGAGTAGCATTAGCAGCATCAAGACCCATGAAAGCAATTCTCCCGTTCCACCAAGTCAACGCACGACCTTTCAGAGTAGCCATAGCAAAAGTCACCTTATCTTCCTCCTTACACTTACTAATCCTAAACATCGATTCAATCTTCTCGATCCACTGGCTTAGTCCTACAGCACCTTCAGTTCCATTAAAAGGTAGAGGTTCACACTTCATGAACGTCACATAAGTACAGCCACCAACTTCAGGTGCATTCGTTCCAAGTCCTCCTACATTTCCTCCAGCATTAGCATTCACATTATTAACATTCACATTCACATTAGTACCGCCAATTCCACTACCGCCAGCTCCACTACCGCCAGCTCCACTACCGCCAGCTCCACTACCGCCAGCTTCACTACCGCCAGCTCCACTACCGCCAGCTTCATTTCTAGCATTTGCCATAAATTCAGTCATAGATGCGGTAACTTGCTCCGTAATAATCCTACGTACATCATCCTCAGTCACAGCCTTCTTGGGCGACATAGTTCTATAATTCCACAATTTCAAAGCATTAAGCATTCACCCAACAAAGGATTCATATAATATGGATCGAATTCATAATCAAGATACAAATAAGGCACAATATGGAATTCAAGACAAGATACATATTTCATTCGATCTGAAACAAAAGTATTGTCTTAGTACATCCATATCAAAGTTCTAACACTATATACACTCAAAATTCGTGCCAAGTCTATTACTAACAAGTCGGTTCAGTCAAAGCTAGAGGCACAAAAGATATAAAGGTCACTACTAAACACAGACTGGTCTACTGAGAACCGCTAGATGGTCCATCATCCATCGTCTTCTGGATCTTCGCCGGACGATCACTAGACATATCTTCAGCTGGGCGCTTACGGATTACTCCTCTTTCAACCATGTCGGCATAAAATCTACTGTTCCATCCATGGGATATATTCAACTCCTTTTCGGCTTTCTCACGCATCGCACGAGCCACACTCAACTGAATCTCCAAAGAATTCACTTTTCTCTTCATAGCAACATACTCACCACTTTCCAACACCGATAACCTCCTAAATGCCTCATTCAAACCACGTTCTACATCACTCAAATCCAAACTAAGCAATTCTCGCTCTTTCTCACCAACCTTAGTCTTCGACTCCAAATAAGCAACCTGGGTCTGAACAACACTTAATCCAACCTCTGTCACACAACTCTTAACACGGGAAGCATCTAGATCACGTCTCAAGGCCCATGGTGCAAGACCATCAATATGAGTAGCCTCTCGAGTACTAGACGACTCTCCTATCTCACGTCTACGAGTAGCAATACCATCAGTACCGTCAGGTGCATCGTCATCCTCATCCTCCTCTGATTCAGAATCAGATTCAGACGATTCAGACATTTCGTCCCTAGGTAACTCATCCTCGGAATCAGACAAACAAACTGGTGGGGGCAAAGGCTCGCCCTCTGGAACATCATACGGATAAATAAGCTCAGCTTCCTCATCGTCATCAACCTCAACATCTATACCTACATCCTCCTCGACATCCTCGTCGTCAATCTCATCATCTAACTCATCTAACCTAATCTCATCATCGTTCTCAATATCAGCATTCTCAATATCCACGTCCTCATTACCCACATTCTCAATATCCACGGCCTCATTACCCACATTCTCAATATCCACATTCTCATTACCCACATTCTCAATCTCATTCTCTACTAAGTCAACCTGAGGGGCAATCTGATCTCCTAGTCCTAACTCGGGCTCGGGATCCTCAAATGGTTCCTCCTCATCATCAATATCAAAATCTACTAAGTCTAAATAAGGATCATCTTCTATATTAGGTTCGGGAATAGCATGGTTTTCTACAGGAATATTAGGGTCAGCCATGACAATCTGCATTTATATATATTTATCTCGTATTAGGATAACATACTAGTTAAACAATTACATAATGAAATCACGATATATACATATATATAAATTAAATTATATATATCAAAATATATATCTTCTCAATAGGGCTTGTTGGTAACGTCGGAGATCTCTGGCACCGTTATAGTCAAAAGATTTTTCAAATATTTTCTCAAATGTTCATTGTCAAAAGATTTTGAAAAGTTTTGTTCAAAACCTTGGTTTTTAAAATCTTTTGTTCTCTACAACGAGAGCTCTGGTACCAAACTGTAACACTCTCATTTTTCGTATCGGTACAGCGGAAGGGTCTTTCAGAGTGTTACGGGATAGCACAATAACTCCAATCATAGACAACACATAAAAATGGTTGTACAAGGTTTAACAAACATTCATTCGATAAAAAGTTTCAAAAGTGTACAACAGGTCCCAAATTATACAGGTCATTAAGTTTACAAAACACAGATCGAATGAACATTTTTAATATTAAGTGTGGGCCATCAGAGTCGATCTCCATCCGGATTACCTTCAAGCACCTGAGATAGAAAACATGCAAAAATCATATCAGCGAATGCCGAGTGAATTCATAGAATTTAATGAAAACCGTTATATAAAACAATCATTTACATTCATTTAAAATCAGAACACAAGTATAATATCGGAAGTAAGTCCACATATTGCTAGTCAGGCAATATATAAATCAAGCATACATCTGAAACCGTCCATGAGACCGTAGTCTCTATATTACCATGATAGGTAATATATTCATCGTTAATAGCGTCGTTATCATTTATTTAGATTATACATGTCGTATAGATTATAGTATCTGAATTATATAGGATTATTATTAGCCGCATGACATTGTTACCTTACTGTGAAAACAGCGGGCCGCGAACCCGACAAACAATTTGCCCATCTAAGTTAGCGTGTCGTCACAAAAATCACGCTATGGAATCTTCTCATACATAAATTCGCTTACCAATCAATGTGGTACGACGGGGATCAACCGTCAAGGCGCGAACTGGGGTGATCGTCCCCAAATAGTACTATCAAATGCATAAGCGTCTACCAAAACCCGGTAGTTCACAATTCATGCTAATGGGACTTTAAGTGACATAACCTAACTACTAATAATCCTTTTAGTCTCGAATATAGGGTCATAGCATCATTCGGGTCCATATCATTAAGCATACAATCGGGACTACTTGTGTTCTATTTTTATAAAAATATAGCATGTTATCTCCCTCGCGGGTTTACAAATCATTTTATAAAACATTTAAAAGAGTGCGAGGCTATGAACTCACGTTGTTAATGAAAGGCGGATTATCGGCTACGGGCGTGCTTCGGTCACGGAAACCTATATAAATAATAATCAGTCTTAGACTCGGTCCATTGACTTTTATCAAAATAACAATATACATATATATGATTTTTGTACATATGATGATGATCAAGTGGGTTTATACATCCTTGTTTACTCAATTTAGTGTTTACGTTTTGGTGTCGTCTTACTAGTTCACTAGTTTTACCGATTTTACCTATTTTAAGTCCATTAATTCTTTTATAAGTTCTTTAACTTGTTTTTACCCATTTTATACTTATATGATCAGTATATATATTTTTCATGTTGGGCCCTATTGGGTTAAGCCCAAATAATTCTTTTTACAAGTATTTATCTTATTAAGTCCAATTATTAGTCTAATAGGTTTATTTAGCTCGTAAATGTCCGTAATTCTTATAGTTCGGGTTTTATCGATTTTTACTTGTCTTAGTTACTTATACATCAGTATATAACTTTTATAAACTTTACATTAGACGGGTTTGGTCGTCTAAGTTTTATTTGGCGAAAAACGTTAATTTTACGGCGATAGCCGAAAAAGTCGTAAAAATCAAGTTTATAGTTTTTATTATTTATAAATACTATTTTACCACCATTTATATAATTTACCCATTTGATTAACCTTTTATACATTTATATAAATAAGTTCTATAAGTTAGTGGGTTTATATTTTACATTTTATAAATTATAAAGTGAGTGCTTATATAATAATAATAAACATTATTTCCAAAATCTGATTTTTAACTTCATGTTTACCATTTTTATCATATCTAGAGTTCTACAATGACTTAGAAGCTCATTTTTGGATGACAACTTCTTCATAATATGTGCTACATATAACTTAGTTATAGCTACTGCCCATTTTGAGTCTAAGTTGCCTTAACAGTCCCTACAAAACTGCTTATTCAGATTACACCACCTAACTTGTTTTTATCATATCTCACTCATTATTTTGATTCCATTGCATGGCCAACTCTCACATGTGTATAACATCATCTACTTACTGTAAATGGATCAAACCATGCAATTTTATCAGTTCATCATTTAGTTATCTACTGTTTTTATACAGCCAACTAATTTGTCATGATTTTAGCTTCATTTCTTATGGTTATCATCATTTTTAAGCATGTTTATCAACACTTGATCCCCACACAACATTTTTATCATCATATATACATCATATACATATACAAAATGAAAGAAAATATATTTGTTCTTTACAAAATAATAAGAGAAAAATGTAGAGGATGATCTTCTTTACCAATCCAAGTGGATTTCTTGTTTTAGGAAGGCAAGAACTTGATGAACACAACAAGTATCTCCAAGACCATCAAATATCAAGATCATATGTTGGAAAATCAGCCCTAGGACACAAGCAAATCACCTCCAAAGTTGGTTATATGGCCACCAAATGATCAAGGCTTCAAGGAAACACCTTAATAGGACTAGTAAACATGTGGTTTGTAGCTAGAAAAGATCAAGGATGGTGTTTGTTGCTTGATGTGGGACGGCACAAAGGTGGAGTAGAGAGAGTTTGAGAGTGAATTGCATGTAGGAAATGGTTAGAATGAAAACCATTAGCTAGTTTTGTGTTAAGGTGGAAGTAGTTAGCTTAAAGTGTAAGCATTAGCTTACACTTGTGTAAACAAGTTAAATTGATGCCACCTATGTGTGGTGGTGTCTTCTTTGCCGTCCCATATAAGCTAGTGGGATGGGGCAAAGTGTTTTGTCCCATCTCACTAGTTTACGGGTATTTCTCGATTCTAGTTTTCTCGATTTGCGTGCCCTCGGGTCGTTTTACGAAAAACGTTTTTATAAATTATGAATCACCGTCACAAAACGAATCCAATAAAAATTGTCTCATCAAAAACGAAGTTCAAAAACGTAAATACGTAATCCTAAGGTTTCCGGTTTAGTCGTAAAAGACGCCAAATTATGCACGTAAGCCCAAATTTAAATCCGTAAATTGTGAGTTCGTCAACCAACACAAAAAATAAGTTTCAAAATATTATACGAGAAAATATTTCACTACCTGAAAATGTTAGATTTGTCACACTAGGTGTATCTCTTATATTTTATTATTGTCTTGAATGATCACGAGGATGCATTGTTGACTTATTTCGATAATTTATTAGGCCTAAAATAAAGTGAACGATTTAATCAATAGTTAGCTAAAGGACAAAATCTTTTAAAACTGCTTCTCGGGACTTCATAAAGTTCATATCTTAGCATAACTTGCTTCGCGATTTGAGACCTTTCTCGGACCGATATTTGGCAATGACTTTATACTTCAAACCTTGAGAGACGTTCATGAAATAATGGTCTTCTCTTCATATAGGAATTTCTTCACTTGAATTTTTGAGAGATTCATACTTGGACCACGACTTCTTCATTTTTCTCCAATCTTTACTTGGGATTTTGATTAACAACGATCCGCCTCCTTTTTGGACTTGGCTTCATTTATCCTCATACCTTATTATGGTCTTTTTGGATAGACTTCTCCATGACTTTTTGGGAGTATTTGCTTTTCGTCGTGTGTCTCGATCCTTCATATTGATTTTTGATAAATGATTCTTCACATCACTTGAGATCTTTAGCAATAAAACATAGCCCTCATGTCTTGTTAGGACCTTTTTGGACTCGCCAATCTTCGCATCCCGCTTCAATAAGTTATGCCTTGGCTATGAACTCTAATCCATACCGAGCAACTTTTAAACGATCTTGGGCTAGAAGCTAAGTAAATTTTTAAATCGTTCAACCTTATTTATTGCAAGTAATTTTATTAACAAGCGATGGGAGAATAGGCTTATAATTAACTCACATAATTTCCCGAAAGAATCCCAAACTTATAATTGGCTCTATCATCTCTTGTTCTCCATATTGTAAAATTCCAAAAATGAAATCAATGGATACTTAGCCTATTAAATCAAAGTTTTGGGTTTTCAAGTCATCTATAGGATCTTGCATCTTCTTATACTTTTACAAGTTTTAGAATTTGCGTTTTAAAGTTCCTTGATAGACGACTTTCTAGGATCAATTATAGGAGCTTGCGAAAAGTTCTTGTTCTTAACTCGTATGAATTAAGACTTTCGCGTTTTAAAGCTCCCTATATAATAGCCTAGCAAAACTTAATTCAAATACGTTAGGGAAAATCTAAGGTTAAAAATCGAGTCGAGTCAAAAACTATTCTTATTGAAAGCCTACATTCGTGTCAAAAACACTTATTTTCTTTATTAAAACTTAAAAATAACACTAAAAATTTAAAATTTTATTGAAAAATGAGAAAAACAACGTTTAGACACGACAAAAGCAATTGCAAGCGATTATATCGATTGATTCCCCCATGCTAAAACCGAACATTATCCTCAATGTTTCTTAGCTCAAGAGTAACACCCCCTTGCTAAGACACGAAGAGTCTAATGCAGATTCCTAGCATGGAAAGAGCACGCAAATCTATAAGCCGTTTATTAATTATGCTTCAAGATAAAACGTTAGTCGATAAAAATCAAGGGTAAAGAAAGTGTGCCCCTTTTTGGCATTCAAAGAATGGAAGATCAAGTGGACCGGCAAAAAACCGAACACGAGAGTCTTCAAATATTATGGTCATACCTAAGATCACAACACAACAAAACACGAGCACGAGCTTGAAAGATCAAGCCTTATTAGGTGTTAGAAAATAGAAAGAAGATAGAAAGTACTCGTTTTTGTTCACCGAGTCATGAGCTCGACTCGATCCCCGCATTCATTGGTCCTAAGGGAAAATAGTGAAAACCAGCATAATGAAATAGAATCCAACATGAAGCACGATGCCGGGGTCAAAGATCTCATCCTCGTTGTCCGATGACAAACGAAAGGATAAAACTCCAACACAAATCTCTAAAAAGAGATGGTAGTCACAACTAATGGTATGGATGTAGCATGCTCCCCGAGATAAACTCGCACCAAGATGATCGAAAAGTCTTTCAATTATTACATCGGTGAAAGGCTGAGATTTCCCTAAATAAACGATTCTGGGGTCGAATACCTCGTCCTCGGTGGAGAAAGGAAAGGACAACACGGTGTCGTCCCCCCATGCTAATCCATGATCATATGAAGCACATGGTAATGGTGGGATTAAAATCTCATCCATAGTAGAATCAACATTCTTAGCTTTAACGACCATTTCAACCTTAGAAATGTGATCAATAGGGTCATGGTACTCAATATGAGACACATGAAAAACCCGCACATTAAGGTCAAAGTGGGTGGGAGGAGGACTTGGGACGAAATCATCATCAAGTAAATTCTCTAAAAAGAGAGCGTCCCCCTCCGGGTCGATATCATCAACACCCGGTGGTATCGAATCATGAAAAGCAAGAAAAGTATCAATCTCCTCCATAAGCGAATCACTATTCTCAACGAGAATAGGAGATGGAGAGAAAGATTTGGCACTAGGCTTAGAATTCAAAGCCTCAATCCTAGAAATGAGAAGATAGACGTTGGATAACTTCTCACGAAGAATCACGTCTTCTACATCTAAATGAGTAAGTTCATCGGAGAACTTCTCGAGGATCGGAATAGTCAAATCAACCTCATTTCCCGGTGGAAATGGGTCTAAAGGAGCAAGTTCAAAAGTGAACCTCTCAAAAATCGGATCACAATCATCCTAATTTCCCGGTGGAAATGGGTGAAGAAGAGTAGGTTCATCGGTGAACCCCTCAAAATCCGAGTCGTGAATATCATCTTTATAAGAAAGTTCATCGGAGAACTCCTCATTAGAAAATTCACTAGAAGTAGAATCATCCTCAAAATCTTCATTTCCATCCCAATTTTCATCATTAGAATTGGAGAAAATAACAAAGTGAATGGAAGAAGTCGAGTCATCACAATGTGGCAAATCACACATCTCATTGGAAATACCGTCAAACTCTCTTGGGTTTTGGACAAGAATAGTGCTAATATGCTCATCCCCCTTGCTTAGAGAATTTTCAAGTTCCACGGTGGAAGAATCATGAATAGGAGTGGTGATGTCATGAGAGATTTCCTCATCATCTAGGATGGGAGAATCCTCGGGCTCAATAGCCGGCAAGATACGAATAGGACACACGATAGCACTAGACGAAGGATGTAGAGCAATAAGATCTCGCAAAGAAATATTACTATCCTCGTCATCATCCAAAAGAAGAGAACGCTTGAGTTCACGATTAGCAAGATATCTTTCTTCCTCTTGAATTTTTTCCTTCTTTCGAATTTCAATGCTTAATCCATTATAATCTTGCGAAAGTTGTCGAATCCTTAGTTCACAATCTCGTCTAAATCCCTCATCAGTTATTTCTCCAGGAAATCGTCGACTTCCTAATTCATTTGTAATGTCATTAATCTCTTGATTAATTTGTCTTTTTTCAAGCAACAAATCTTCAATGCTTTTTTCAACAACTTCAACATTTCTTTGATTCATTGTTTCAAATCGTTCAATATCGAAAGAATATTGTGGAGATTGGTCAAAACCGGAAGGAATCGAATTATAGCAAGGATTAGGCTCATAAAAATTTTGATTTCTCGGTTGACAACAAAAACTCTCGTGAGGACCTCCACAATACTCACAACAAAGATATTGTTGTAATAAACTCGGTAAATCTTGTGGATAACAATTATCATTAAAGTTTTGATTGTAGCTCGGTTCTTGCTCGTAATTAAGCAAGAATCGATGCGAACAATCATCACCAAAATGAGAATCGTTTCCACAAAACTCACTCGAGGGTGTCTCGTATGTAGGGTGTGGAGGTGGGTTGAAATCGAGAGAATTATTCAAAAAATTCGGATTTCCACATGAAGTAATATCATCACAACTAGGACAAAATCCAACACGTACATCATTTCGTAAGTCATTTCCACAACGCTCACACGTGCACCACCGACATGGTGAAAAACCATATAACGGTTCTCCACACCCAACACAATCGACGAAAGAAGAATTAAAATTTAGAGGGTGAGGAGAAAAAGAATTAAACATGATAGAGGATTAAGAAGATTATTTTTGGTATTTTTCATAAAAAAACGAGAATTTAGAGGTTTGAAGAAAAGAAATTAGACAAGAAGAAGATTATTTTTGGTATTTTATTTGGTATTGCTCAATCAAAAATGATCGATAAAAAACAAGGAATAAGGATAACTACTATGGAAGTAAATTACCCTCGGTCGACTTTGAAACGATAGGTGAAAACCTAAACGTCTCGAGGTTCAATAAGTAAACAAAAAAAATAAGATTTATTACTACTTGAGTCGGCAAACCAATAATAGGTTGTCCCTCTCAATATACGCACAAGCAAGCGGGGAAACGAGGTGGCACTAAGCACTTAAAAACCTTTTTCCTTAGACGGCCTTTTATAGCACGTCGCCTTATACCCACCTTATAGTTTGTATAAATCGAGTTCAAACTTCTTATTAGTATTTATCTATTTTGCCTTTTATTTGTGTTTTTGATTCGAATACAATAGCTAGGTGATGAAATCCCAACTAAGGCTTATTTGAAAGATATGTAAAATTATTGTGCTACGTAATACAATATATTATTCACAAAAAAACGAGAAAACCGATACATACTATATAATAGAAAAATAACAAAACTTTCCGAGGACGGAAAGGGTCTTCAAATCCACGATCAACAAATCTCCACAAAAGCGAATCGTACACAAGATCCCTGGCAGCGTCAAAATTTTTGATGTGTCGTGGATAGTATAGTTATAATTAGATACGTTATAGGGTAAATTAGAAAATTACCTTTAGGAAAAAGTAATAGACTAATAATACCAATGACGAATTCAATTAAACACGTGAGTGAACCAAGTTCGTTGTACACGAAGATCTTATGAATTTGAGACGTTTTGTTTTGATTTGGACAGTTGATTTGAATTGGTTTTCGGATTTTAAACTACAAATTAAATCTACAAATTTTAAGCTATTTAAAATTAACCTAAAGTGTATGAATCGTAAACTCCGCCTATTTTAAAAATTCTACAAACAATTAATTACTTAAAAATTAATACACTATTTAAAAAAATAAGCTATTTAATAAAAAATTAATCTATTTAAAAATTATAACTTTTACTCTACTTTAAAAATAATCTAATTAAACTTTTTAAAACTAATTTACTTTAGTTCTATTTACTTAAAACAATTAATTTAAAAACTATTTTATATTTAATTATTAAAGTCTAATTGTAAAAATTAACTAAATAAACTTTTAAATAAAAAAACATTTTTATATTTTTTTATTTATATTTATTATTCTTATTTAACTAAAATATATTTTAATAAAAACTCTAATTAAAGAAAAATGATTATAAACGATTTTAAAGTAAATACAAACGCAACTAGAATAAATCTGCCAAAGCAGAAAGCACTATATTAATGAGAAAGCTGAGAGTTTACTCAAAAGGGCTTGCAGCCCAGATGGCTATCACGTTCGACTGGTAAAGGGGAGGTCTCGAGTTCGAGACCCCCAAGTGACATAATTTTTTGAGAATAATTCTTTTGACAGATATGACAAAGTTTAGTCTTAGGAAAGACTTTTTGCAGCTTATTTGCTTAAGATGAGAGGACACAACTTATTTTGAGCTTTAACAGTAAATTGAACTGATAAGCTATACTTGAACAAAATAGCATAATATCAACAACCAAACAATTTAAGACTATAACTCAGTAAACAAAATAACCAATTATGCAGAAAAAACAGCAAACAAATCAGTTAATAAAAAACTCCACGCAAAAATCAGTCATCCAGATTCAAGATAGCAGACTAATTCAGAAATTTGTACTACACAAGCTATATAAACCGAAGATTAAAGCAAGCTCAGGATTAACGTATCTAACACTTATCAATTCAAAACAAGTCAAGCTGATAGAAAAAAATAAAAAAAACGAAACTGATGCAGTCAATAAATCAGAAACTTCAACCTAACATATTAGAACCCAGAATGTGTAAACTAAATCAACAAGTAAACTTAAATGTATCAATCACAATATCAAATTGCATTAGTTAAGCATCCAAGACATTTTCAATTTCAGAATAACACCCCAATCGAATCAGATAAAAAAAAACTTTAAGCTACGAATTCAGCTACGACAAATCATCTGCTTAAACAATAAACTGAGCTATTTCACCCAAACATTCGCATCATAATGATTTATACAACCAATAATATCAAATTATTCAAACAGTAAGTTAACCAAAAGAAAAACAGATTCATAACAACAATATTCAAAAGCAATTCGAATATAATACAGAAACATTCAAAACACTTAGACATCTAAAGCACATTATTATTCAAACAATATCAAATCTATAAACATTTAAATAAAAGAAAATGATCACCTTTTGTCGAAACCTTTGAGAAGAAAGCAAGCGCTGAGCTGCCTTAGAACTTAAACCGAAACCACCATACCACCATTAATCTTCAAACGAACCACCATAATCGAACAACATCATTCGATCCATCAAAATTAAGTAGATTCTTATCACTTTTCCAGTGGGGAAAAGTTTTTCCCAATATTTATTTCCTTAATATTCAATCGAATCTATTATTTAAGCTTGATTAAATACCTTAAACATCATTAACACAGATTAGATTGAAGTAAACTGTAAGATTAATTTTAACAAAAAGTAAAATAGAGAGATATTTCGAACAAAATAAATTTTATTAATATCAAAAGCTGTTACAATACTGATAAAAGTAAACTACAAATTACCTAAAACTAATTCTGCATAATAACTTTAGGAACTAAAAAAGGGATAAAAATTACAATAGATTGGGGGGTTTTTATAGCCTCCCAAGGGCTTGCTGAGGAGTGAATATCCGGATATTTGAAGAATATTCCTTTTTATTTGTGGCCTTTGATCTTCACTTCCTTTCTCTTTCTTTGATCGGACGGATGAGGTGATTCACAATAGCACACGGATCGCCAACGTGGCATCCGTGTGCTAGTTGTGCTTCTTTCTTGGCCCCTGATTGGTGGAATTGGAGGAGTGAGGTGTATCCTCCACTGAAATGTAGCCACGTATCAAACTCCTCCTCACACTCTCTTCCTTAAAAATTGGGGATTTTATTCCCCACACACTTGTATTAAGTGTATGAACGAAACCCCTATGTTTAATTGGTTTTTTACCCATTTAGGGTTTGTGGTGAATAGTAGTGTTTACTGGTTTTAGGTTAGAAATGGGATGGGGAAGATGAAAAAGAGTACTTTGGTTATATCGAATTTATTTAGGTGTGAGAGAAAGTGGGTGGGGTAAAATGGGGGAACGAGTATTATTAATTATTGTGGTGGAAAATGATGGATGTACGTTGAGGGGTGGATATTTTATAAACGTGTGAATGATTTTTTTGGGAATTATATAAATAAAAAAAACCATCCGTTCCTTTCAGTTGAGGTATTTGGGCTTTAAGCCCAAATCACTTTCCTCCAATCCGTGTAAATATATGTTGGGCCAAGAATTGGACTTTAGGTAATGAAAGTAAATAAGACTTTTTATAAATGGGCTTTTAAGCCCATTTTCTCAATGTGGGACCCATTTGGCTCGTTTTCTTGATAAATCCTTAAATCCACTCATGTCGAGCTCGATTTTTGGCCTCTTCAATCTTTTTCTTCATTCTCGTGTCGATTTTTGTCGGATTTCGCGAACTTGGTACCTACACACATGAAAACAAGAAACAAGCATATCCAAGGCATTTTTGATACATTATGTGCAATATTTCATTGTTTTAAGCTACTATTGATATGAGTAAAATCACTCATATCAAACTCCCCCATGCTAAGCAATTGCCGTGTCATCACGCAATGATAAAATAAAACTATAGCTACACCATTATTCAACTTATTTAGCAAAGACATAATATAAAAGCTCAAATAGATTCATCGTCCTTGACTTTTCACTTTTCCATGCCAAGTGCAAAAACAAGATCATTGTTATTATAAGTTGGTAGACTAACACGAACTCATGTGGGCCAATTAATCACTTAGACTCCCTTATTCCTAGGTGTATCTCTTATATTTTATTATTGTCTTGAATGATCACGAGGATGCATTGTTGACTTATTTCGATAATTTATTAGGCCTAAAATAAAGTGAACGATTTAATCAATAGTTAGCTAAAGGACAAAATCTTTTAAAACTGCTTCTCGGGACTTCATAAAGTTCATATCTTAGCATAACTTGCTTCGCGATTTGAGACCTTTCTCGGACCGATATTTGGCAATGACTTTATACTTCAAACCTTGAGAGACGTTCATGAAATAATGGTCTTCTCTTCATATAGGAATTTCTTCACTTGAATTTTTGAGAGATTCATACTTGGACCACGACTTCTTCATTTTTCTCCAATCTTTACTTGGGATTTTGATTAACAACGATCCGCCTCCTTTTTGGACTTGGCTTCATTTATCCTCATACCTTATTATGGTCTTTTTGGATAGACTTCTCCATGACTTTTTGGGAGTATTTGCTTTTCGTCGTGTGTCTCGATCCTTCATATTGATTTTTGATAAATGATTCTTCACATCACTTGAGATCTTTAGCAATAAAACATAGCCCTCATGTCTTGTTAGGACCTTTTTGGACTCGCCAATCTTCGCATCCCGCTTCAATAAGTTATGCCTTGGCTATGAACTCTAATCCATACCGAGCAACTTTTAAACGATCTTGGGCTAGAAGCTAAGTAACTTTTTAAATCGTTCAATCTTATTTATTGCAAGTAATTTTATTAACAAGCGATGGGAGAATAGGCTTATAATTAACTCACATAATTTCCCGAAAGAATCCCAAACTTATAATTGGCTCTATCATCTCTTGTTCTCCATATTGTAAAATTCCAAAAATGAAACCAATGGATACTTAGCCTATTAAATCAAAGTTTTTGGTTTTCAAGTCATCTATAGGATCTTGCATCTTCTTATACTTTTGCAAGTTTTAGAATTTGCGTTTTAAAGTTCCCTTGATAGACGACTTTCTAGGATCAATTATAGGAGCTTGCGAAAAGTTCTTGTTCTTAACTCGTATGAATTAAGACTTTCGCGTTTTAAAGCTCCCTATATAATAGCCTAGCAAAACTTAATTCAAATACGTTAAGGAAAAGCTAAGGTTAAAAATCGAGTCGAGTCAAAAACTATTCTTATTGAAAGCCTACATTCGTGTCAAAAACACTTATTTTCTTTATTAAAACTTAAAAATAACACTAAAAATTTAAAATTTTATTGAAAAATGAGAAAAACAACGTTTAGACACGACAAAAGCAATTGCAAGCGATTATATCGATTGATTCCCCCATGCTAAAACCGAACATTGTCCTCAATGTTTCTTAGCTCAAGAGTAACACCCCCTTGCTAAGACACGAAGAGTCTAATGCAAATTCCTAGCATGGAAAGAGCACGCAAATCTATAAGCCGTTTATTAATTATGCCTCAAGATAAAACGTTAGTCGATAAAAATCAAGGGTAAAGAAAGTGTGCCCCTTTTTGGCATTCAAAGAATGGAAGATCAAGTGGACCGGCAAAAAACCGAACACGAGAGTCTTCAAATATTAGGGTCATACCTAAGATCACAACACAACAAAACACGAGCACGAGCTTGAAAGATCAAGCCTTATTAGGTGTTAGAAAATAGAAAGAAGATAGAAAGTACTCGTTTTTGTTCACCGAGTCATGAGCTCGACTCGATCCCCGCATTCATTGGTCCTTAGGAAAAATAGTGAAAACCGGCATAATGAAATAGAATCCAACATGAAGCACGATGTCGGGGTCAAAGATCTCATCCTCGTTGTCCGATGACAAACGAAAGGATAAAACTCCAACACAAATCTCTAAAAAGAGATGGTAGTCACAACTAATGGTATGGATGTAGCATGCTCCCCGAGATAAACTCGCACCAAGATGATCGAAAAGTCTTTCAATTATTACATCTGTGAAAGGCCGAGATTTCCCTAAATAAACGATTCCGGGGTCGAATACCTCGTCCTCGGTGGAGAAAGGAAAGGACAACACGGTGTCGTCCCCCCATGCTAATCCATGATCATATGAAGCACATGGTAATGGTGGGATTAAAATCTCATCCATAGTAGAATCAACATTCTTAGCTTTAACGACCATTTCACCCTTAGAAATGTGATCAATAGGGTCATGGTACTCAATATGAGACACATGAAAAACCCGCACATTAAGGTCAAAGTGGGTGGGAGGAGGACTTGGGACGAAATCATCATCAAGTAAATTCTCTAAAAAGAGAGCGCCCCCCCTCCGGGTCGATATCATCAACACCCGGTGGTATCGAATCATGAAAAGCAAGAAAAGTATCAATCTCCTCCATAAGCGGATCACTATTCTCAACGAGAATAGGAGATGGAGAGAAAGATTTGGCACTAGGCTTAGAATTCAAAGCCTCGATCCTAGAAATGAGAAGATAGACGTTGGATAACTTCTCACGAAGAATCACGTCTTCTACATCTAAATGAGTAAGTTCATCGGAGAACTTCTCGAGGATCGGAATAGTCAAATCAACCTCATTTCCCGGTGGAAATGGGTCTAAAGGAGCAAGTTCAAAAGTGAACCTCTCAAAAATCGGATCACAATCATCCTCATTTCCCGGTGGAAATGGGTGAAGAAGAGTAGGTTCATCGGTGAACCCCTCAAAATCCGAGTCGTGAAATCATCTTTATAAGAAAGTTCATCGGAGAACTCCTCATTAGAAAATTCACTAGAAGTAGAATCATCCTCAAAATCTTCATTTCCATCACAATTTTCATCATTAGAATTGGAGAAAATATCAAAGTGAATGGAAGAAGTCGAGTCATCACAATGTGGCAAATCACACATCTCATTGGAAATACCGTCAAACTCTCTTGGGTTTTGGACAAGAATAGTGCTAATATGCTCGTTCCCCTTGCTTAGAGAATTTTCAAGTTCCACGGTGGAAGAATCATGAATAGGAGTGGTGATGTCATGAGAGATTTCCTCATCATCTAGGATGGGAGAATCCTCGGGCTCAATAGCCGGCAAGATACGAATAGGACACACGATAGCACTAGACGAAGGATGTAGAGCAATAAGATCTCGCAAAGAAATAGTACTATCCTCGTCATCATCCAAAAGAAGAGAACGCTTGAGTTCACGATTAGCAAGATATCTTTCTTCCTCTTGAATTTTTTCTTTCTTTCGAATTTCAATGCTTAATCCATTATAATCTTGCGAAAGTTGTCGAATCCTTAGTTCACAATCTCGTCTAAATCCCTCATCAATTATTTCTCCATGAAATCGTCGACTTCCTAATTCATTTGTAATGTCATTAATCTCTTGATTAATTTGTCTTTTTTCAAGCAACAAATCTTCAATGCTTTTTTCAACAACTTCAACATTTCTTTGATTCATTGTTTCAAATCGTTCAATATCGAAAGAATATTGTGGAGATTGGTCAAAACCGGAAGGAATCGAATTATAGCAAGGATTAGGCTCATAAAAAT
This sequence comes from Glebionis coronaria, assembly GCA_025667525.1. Classification (NCBI taxonomy): domain Eukaryota; kingdom Viridiplantae; phylum Streptophyta; class Magnoliopsida; order Asterales; family Asteraceae; genus Glebionis; species Glebionis coronaria. The sequence continues at coordinate 433,456 of JANFOE010000610.1, read as the reverse complement.
TTTGATTTCTCGGTTGACAACAAAAACTCTCGTGAGGACCTCCACAATACTCACAACAAAGATATTGTTGTGATAAACTCGGTAAATCTTGTGGATAACAATTATCATTAAAGTTTTGATTGTAGCTCGGTTCTTGCTCGTAATTAAGCAAGAATTGATGCGAACAATCATCACCAAAATGAGAATCGTTTCCACAAAACTCACTCGAGGGTGTCTCGTATGTAGGGTGTGGAGGTGGGTTGAAATCGAGAGAATTATTCGAAAAATTCGGATTTCCACATGAAGTAGTATCATCAAAACTAGGACAAAATCCAACACGTACATCATTTCGTAAGTCATTTCCACAACGCTCACACGTGCACCACCGACATGGTGAAAAACCATATAACGGTTCTCCACACCCAACACAATCGACGAAAGAAGAATTAAAATTTAGAGGGTGAGGAGAAAAAGAATTAAACATGATAAAGGATTAAGAAGATTATTTTTGGTATTTTTCATAAAAACGAAAATTTAGAGGATTGAAGAAAAGAAATTAGACAAGAAGATTATTTTTGGTATTTTATTTGGTATTGCTCAATCAAAAATGATCGATAAAAAATAAGGAATAAGGATAACTACTATGGAAGTAAATTACCCTCGGTCGACTTTGAAACGATAGGTGAAAACCTAAACGTTTCGAGGTTCAATAAGTAAACAACAAAAATAAGATTTATTACTATTTGAGTCGGCAAACCAATAATAGGTTGTCCCTCTCAATATACGCACAAGCAGGCGGGGAAACGGGATGGCACTAAGCACTTAAAAACCTTTTTCCTTAGACGGCCTTTTATAGCACGTCGCCTTATACCCACCTTATAGTTTGTATAAATCGAGTTCAAACTTCTTATTAGTATTTATCTATTTTGCCTTTTATTTGTGTTTTTGATTCGAATACAATAGCTAGGTGATGAAATCCCAACTAAGGCTTATTTGAAAGATATGTAAAATTATTGTGCTACGTAATACAATATATTATTCACAAAAAAACGAGAAAACCAATACATACTATATAATAGAAAAATAACAAAACTTTCCGAGGACGGAAAGGGTCTTCAAATCCACGATCAACAAATCTTTACAAAAGCGAATCGTACACAAGATCCCCGCCTGCTTGTGCGTATATTGAGAGGGACAACCTATTTTAAAAATTCTACAAACAATTAATTACTTAAAAATTAATACACTATTTAAAAAAATAAGCTATTTAATAAAAAATTAATCTATTTAAAAATTATAACTTTTACTCTAATTTAAAAATAATCTAATTAAACTTTTTAAAACTAATTAACTTTAATTCAATTTACTTAAAACAATTAATTTAAAAACTATTTTATATTTAATTATTAAAGTCTAATTGTAAAAATTAACTAAATAAACTTTTAAATAAAAAAACATTTTTATATTTATTTATTTATTTATTTATATTTATTATTCTTATTTAACTAAAATATATTTTAATAAAAACTCTAATTAAAGAAAAATGATTATAAACGATTTTAAAGTAAATAAAAACGCAACTAGAATAAATCTGCCAAAGCAGAAAGCACTATATTAATGAGAAAGCTGAGAGTTTACTCAAAAGGGCTTGCAGCCCAGATGGCTATCACGTTCGACTGGTAAAGGGGAGGTCTCGAGTTCGAGACCCCCAAGTGACATAATTTTTTGAGAATAATTCTTTTGACAGATATGACAAAGTTTAGTCTTAGGAAAGACTTTTTGCAGCTTATTTGCTTAAGCTGAGAGAACACAGCTTATTTTGAGCTTTAACAGTAAATTGAACTGATAAGCTATACTTGAACAAAATAGCATAATATCAACAATCAAACAATTTAAGACTATAACTCAGCAAACAAAATAACCAATTATGCAGAAAAAACAGCAAACAAATCAGTTAATAAAAAACTCCACGCAAAAATCAGTCATCCAGATTCAAGATGGCAGACTAATTCAGAAATTTGTACTACACAAGCTATATAAACCGAAGATTAAAGCAAGCTCAGGATTAACGTATCTAACACTTATCAATTCAAAACAAGTCAAGTTGATAGAAAAAATAAAAAAAACGAAACTGATGCAGTCAATAAATCAGAAACTTCAACCTAACATATTAGAACCCAGAATGTGTAAACTAAATCAACAAGTAAACTTAAATGTATCAATCACAATATCAAACTGCATTAGTTAAGCATCCAAGCCATTTTCAATTTCAGAATAACACCCCAATCGAATCAGATAAAAAAAACTTTAAGCTACGAATTCAGCTACGACAAATCATCTGCTTAAACAATAAACTGAGCTATTTCACCCAAACATTCGCATCATAATGATTTATACAACCAATAATATCAAATTATTCAAACAGTAAGTTAACCAAAAGAAAAACAGATTCATAACAACAATATTCAAAAGCAATTCGAATATAATACAGAAACATTCAAAACACTTAGACATCTAAAGCACATTATTATTCAAACAATATCAAATCTATAAACATTTAAATAAAAGAAAATGATCACCTTTTGTGGAAACCTTTGAGAAGAAAGCAAGCGCTGAGCTGCCTTAGAACTTAAACCGAAACCACCATACCACCATTAATCTTCAAACGAACCACCATAATCGAACAACATCATTCGATCCATCAAAATTAAGCAGATTCTTATCACTTTTCCAGTGGGGAAAAGTTTTTCCCAATATTTATTTCCTTAATATTCAATCAAAGCTATTATTTAAGCTTGATTAAATATCTTAAACATCATTAACACATATTAGATTGAAGTAAACTGTAAGATTAAATTTAACAGAAAGTAAAATAGAGAGATATTTCGAAAAAAATAATTTTTATTAATATCAAAAGCTGTTACAATACTGATAAAAGTAAACTACAAATTACCTAAAACTAATTCTGCATAATAACTTTAGGAACTAAAAAAGGGATAAAAATTACAATAGATTGGGGGGTTTTTATAGCCTCCCAAGGGCTTGCTGAGGAGTGAATATCCGGATATTTGAAGAATATTCCTTTTTATTTGTGGCCTTTGATCTTCACTTCCTTTCTCTTTCTTTGATCGGACGGATGAGGTGATTCACAATAGCATACGGATCGCCAACGTGGCATCCGTGTGCTAGTTGTGCTTCTTTCTTGGCCCCTGATTGGTGGAATTGGAGGAGTGAGGTGTATCCTCCACTGAAATGTAGCCACGTATCAAACTCCTCCTCACACTCTCTTCCTTAAAAATTGGGGATTTTATTCCCCACACACTCTTGTATTAAGCGTGTGAACGAAACCCCTATGTTTAATTGGTTTTTTACCCATTTAGGGTTTGTGGTGAATAGTAGTGTTTACTGGTTTTAGGTTAGAAATGGGATGGGGAAGATGAAAAAGAGTACTTTGGTTATATCGAATTTATTTAGGTGTGAGAGAAAGTGGGTGGGGTAAAATGGGGGAACGAGTATTATTAATTATTGTGGTGGAAAATGATGGATGTACGTTGAGGGGTGGATATTTTATAAACGTGTGAATGATTTTTTGGGGAATTATATAAATAAAAAAAACCATCCGTTCCTTTCAGTTGAGGTATTTGGGCTTTAAGCCCAAATCACTTTCCTCCAATCCGTGTAAATATATGTTGGGCCAAGAATTGGACTTTAGGTAATGAAAGTAAATAAGACTTTTTATAAATGGGCTTTTAAGCCCATTTTCTCAATGTGGGACCCACTTGGCTTGTTTTCTTGATAAATCCTTAAATCCACTCATGTCGAGCTCGATTTTTGGCCTCTTCAATCTTTTTCTTCATTCTCGTGTCGATTTTTGTCGGATTTCGCGAACTTGGTACCTACACACATGAAAACAAGAAACAAGCATATCCAAGGCATTTTTGATACATTATGTGTAATATTTCATTGTTTTAAGCTACTATTGATATGAGTAAAATCACTCATATCACTGACCCGTTCACGTCCCGGATAAGGAATTTTAACCCCAAACAAAAGTAAGAAAACCAGAACAAATTACAAAATACGACGGCTCCGGAAATCCTGAAGAACACTTAATGATCTTCCAAGCACGAGCCTCCGTAGAAAGATGGGTTATGCCAACGTGGTGTCACATGTTTAAGGGAACACTGATCAACAACGTCAGGTTATGGTTCGAAAGCCTCCGCGCCGAAACGATAGACATCTATGAGGAACTAAAAGACAATTCTTAGCCAGCTTTCGAAACGATGCCAAAGGTAATTCAAAATACCATCATGTCGAGCAAAAAGAAAGAGAACCGATCGGGGATTTCGTTGAAAGATTCAAAAGGAGGAACGAGCATGACGAACCTGTCCCAAACGCTATACTAATCTCAAGATTCATGAAAGGAATAAAACATCAAGGAGCGACATATAGTTGACAGTAATCCTAAGACAATGAGCGAAACAATGAAAGTAACGGAAGACTTCCTAAGAGGAGAAGCAACAATAGCTGCAAGATGCTAAAGGGAACCAAACCCCAAAAGGAAGAAATACTACGGACAATGGCTAGACAAAACACCCAGCTTCCGAAACCATATAAATTCGTGACACATAACAAGCCAGCTCAAAATCCTAAAACCACCCACGGATATCCTGCATGTGAAAATGGAAAAACTCAAAGTGCCCCCCCCCCCTTTGACCACCCCACTAGAGGAAAGAAAGGGAAACGGGTTTTGCGAGTTTCACAACGAAATAGGACACAACACCGACGAGTGTACACACTTGAAAAGAGAAACAAATGAACTATCCAGAAGCAGAAGACAACTATCATGGGTGAGAGACGAAAAAAGAAAGTATGAAACCTCATGAAGATAGTCCTAGGGATGCCTTCATGATACGGTTAAATGGCGAGATCAGAAGATGAACAAAAAGAAAAAGCTTCTCACCAAGCCCGAAAATATCCTTTCCTCCATTGGAAAAATGAGAGGTGGAAGAGGACCCAATGATAATTGAGGCAGAAATAGAAGGACACCAAGTACAAATAATATACATAGATGGGGATCAGCCTCCGAAATAATGTACGAACAATACTTCAACCACCTCCGACCAGAAGTAAAAAATAAAATGATCCCAACCACAACCTCCCCCTGATAGGATTCAATGGTGAAACGATGTGGCCAATGGGACAAATAGAACTACAAGTAATAGTCGGAGACGAGAATCACTCATTAATAACACGAATGAACTTCATGATTGTAAGATCATATTCACCATACAACATTATCATCGGAAGACCAGGGATTCGCCAAACAAAAGCAGTACCATCAACCGTACACGGAATGATCAAATTCCTAATTGATGGAGGTCTACTCACACTTCACAACAAGAAAAAGGTACCTAATGAGTGTGCAATGGTAGAAAAACAAAATAAACAACAGATCTCACCCAAGGAAAGACGACAAAAAGTAGCAATCCACCTAGGATATCCAGAGCAGATGGTAACGACAGGAGAAACTCTATCGGAAAAAGGAAAAAAAGACCTATGTAATATGCTCAAGAAAAAACTCGATATGTTCGCATGAGAACCAAAAGACATAACGGGTATCCCAAGAAGCATAGCAGAGCATCACATTAAAGTCAATGAGGGATACCCCTTAATAAGATAAAAGAAGAAAGGTCAGGCCGCAGAAAGAAATTAAGAAGTCCATAAGGAGGTGGCAACGCTACTAGAGGGAGGAATCATAAGAGAAGTACACTACCACAACTGGCTATTAAACCCGATAATGATAAAGGAAAGCAATGACAGCTGGAGAATGTACATTGATTTTACAAATCTTAACAAAACATCCTCAATAGAATGCTACAAGCTACCAGAAGACGAACAAAAGATAGAATCATTATGTGGGTACCCCTTCAAGTGCTTTTTAGACACCCAAGAAGGACGCTACCAAATACAGGTAGCAGAAGAAGATGAAGAAAAAACAACATTTATGACAAGCTGATGCGTTCTCTTGCGATTACACAAGTTTTAATTTATAACACGGATTTCCAATTAAGCTAAGAACACACGGGCAAGTATGACCCTTTCGTTTGTAGCTAGCTTGTTGTGGTAAGCCGAGGTCGTTCACTGGGATTTGGGTGTTTTCGGTTGTAAGGAATCTAAGTAACAATGTAACGTTATTGGTAAAGATGGTTGTCACTACCACAATTACCATATAAGTAACAATTAAGCAAGTAAATAACAAGTAACACGAAAATGATGATTAAGCTAATAAGATGAGATAACAAATAATAATAAAGATACTTGTTTGGAACTAGTATTCATTTCAACGGAGTGAATAAATTATCGGGTAGATAGTTAAGCAATAGCACACAAAAATATAATTATACAATTCCAAGTCAATGGGTAATTTCATGAAATTGTACATGACACGGTTTAGAATAAAGAACCCTTTCGACCTATGATCAATATTACAAATCGGTAGTTAAAAGCCATTTGTGAGAAGTATGATTTTAGCCAACTTGTACATTAGAGCCCTTTCGACCTATACTCTAGATTAAACCTTTATAAATCCATTTAACTTGTTTACTCATGGTTGTCAATCATGATACACCAAACATATATGCGCATTAACATTTGGAACAAAACATAACTAGGAATCCTTTCGACCTAGTTATGGTTTACCAACAAGTTATCAAGACTCATATCAATTCAAAAAAACTCATTAACAAAATCATAATTCAACATTGCAAAATAAACAACACTCCATATCCATGTTTACATTATGCCAAACAAGTATAAGAAAACTACTCCTAATCATATTAATCAAGAACAAACATTCAACATATGATATAGAGTTCAACATCATGAAAGTAACAAAATTTTACCTAAAGTATGAATACAATAAGTAAATGTAATGGAAGAATTTATAGCAATCCTTAAGCCTCCAATCGACTACAAGTTTCTTTGTGGCCTTTCGGGTTATGTATATGGAAATTCGTATTTGAGAATTGAGGCAGGTTTTGGAGAGGTTTGGTGAAGATTGATGGTGATTTAAGTATCAAGAAACACTACCAATGATAAGGGTAATGATCCATTAAAGTTTGGCAATGTTATTTTGATGATTGAAGCTTCAAAAGGATGAGTTTTTGACACACTTGGACCAAATCCGAGATTTCACCAAGGAAGAGAGTTTCTTGATGAATAATGAAGTCACTAATGAAAGTGTTCAAGTGGTATGTTGAAATGACCCCAAGGGTCTTATTTATAAATGAATTTAAGGTCATGTCTTCAATGCAAGAACTTGGAGCCAAAGCAAAATACTTGAAGCCAAAGTATTTTACTTGGTGGCAAAGTAGTTCTAGAATGCACATTAGAAGCTTCATGAAGGCTTGGAGAAGTTGCATGTGTTGGAAATACGTTTTACGTATTAGAAATGATCGGTCACTCCAACAATAGTCTAAGTAATAGCTCGTAGTTTAGTTTTACGAAGATTAAGCAAACAAGGCTAAGCCTAGCCTACAACTTGTGTAGGCCAGCCCAACTTGTAAGCCCTAGCCCATCTTATGGACTTGGGTATATAAACCCTCTCCTTAGATGGAGAGGGTGTGGATTCATTTCATTTTACACATAGTTCTTACTTTCTCTCTCAAGAAGTGTGTTTGATTCTACCAACTTTCTATCTCTTTCTCTCTCTAAAACATAAGCTAGATTTACAATATCCTACAAATGGTATCAAGAGCCATGAGATGATTGTTTGGTTTATGTGTATGTGTTCTTGATTCATTCGCCTAGTTTGATCCAATATCATACGTACCAAAAATTTGTTTTGTGTTTTTATGGTTTAATCTTGATATACATCATCTACATACTTGTAGTAGTGATTTGGTATTGTTACTTTGGTTAAAAACACAAAATTTTTGGGTGTTTGATTCATTTTTAGGCTAAAAATCTCGAATTTGTTGTGTTCTAGTCCTATCCGAGAAAAATGGTACTTTTGATTCCATAGTACAATATGTGTATTGCGATCGCATTAACCTAGGGTTTCTACATGCGATCCAATATCACGATCACATCTTAGAATCTAGTGACTGTTACGATCTAGTGACTGCGATCCAAGTTACGATCTAGTGATTGCGATCCAAGTTACGATCTAGTGACTGCGATCCAAGTTACGATCTAGTGACTGTGATCCGTTGTTGCGATCTTCCATTGCGATCGAAGGCTACGATCCCCACTGCGATCCAAGGTGACGATCTCTATTGCGATCAAAGGCTACGATCCCCACTGCGATCAAAGGTTGCGATGCCCACTGCGATCCAAGGTTATGATCCTCACTGCGATCAAAGGTTACGATCCCCACTGCGATCAAAGCACTGCGATCCAAGGTTACGATCCCCATTGCGATCAACGGTTACGATCTCTATTGCGATCAAAGGTTACGATCACCACTGCGATCAAGAGTTGTGATCCAACATTTTTCAAAAACGTGTTTTTGATTTGCAATTTTATCTTGGAATTTTTTGTTTATAGAGAACAATTATTAGGGGATTCTAACATTATTTCTCGACTTCAACACACAACAACAAACACATTTACTTTATCTCATTGTTCGATCAACATTTGTAAATCTTAACTTATCAAAATGGAGTACACATCTCTTACGGATAATTCCATCCTCTCGGATACGGATAATCGTCCACCAATGTTGGTGAAGACTATGTACGAGGATTGGGCTTCAAGAATGGAACTTTATATGTTGAACAAAGAAAATGGACATCTCATTTGGGCATCGGTGCTCAATGGACCATTGGTATATAGTACTGTGACGGAAGGTGCTGTTACTCGTCCTCGCACAACGGGTGAATTAACTAGAAATGCTAAGATTCAAGACAAGTGTGATAAACAAGTTACAAATATCATTCTCCAAGCCCTTCCTCTAGATGTCTACAAACTTGTGAGTAAATATAAAGTTGCCAAAGAGTTGTGGGATAGAATTCGTGTTCTTATGCAAGGTACCTCGTTAACTAAACAAGAACGAGAGTGTAAGCTTTATGATACTTTTGATAAGTTTGCCTATGTCCTAGGGGAGACTCTCAATGATTACTATTTGAGATTCACTCTCTTGTTAAATGAGCTTAACATCTATGGCCTGGCAATTCCTACGTTTCAATTGAACACCAATTATTTGAACACTCTTCCCTCTTAATGGAGCAAGTACGTGACGGCTGTTTAAATTGGCTAAGGATTTGCATCAAACAAATGTGGATCAACTTCAAGCTTTTCTTCAACAACATGATTGCCACGTGATCGAGGGTCGGTTGTCAACACCACATATTCGTGATCCACTTGCCATGCATGCTTCTCAACAAATGACCCCCTAACAAAACATGGCTTACACTTATCAACAACCATCATACTTGCAGCAGCCACAACAACACACCTATCAGCAACCACAACAACCATCTTATCAACCACTAATGATGCCACAACAAGCATTTCAACAAAGTGTTCATCAACAGTCTTTTCCACAGCAACCAACACATCAGGCATCTCCATCACAAGCTATCATTTCTCTGATTGGCTATACTCCTCAGCAAGGATATTTTCCAATTGAAGCACCACAAGTACAAGCCCTCTACTCCAATGAACTTCCACCAATTGAAGCACCGGTCTTTACTCCAAATGATACGCCAACTGATATTCTAAACCATCTCACTGCCTACTTGTCAAAACTTGTTGCAACTAGAGGATTTCCACCAACAAACAATCAGTTCCGCACCTCTTCAAATCCTCGACAACAAGCCACTATTCAAGATGGTCAAGTAACAGTGCAATCTATTCAGGGTAGGTAAAATTCATATGGACCTCCTACAAGGACCGTGAACGCTCAAGCCGTGACTTCTCATGCTACTGGAAATGGAAGCCCTATTGGTCCTTAAAAGGTTGTGACTTGCTATAATTGCCGAGGACAAGGTCATATGGCGTGAGAATGCACTCAGCCAAAAAGGAGAAGGGATGCAACATGGTTTCGTGAGAAGATGTATTTGGTCGATGCTCAGTCTAAGGGGAAGATTTTGGATTCAGAGGAATTAGTATTTCTTGCAGACCCATGGGCAGCAGATAATGAAGGCATTGCAGTTGTATCTACTTCTAATGCAGCATATCAAGCAGATGATCTTGATGCATATGATTCGGATTGTGATGACATTCACTCAGCCCAAGCTGCACTCGTTGCTAATCTCTCTCACTACGGTTCTGATGTCGTCAGTGAGGTACCAACCACATTTAATAATTCATGATAATCCACATAATGTTGAGCATGAAAATGACAACCTCGAACATCATTTTGGAATTAGTAACTCAAATGACGCGGTATCTAATCCAACACACTTGAGTGAACCTCAACCAAATGCTACGATGGGTATGGAATCTTATTATCAACGTGATTTGGAAATGGTGCCTAAACATATTATTGATAACATGAATGTGGCTGTTCGACAAACCATAGATATGAATGCCAACCTAACCGCTGAGCTTGCGATGTATAAGGAAAAGGTTAAAACTATTGAAGTGGTCCCTCAAGCAGATAAAATAACTTATTCTGAATTTGACCATTTTCGTTTTGAAAATATTGAACACTTAAACGAAATAGACTCCTCAAAAGCTACTCTTTCCAATGAATTAGAAGAAAAAAAGTCGGTTGTAAATGAGTTTCAGAAACTTAAAATGGATTTCGAAACTCTCGAGTCTAAAAAGTTTTAATCAGAAATTAATGCTACCAAACTTCTTAAATTCAAGGAACAACAGCTTTTAAAACAATACGCTTCCACAGAAAAGGTTCATCTTTTAACTAAATCGTTCAAAGAAATCGAGCTTAAGCGTCTTCAAGATTTACCACCTAATCCCAGTTATGCAATACAAGCTCAGGAATATATTCCTTGTCTATATGATGTGACCATAATTGGCAAATCGAAAGAAGCACCTTATGTTCGTAGTACTGAGGAGACACAGTCACTTGTCGAAGAAACTCATTCTAAAATGCTTTTAAAATTCATAAGCTTGATTATGTTCAGCACAATAAAGATCAATTTTCTAAAAAGACCCGTATTCGTTTACAAAAGGAATTAGCTCAATTAACAGTTTTTGTGCCTCAAAGTTTATCAACGAAAAACCTTCTAATACAAGGCTTTGGCATGTCATGAAAATTTGTTCGTTGAACTAGTCTATTCGAACTGACCACAGATTGAAGTGAGACTCAGTCGTCTTTGGTGAATAAAATAAAAGGTGATAGATTATCTATTATAAACTAAAAGTAAAAATGAAAATGTAAATGTCGTTAAGTAAAAGTGGAAGCTTAAAAAATTTAAACTAAAAATAAATGACGAGAGATTTAAAACTTTAAAAAGTAAATTTTGAAAACTTAATATAAATAAAAACTTTAAAATAAATCTAAGTTAAAACAAATAAAATAACACTTAAGAAAATTAGCGGGAAAAATAAGTATTTAAAAATAATTCGGGAAACAAAACCAAAACTCAAGTCGGAATACACCAAAACACAACCTAAGTCGGAATAGTGAATCCAAGACCTAGTTCAGAATCCATGTCTTGCATATAACTCGGAATCTGACTTCTCAACCTAATTCGTAATCTAGGTTTTGTACCCAATTCGGAATACTCAATCTTGAACCCAGTTCGGAATATCAGTTCTAAACGTAGTTTGGAATGTGTGCCCTTGATGCAGTTGTAATATGAATGTTGCATGTAGTTCGGAATACAAACCCCTATCTAATTCGGGATGTTGTGTCATGAACCTAGTTCGGAATAACAAATCTTGTATCTAATTCGGAAAGAAGATTCTACACTCAATTCGGAATATGTGATCCCTTATTTAATTCAGATGCCACAACCCAACTTCTAATTCGGAATATACAAGGCTTTGGCATGTCATGAAAATTTGTTCGTTGAATCAGTCTATTCGAATTGACCACGAATTGAAGTGTGACTCAGTCATCTTTGGTGAATAAAAGAAAAGGTGATAGATTATCAAATGTAAATGTCGTTAAGTAAAAGTGGAAGCTTAAAAAATTTAAACTAAAAATAAATGACAAGAGATTTAAAACTTTATAAAGTAAATTTTGAAAACTTAATAAAAATGAAAACTTTAAAATAAATCTAAGTTAAAACAAATAAAATAACACTTAAGAAAATTAGCGGGAAAAATAAGTATTTAAAAATAATTCGGGAAACAAAACCAAAACTCAAGTCGGAATACACCAAAACACAACCTAAGTCGGAATAGTAAATGCAATACCTAGTTCGGAATCCATGTCTTGCATATAACTCGGAATCTGACTTCTCAATCTAATTCGGAATCTAGGCTTTGTACCCAATTCGGAATACTCAATCTTGAACCCAATTCGGAATATCAGTTCTAAACGTAGTTCGGAATGTGTGACCTTAATGCAGTTCGGAATATGAATGTTGCATGTAGTTCGGAATACAAACCCCTATCTAATTCAGAATGTTATGTCATGAACCTAGTTCGGAATAACAAATCTTGTATCTATTTCAGAAAGAAGATTCTACACTCAATTCGGAATATGTGATCCCTTATCTAATTCGGAATCCACAGCCCAGCTTCTAATTCAGAATGAATGAAGACTAATTCGGGATACAAGTATTACACATAGTTCTGAATATTATGTTTAACACAATTCGGGAAATGAGAATCACAACTTAAGTCGGGATAATATATATTCAGACACAGTTCGGAATATTAGGGTTTTAACATAACCCGAATTAGCTACAAATTTAAGCAAAACTAAAATAAGCTAAAAATCAAATAAGCACTTACCAAAACTTAAACCAAATCAATATTTAGGAAAAGCTAATAAGACACAATTTAAAAACTTTTAAAAACACTAAATAAGCAAATATTAAAATTCAACTTTTTATAAAAATATTAAACTACCAAAATCAACTTATTTAAAAACTAACAAACATAAAAATTAAGCAATAAATAATAATCTAAAAACTTTAAACACACCAACTCAATAAGCACAATCCAATAAGCAAATCAATCACATCATCAACAAAATTAAACCAACTACATGATTCATTAAGTAAAACAATAGATTATGATTAAGAAAGGTAGAATGAGAATTTATTAAAAAGCTTGATTATATTAAAGATTAAGATCAAAGATTACAAGATTAAGATGAAGGTTTGAAAAGCTTGAAAGAAAAACTAGAGAGAAGAAAAATAAAACACACTTAATTACCTATTAAAATTAAAGACTAATTAACTAATTAACTAACACCCTCCTAATGAAGGATTAGGAGGGTATATATAGGAGAAGGGAAGGGTCTTGTGTCTTTTCTTTTTCTTCTTGTATTCTCGACTTTTAATTAACTCGTTTTTCTCGACTTTCTCTCGGGATTAGTCGAATGATAACTTGAACTCGTCTTCTAATTTTCTTCTTTTAGTAGACTTGGTTCTTCGACTTTGTTAAACTTCCGTCTTTAGACTTTTTCTTCGATAAATCTTCAGAATAGGCCTTTGACTTCCGTTCTTCTTGCACTTTTGATCTTTTGACTTCGTCTTTTGTCTTTTTCTTCAATAAAAGCCCGTGGAAGCCCATGTTTTCTTCCCTTTTTACATTTTGGTCCTAAAACACAATAAAAACACAAACCACGCATAATTCTGACATTTACGACATTAAATACATATTTTGGCTTGGTTATTATTATAATTAAGTGGTAAGAGGATAAGTGTTTTCACACTTATTACCTTCCTAGTATGTCTCCTACACTTGTCAAAAAGGATTTAACTAAGTTAATTCCACCGGTAAGTAAGGTGTCAGAAAGCTTAAATGCAGTGCACCAACACTTTGCCGATTTTGACAAGGTCATTACGGAACGTACGACGGCTACGGCCATAACGAAAGGTGAATGGAATTTTGAGCACACTAGAGCTGCGTTCCGACACGAAATTGTTCCATTTGTAAATAATGTTAAAGCTTGTCTTTGTAATATTGATCAAGATTTGCTTTTGGAAATAGAAGAAGTTAGACGTGTTTTTAATGAAATGGGTGATGCTTATGAAAACAATTTACTTGAAATAGAAGGAGTTTCACGCCAAAATGATCAGCTTCTGAAGCAAGTGATGTCTCATGATATTGTTTCCGTCTGTGTGAATAAAAGTGTTGATAATGATTCTATTGTGCATAATGTTGAATCTGTGGATAATGTGGTAGATAGTACATGTCACAAATCTGACGCTGAATTTTTAAAGCTTCAAGATTCGTATTCTTCGCTTTCAAAACGTTTTAATGAGATTCAAACACATTGTATTTCGCTTGAATGCAAGCAACAATTTATTCAAGAAATCTTTGAAACGTCATTCGAAGGTGTTAATATCGATGATGCAAATTTTCAAAAGAATTTTCGATTGAATTTACAATCAAAACCGCGTCATCCAAGTGACAAGGTTGCTAAAACATTGCCGATAGACATAGAGAGATCTAAGGAGCTAAACTGTGTGAACGTACTTGAGGCCGCTGAGAATTTTAAACTTGATCTAGATAATCGAGTTTCCAAGATTTTGTCCAAAGTTGATAACTTAAAACAAAAAAATACATAACTCTTCGATTCAGTAAAACCTGCGTGTGCTAATAACACTGCACAGAATCAATCATTGATTGAACAATTGAATCAAAAGTCGGTGGAAATATCTGATTTGAGGGAACAAATTTGTGATAAAAATCTGGCTTTGGCCGAGTTAAAGGAAACAATTCGTACCCTAAAAGGTAAGAATGTTGTGGATAACGCAGCCACCGTTTCAGCATCGTCATCTAGTGCAATCAAAACGAACCTCATTGCCGTCACACCAATTAACAAGGGCCATAGGACTAAAACATCTCAAACATTGGTCACTAAAGATAAGGCAAAATCAAAACCAGCTTTTAATATTCACGTGTTGCCTTCTACAGGAGTAAGCACTACTACTAAGGCTCAAAGATCTAAGCTTAAAAGAAACAAGAAGAATGATAGGATCTTACCCCCATCTAGTAGTCAAGTGAAGAAGAAAGTAGAAGCCCATCCTAGGAATGTTATTTATGTTTTGAATAAAAAGAATCATGTAGCTAAACCTAAAGGCTTTGCGGTTGTGCAGCGTTCTAAGCCTATTGTGAATTCTAATTTGAAATGTTAGAATTGCAATGAATGTATGTTTTCTAGTCGTCATGATTCTTGCCTTATTGACCATGTGAATGAGATGAATGCCCGAAAACATGGTTTAGAATGGAAACCGACTGGGAAAGTGTTAACCCAAGTTGGTTAGATGTGGCGTCCCACTGGTAGAACTTTCACTATAGTAGGAAATGTGTGCCCTTTAACTAGGATCACTCCCACTAAAGCGAAGAAAGCGTTCCCTTTAACTAGGAGTACCAAGGCTACCAAAACACAAGCGTGTCCTATAACTAGGAACACCAACACTACCGTAGGAACCAAGTGCCCTTTAAATAGGTCTACTCCCACTGTATTGCCCGATAATATTCCAAAACCTTAGAAAGTTGGAACAATAAAACCTGTTAGTGGTAAAACTCACATTAGAAAACACAGGAAATATAAGGGTCACACAAATGTTAGTAATTCTGATAATATTATATATGTATCTGCTAACACTCTGGAACCAATAGTTTCCAATGCATTGTCTATTGTTGTTGTTAAAAACATGTGGTCCAAATTGTTCTATGGTGTTTGGACTCTTGTTGCTCTAAACATATGACCGGAGATCGCTCTCAGCACAGAAACTTCGTCAGCAAGTTTCATGGTAAGGTTCGATTTGGAAATGATCATATTGCAAAGATAATGGGTTACGATGAATATCATATTGGGAATTTTATAATTTCAAGAGTGTATTACGTGGAAGGTCTTGGTCACAACTTATTTTCTGTGGGAAAATTTTGCGATGAAAACCTAGAAGTTGCTTTTCGAGAGCATACCTGCTTCATTTGTAATTTGGAAGGGGTTGATTTATTGAAAGGTACTCGAGGGAATAATTTGTACACTTTGTCTCTACAAGATATGATGGCCGCTTCTCCCGTATGTCTTCTCTCCAAAGCATCGAAGACTAAGTCATGGTTATGGCATCGACGGTTATCTCATCTTAACTTTGGCGCTATTAATCATCTGGCGAAAAACGAACTTGTTCGTGGTCTTCCTAAACTTACATTTCATAAGGATCATTTGTGTTCCGCGTGTACAATGGGGAAAAGCATTAAGAAATCATACAAACCCAAGACTGAAGACACCAACCAAGAGAAACTTTATCTGTTGCATATGGATCTTTGTGGGCCAATGCGTGTCGAAAGTCTTAGAGGTAAAAGGTACATCCTCGTCATTGTGGATGATTACTCTCGGTTTACATGGGTGAAACTTCTTACAACAAAAAATGAGGCACCTAAATTCATCTTCAGATTTCTCAAGATGATTCAAGTGCGTCTCAACACTACTGTCTGACACATTCGTACAGATAATGGGACCGAATTTGTGAATCAAATTTTGCGTGATTATTATGTAGAAGTTGGCATATCTCATGAAACTTCCGTTGCTCGCACTCCACAACAAAACGGTGTCGTTGAAACGCGAAATCGCACACTTATAGAAGCTGCTCGAACGATGTTAATTTACGCAAAGGTTCCATTGTTTTTATGGGCAGAAGCAGTATCAACAACAGTTTTCACCCAAAACCGGTCACTAATTCGAAAACGCCATGGTAAAACACCTTATGAGCTTCTCCATGGAAAAGTACCAGACTTATCATATCTTCATGTATTTGGTTCTCTTTGCTATCCAAATAATGATGGTGACAATTTGGGAAAACTTCAACCAAAGGCTGATATTGGTATTTTCATTGGTTATGCACCCACAAAGAAAGCATACCGAATCTACAATCATAATTCTCGCAAGATCCTCAAAACAATGAATGTTGATTTTGATGAGCTGACAGCTATGGCTTCTGAGCAAAGCAGCTTTGAACCCGCACTTCATGAAATGGGACCCAGTAACATTAGTTCTGGTCTTGTCCCAAATAACCCTACTTCATCATCATTTACACCACCTTCTAGGAATGAATGGGATACGTTGTTTCAACCGTTCTTTGATGAATTCTTTACTCCTCAAAGAATTGTTGCTCTAGAACCTGAGGTAATAGCTCCGGTAACCGAAGTTGTAGCTCCAATAACCGAAGCACAATCACATACGTCTGCACCTACAATTGGTTAAGATATACCTTCAACGAGTAATTCTCAACCTACACCTTCATCAACTACCCATGTCGTGCCTATTGATGATGAAGAGGATAATGATGATTACGATTTAGAATTCGCTCAAATGCGTGAAATTCCATTCTTTGGTGTACCAATTCCCGACCATAATCAAGTCGGGTCGTCCACCTCAGAGGAAGCTCCTACTACGATCTACTCCAATCCACGGATTCGTGAACATGACAGCAAGTGGCCAAAGGATCATACTATAGATTCTATTATTGGTGACCCTAATCGTCCGGTATCCACACGAAGTCAGTTACAAGAAAATGCAATGTTTTGTCATTTTGATGCTTTTCTCACTGAAGTTGAACCTAAGACATGGCAAGAAGCTTTTACTCAATCCTGTTAGATAGAAGCTATGCAAGAAGAACTTAGTGAATTTATACGTCTTGATGTATGGGAACTTGTCCCATGCCCGGATCAAGTGCAGTTACTCACTTTGAAATGGGTTTACAAGGTGAAACTCAGCGAGTTAGGCGGGATATTAAAGAACAAAGCTCGACTAGTAGCTCGTGGATACAAGCAATTATTAGGCATCGACTTTATGGAATCCTTTGCACCTGTTGCCCGTTTGGAAGCTATTAGACTATTCCTCGCTTATGCAGCCCACATGAATATGATCGTCTATCAGATGGATGTGAAGACGGCATTTCTGAATGGTGAAATCAAGGAAGAGGTCTATGTTCAACATCCGGATGGTTTTGTGAATCCTAAATATCCTAATCATGTGTACAAGCTTAAGAAGGCTCTCTATGGGTTGAAACAAGCTCCACGCGCATGGTATGATCTATTGTCACAATTCCTCATTACGCAAGGCTTCGCTAAAGGCAAGGTCGATCCCATGCTGTTTATTCAGAAACGAGGTAAAGATATGATTATGGTAAAAATATATGTTGATGATATTATATTTGCTGCCTCGACTCAAACCTTATCCGATGAGTTTGAGAAACTCATGTCTTCCAAGTTTAAGATGTCAATGATGGGCAAGGTATCATTCTTCTTAGGAATTCAGATATCTCAGAGTCCTAGAGGCATCTTTATCAATCAATCAAAGTATGCCCTTGAATCGCTTAAGAAATATAAGATGGAATCTTGCGACCCCGTGGATACTCCAATGGTGGAACGAACTAAACTAGATGCAGATCCACATTGGATTGCCGTGGATCCGACACTCTATCGTGGAATGATCAGTACCCTTTTGTATATCACAGCTAGTCGACCTAATCTTTAGTTTGCTATATGGATGTGTGCTCGGTATCAAACTCGACCTACTAAGTTACACTTAGCTACTGTTAAACGGATCTTTCAGTATCTTAAAGGAACCATTAATCAGGGACTTTGGTATTCGAAGGACTCTTAGATTGCACTTGTGGCTTACGCAAATGCGGATCACGCGGGTTGTCAAGATACAAGGCGTAGCACGAGTGGAACTTTGCAGCTACTAGGAGATCGACTAATCAGTTGGGCATCGAAAAGGCAGAAAAGCGCTGCAATTTCAAGTACGGAAGCAGAATACATAGCTAGGTCCGGTTGTTGTGCTCAAATTCTTTGGATGAGATCGCAATTAACCGACTATGGTCTAGGTTTCAACAAGATTCCGATGTACTGCGACAACAAAAGTGCAATTGCCTTATGCCGCAACAATGTTCAATTCTCCCGGTCGAAGCATATTGACATTCGCTACCACTTTATCAAGGAGCAAGTGGAAAATGGAGTGATAGAGCTTTACTTTGTCCGATCTGAGTATCAATTAGCGGATATTTTCACGAAGGCTTTAGATCGTGCTCGAATGGAATTTTTGGCCGACAAGCTAGGATTGAGAACTTTCTCACCCGAGACTCTAAAGGAATTGGCAGATGAAGCGAAAGAATAGTGGTGGTAAACTATTCTCCGTATCCTTGATGATCATTCGTATATATTGTTTATATTTTTATCCACAAAAGCAAAATACAAAAATATAAAACCATATAAAAACCATAAAAATTGAAAAATTCATAAAAATCTAAAAATATTATTACTTTATTTTTCAAAGGCATGTCTTTTGATACGATAATATTTACGGCCTTAGAAATGTCGATTAATATTGACACGACGCCATAAATAGAGTTCGTATAAAAGTTGTAAATATTTCATAAAACATGCCTATATGGCTTGTAGTTATTTCAGACTGCAACCCGCTTTTCACATTAAAGTGCCGTATTTCTTATGAAAGCTTTGGCTCTCAATGGGAATTAATTTTCTCGGGTAAGGTTTACTTTGAAACCTTGTAAGGGATCAAGTTTACTTTATAACTTGGTCTAACACAAATCTATGTACGCTTCAGTGCATATATTTGTTAAAACAAGAGAAGTCTTGTTTTTATGAAGCTATCATCTCTACAACCATAGCTATCTACAATTGGTATCTACATACTCGACGATGCGACTACTCAAATGGCGACTACAGCTCTTTTAATAGAACACGGGTCAACAATTGAGGGGGAGCAATTGTCAGGAATTCAAAATCTTCAATGACGATAGTGCCAAGTTCACTAACTGGTGTCAAGACAACAATACCAATCGTACATGTGGTGTCAAGAGATGACTTCAGACGTGACGAGGCGACCAATATTTGCCGACAAGAACCATTTGATCTTTTCATATGATGTTCTCATCAATCAGGTCCAACCTTGTCAATTCATTCTTATATGGTGAATATGTGATCATATTACAAATTGGTATCATATCTCACAAATTGGTCTCATGAAGATTAAACGGACTTGCATGTTTCTTCTCGAAACCTTTGTTAAAACTTCATTAAATCAATTTATATTAAAAACATCGATTAGGTTAATATTTTTAATATGGGGGAGAAAATGTGATTTAATATGGGAAATTATCACAAATTATTTGACTTAACGTGATGGCTCATCCCGACATGTGCGAAATGTTTTTGAATATCGTGGCATATGTTAAGGCGGAGCAAAACGGATTCGCACATCAAAATGGATTTCATGGTGACATATACTTACCCTAAACCCATTTATTTCACGACAATGTAGATTGTGGTGATATGAGGATGGTAGGATAGGTTAAGTCCAATGATTCTTCCAAAACCGGAGGAATCTTTCCAAGGACATTCCATAGCTAGAATTAGTAGTCCTTAGGAAAGATGGAGAAAGATTGTGAATGTAGCTGAATGCCGACTAAGTACTTAAGTTAGCACTGGAACAATCACAACAAGGTTCTAGTTATGACGTATTGGTAAGCATTGAAGGGGTTGAATAATGAAAAAGAATTGTAAAGATAAAGGGTGTAAAGAAAGAAGCCCTCCTCACAACCTTTGGCAGAAATCGGGTCAACACATATGCGATTGAGACCATTTTAATGATGCTCGATATTGAAGATAGACATCATAGACCTAGTGATGCATTGCACAACCCATCCCAGCTAACTCAGATATCTCTTAAAAGGTATTTCTTTTATTCACACGGAGACAACGCATTATCTATCGATTTAATCACTCCGAGTAAATTGGTATTGAAATGGTGGCACTCCTCTACAGTATCCGATCATTAAAAATCCAAAATGCACAATCAAGTCTAGAGCCATTTGAGATCATCAAATATCTCATTAGGACACATTTCCATATTTCCTTGCTTCCTCACACACTGTGAAAAGTAAGAAAGATATTAAGAGTCCAACGCAAAATCTTCATGATCTTGCCTGAACATCCGAGTAATACGAAAGTATTTACAATGAAGATGGAAATCCTTCTTGAGCGAATATCAAAAAGCTCATGGTAGGTGACTTGTGCGATTCTTTATGAATTAAACTTGTGATAACTGGAAAGAAACAGTGGTTTAATTATTAATTGAACACGTTCTAGGCCTCTACGCAATATCTCAGTGATCTTTCCAGAACACTCAGAGTGACACTCCACAGTGTTCACAGTGATGAGTGGAAATCCTTCTAGTGTTAACATCAAACAGCACTTGGTAGGTAACGTGCAAGATTCAGTATGAATCAAGCTCGTGACAAGTGGAAAGCAACGATGATGCGATTCTTTAAAGAATGAAACTTGTTCCAGGAATCAGAATTGACGGCTTCAATCATGCAGATAATTTTATCCAAATGATTCACTCTTTACGTTCACAGTCATCTTTGGACGGTCGAGTAAAGAGAACGGGTTTACCCGCGAAATCTTGTCAAAGAGGTTTTTAATCAAATCTACCCACCACAAGTACGATATTTTATATCTTCCAACGGTCTTCACCGACCGGAGGTAAAATGCTACCGAATTAGAATGAAATGTTCAAAGCCATTTCGTTCGTGTCTACATATGTTGCGGTATTTGAAGACGGTGGTGTTGCGGAATCCGAGAAGAAGTCGTCCCCGCATGCTTATACTTTATGAACTTAATACCTCATCTAATTCAAGAAATCCTAAAAGTTAAGTCTTCCGCTGTACCGAACTCTGAAGCTTTCAAGAATTACGAAGGTATAAGTATGTCAGACATGAAGTCACGAAAAGGCGAAGATCACAAGTGAAGGATGCACAAGATCAAGGCAAGAGATTAATGCTAAAGATTTATATCAAAGATCACATCACCATGTTCACCAGAAAAGAAAAAGAAAAGAAAGACGAAGACTACGAGCTCAAGACAAGCATAGTATGCTAGGTTTATTTTATTATTGTAACTTGGGTAACGCCCTGGTTTGGAGTGACCTCCCTTAGGGGGAGATTGATGGAAATACGTTTTTACGTATTAGAAAGGATCGGTCACTCCAAAAATAGTCTAAGTAATAGTTCGTAGTTTAGTTTTACTAATATTAAGCAAACAAGGCTAAGCCTAGCCTACAACTTGCGTAGGCCGGCCCAACTTGTAAGCCCAAGCCCATCTTATGGACTTGGGTATATAAACCCTCTCCTTAGATGGAGAGGGTGTGGATTCATTTCATTTTACACATAGTTCTTACTTTCTCTCTCAAGAAGTGTGTTTGATTCTACCAACTTTCTATCTCTTTCTCTCTCTAAAACATAAGCTAGATTTACAATATCCTACAGCATGTATGTAGACAAATTCTTCCAACACAAAAGTAGGTGGCAACTTTGATTCCGCCAGTGGCAACTTCAGAAATGTTGGTGGCAACTTCCATGCTGATGGACTTGTACACTTCTTGGAAACACTAGTTCTTGCACCCGGAATGGATCTTCAAAAGCTTGTATTTGTCGAGATTCCTTCGTATATGCATGAATCATCGTTTATTCTTTCTTTTCTTCTCTTTCCTTGTTCTTGGCTAACTAACAATACAAAACACAACTTCACAAATATATGAGCTAAATAGCTCATTAGTATAACCAAAAAACATGCAAAATATACAGATAATGCTCAAGAAAACATGTTGGATTTGGGCGTTATCGAATCTCCTCACACTTAAGTTTTGCTCGTCCTCGAGAAAGGAAAAGAAAAACTTTGCTTGCCCTCAAGCAAATAAAAGAAAAATAAAATTAGAAACTAATACCTAGGTTCTAAGAGAAAAGAAATTTATTTTATTTTTTTAAATTTTATGAAAAATTGAAAAATATTTTTTTTGTTTTTACAATAAATGGCTAAAGGTGCAAACCCCCTCACACTTAAGAAGTTGCTTGTCCTCAAGCAAATAAAGGAAAATATTTACCAGACGGTGCACGAAAATTGTTTAGAAAAATAAGATGCAAATCTACCAAGTATAAACAAAACTAAATGAAATGGCGTGAGCACCAAGTGTACACATCTAAAGAGGAATTTTATTGGGTTACAAGGCTAAGGGTTTTGGGTTAATGGGTAAGGATAAGACATGAGGTACTATGAGAGGTGTCACGAATATACAAATTAAAAGTCTAAGTCCCATGTTGCTAGTTACCGAACAAATTACAAGCCCAAAAATGATCATATCTACGAGCTTTATTCAACATATATCACGTCTTAGCACACTGCCTAATCGATATCTAAACATACTTCTTCTTCCTTCATCTTCATACTTTATTATAGCTCATTGGCTATTTTTGTCATCACTTTTGTTTACTTTTTTTCTTTTTTCGATGACTTATCCTCTTTTTCTTTCTTTTTCTCTTTTCTCATCCTCCGCTTTTTTTTCTTTCATTTTTTTTTTCAACACACATCACATGCTCCCCTCACACATCGCTTAAACACACACCACAAAAAGTACAAATATAAAGGAGCGCTCATCTTCATCTTTGTCGGAATGACACATACAAACGGGAAGTGTGGCATAACTACTAACCATAAAAAATGATCCACCATACAAGCAACTAGCAACCCTCCATTTAGACTTTGACAAGGGTTAGGCTAAGGTTTAAGGTTAAATATTTTTTTCTTTTTAGTGGATTTAACAGAAAATGAAAAGATTGGCTCAAAAGGTGTTCTAAGGGTATCTAGCACTAGACGAAAGTGCTAACAAAAGGGTTAATATGGGTGGTTAGCTAATCGATGCAAGTAGCTAAAAAGAAAATGGAAAGGAAAAGGTTATTTGGGTTTTATTCCAAAGGTTGCATCTTTATCACGCATATACACTTATATCACACAAGTGTGATCTCACTAAAAATCTTATTATTTTTTATTTTATTTTATTTTATTTTTTTAATTTTATATAGTTTTTATTTTTATTTTTTTCGTGGGAACGATTATTGAAATATATTTACAAACAAACGTGTGAGAAAAAAAATTAATCCTAAGGGCAAACAAGTGTACAACTCTCCCCTTTTTTTCTTCTTTTTTTATTAATTTTTTATAACAAAAATTGGTTTCATTTTCCCATTTACTTCCCCTCACACTTAAGTTTTGGATTAGACTCAATGTTAAAAATAAACTTCAAAGCATAAAAAGTGAGGAAATAAATAAATAGTCAAATAGAAACGAAACTTCATGGGCTAAGAAATTGCAATTGATCTCCATGTGATGCAATGCTACATGATAAGCTTGTGAGATCAATCGATTCTTGATACTTCATTCCTTCTCCATGTATCCTCCTCCATTACCTATTGCAGCATTTATTCAAACAAACAAAACAAACAAACAAACAAACAAACAAACAAACAAACACACATAGATATAAAAAAACTACTAGCAAAGTACACCCCCTCACACTTAAGATTTTCCAAATTAGAAAAATACTTTTGGGGTGTACATATTTATTCTAAACACACAAAACTAAACACACAAACAATTAAAACACGGGTTGCCTCCCGAGAAACACTTAATTTATTATTAAGTCGTTAGCTAGACTCCTCCTCTCGGTGTTAGATTCTTTGACGATATGGCTAAGATGGGGAACTTTGGTTGGGTGCCATTGTTTTTGATAATTATCATCTTTGAACCAAAGCGATTCTCCATTTATAGTCCAAACTTTGAAAGGCTTCTTTGGTACACCATTGTCGTCCTTCTTTATCATTCTTCTACTTCCAACACCATTCATCGATTTCAACTCCACGTCATGAATTGACATTACATCATGTTCAAACGTTTTCTCCTTTTTGTATGGGATATGCACGGCGTAATCCTTGGAAAAAGGTGACTTAGAAATGATGGTGTTCGGTTTTGGCACGGTTGGAATAGGTTCTTCTTATTCCTCGATGAATACAACATCACCCTTATCACTCTCGTTTCGGATAGAGGGTAGTTTGTCTCTTGTTTTGGTATTGGTGATTTGTGGAAGGGTCTTGGTACGTTGGATGAGCTTTTCGACACGATCGGTTTTTGTCTTCAAGTCTTCGATTATAGCTGTATGGTTCCGGAAGTTTAGATAGATTTTAAAATCCAAGTCAACCAAATTGTTCTTGACACGTTCATTTTCTTCCGTTTGCCAAGCCATAAATTCTCTCATCATCTTCTCCGTTGATGCTTCGCGTTTTGGGCGATATTGTGATGAGTATGTCGTCACATCTCACGGTCGAGATTGAGGAAGGGGAAGGTTCGGGTTTAGGTTAAGATAGGAATGTGAATTCCTCGAATTTTGGTCATGATATCCTTCGTGATATTCTTCGACATAATTCTCTTCATGAGGTTCACACATCGGCGTGTCATCCTTCATGGTGGTTTTTGGATCGTGGTCGTCTCTACGATCTTCTCGCATATCTTGTAGTTCATTTCTTATGATTAGGATTGGGAATCGATAAGTTAAGCGAGAGCTTCAAATTTCTCCATCAACACGGTGTGATCGGAGATGAGGTTGTTTCCATCGGCGGAAACAACGGTTTTCAGTTTAGGATGGATATGAGAATCCTTCGAAAATTCGAGCTTGAGAAGGACCTTGTCCTCGAGTATTTGGAATGCTTCGTTTGGAGTATAATAGAGGAAAATTCCTCCAGCTTCGAGAGATACTTGAGTTGGATCGTCTAAACCACGATAGAATATTTCAATTAACGTTCTCTTGGTTAGATCATATCCATAACAAGCGCAGAGCATTTCTTTCATCCGGAGCCAAGCTTCAATGAGAGTCTCGTCATCGAGTTGGTGAAAGTTATGAATGTCGCTTAGGAGACGTTTAAACTTTGCGGGTGAAAAGAATCGGCTTATGAAAGATTTTCTTAATTCATTCCACGAAGTAACTGTTCCTTCATTTAGTTCATTCAACCAAGACTTAGCTTCTCCGGTTAATGAGAATGGGAACGTCCTCAAGTTAATCGTTTCCTCTTGATTTTCACCATATTGGAAAAGGCTACTAATCTCAAGAAAATCGAGAATGCGTCGGTGAGGATCGAGTAGGGATTGTCCATCAAATTGGTTCTCCCGAACCATTTTCATGTGGGTACTCGTGATAGTGAAATTGTTCAAAATAGGTAATTGAACAATAGAGTAACTAGGTGTTAGAGCAACGATCCTAGTGTTTAACCACATTGGTTGATCATCGGGATCGATGGTAACAATGGTTGAGGAATCGGACTCGGTTTCATAGGATGAGATTCCTTCGGTATGGAATGGGTTTACGAATTTCGACTCGAGTATGTCGATTATGACAACACGTTCCTTGGTGAATGGTTCGGGTGACTCGATGACAAATATGGTTCTATCGGGTTCACGAGTCTTCTTCTTGAACTTACGTTTAAGTTCATTGAATTTATTAACGAGGCATTTACCTCTAAGACGTGGGTTTATGAAAAATCGAAATAATTCAAAATTTTTATTAAGAACTAAAAATACAAATGAAAAGATAAATAAAATATAAAGGAACTTGAATAAAAAATATTTTTGCATTTTTTTTATATATTTTAACTAAAGAAAACAAATAAAGAAACAATAGAAAATAAAAATGAAAACGTAAATGATATATTGTACCAAATCAATTAAACCAGACGGTTCGAATGACTTCGGGTTCTAAAAACGGGGTTTGGGAATAAACCGGAGCGAATAGAAATACGAACGAGGCACAAAATAATTAAACGGGGTGGTTGGGTGGGTTATGATAAAACAAGGATAATTGGTTATTAACTCGAAGAACGGATGTTAAACGAGTGAAAAACACAATTAGGAACGGGTTTTGGGTAAGGCTCGGTTTAAATAAAATTAGATTAAAAACAAAATATTTTTTTTAACAGAAATTGGAGTTGCCGCTGGCAAAATAAAGTTGCCGCCGGCGACTTGAAAACAGAAGGCGTTTTGCTGACCGGCGAAGGGCTTATGTCGCCGCCAATTTATTTTTTTTTTAATTTTTTTTTTGCAGTTAGAGGAGTTGTCGGCGGCAAAGTGGGTTTGCCGGTCTACTTTTTGGATTCTGTGGAAGAGGGACAGAAGTTGCCGGTTGCAACTTTGGAATGCCGGCTGGCTTTTTCGCGACTGTGAAGCAGTTGTCGCCGGTAAAATCTATTTTTGATGACTTTTTTTTATTGAAACTAAAAACCAAGAACACTTAAAAAAACTTTTGTGGAGTTGATGAAATAAGGACTAAAAAGCTTAATCTAAACACACCTTTTTTTTTTCTAAAACACAATAAGCACGAATTATATGAACGAAACACTAGAAGAAACAAAGATTCTAATACACGAAAAACACAAACAAATCCCCGGCAGCGGCGCCAAAAACTTGATGCGTTCTCTTGCGATTACACAAATTTTAAATTTATAACGCGGATTTCTAATTAAGCTAGAACACACGGGCAAGTATGACCCTTCCGTTTGTAGCTAGCTTGTTGTGGTAAGCCGAGGTCGTTCATTAGGATTTGGGTGTTTTCGGTTGTAAGGAATCTAAGTAACAATGTAACGTTATTGGTAAAGATGGTTGTCGCTACCAAAATTACCATATAAGTAACAGTTAAGCAAGTAAATAACAAGTAACACGAAAATGATGATTAAGCTAATAAGATGAGATAATAAATAATAATAAAGATACTTGTTTGGAGCTAGTATTCATTTCAATGGAGTGAATAGATTATCGGGTAGATAGTTAAGCAATAGCACACAAATTATAAGTATACAATTCTAAGTCACTAGGTAATATCATGGCATTGTACATGACACGGTTTAGAATAAAGAACCCTTTCGACCTATGATCAATATTACAAATCGGTAGTTAAAAGCCATTTGTGAGAAGTATGATTTTAGCCAACTTGTTTATTAGAGCCCTTTCGACCTATACTCTAGATTCTACCTTTATAAAACCATTTAACTTGTTTACTCATGATTGTCAATCATGATACACCGAACATATATGTGCATTAACATTTGGAACAAAACATAACTAGGAATCCTTTTGACCTAGTTATGGTTTACCAACAAGTTATCAAGACTCATATCAATTCAAACAAACTCATTAACAAAATCATAATTCAACATTGCAAAATAAACAACACTCCATATCCATGTTTATATTATTCCAAACAAGTATAAGAAAACTACTCCATAACCATATTAATCAAGAACAAACATTCAACATATGATATAGAGTTAAACATCATGAAAGTAACAAAATTTTACCCAAAGTATGAATACAATAAGTAAATAGAATGGAAGAATTTAGAGCAATCCTTAAGCCTCCAATTGACTACAAGTTTCTTTGTGGTCTTTCGGGTTATGTAATTGGAAATTCGTATTTGAGAATTGAGGCAGGTTTTGGAGAGGTTTGGTGAAGATTGGTGGTGATTTAAGTATCAAGAAACACTACCAATGATAAGGGTAATGATCCCTTAGAGTTTGGCAAGGTTATTTTGATGATTGAAGCTTTAAAAGGATGAGTTTTTGGCACACTTGGACCAAATCCGGGATTTGACCAAGGAAGAGAGTTTCCTAATGAATAATGAAGTTACAAATGAAAGTGTTCAATTGGTATGTTAAAATGACCCCAAGGGTCTTATTTATAAATGAATTCAAGGCCATATCTTCAATGCAAGAACTTGGAGCCAAAGCAAAATACTTGAAGCCAAAGTCTTTTACTTGGTGGCAAAGTAGTTCTAGAATGCACATTAGAAGATTCATGAAGGCTTGGAGCAGTTGCATGTATGTAGACAAATTCTTCCAACACAAAAGTAGGTGGCAACTTTGATTCTGCTAGTGGCAACTTCAGAAATGTTGGTGGAAACTTCCATGGTGATGGACTTGTACACTTCTTGGAAACACTAGTTCTTGCACCCGGAATGGATCTTCAAAAGCTTGTATTTGTCGGGATTCCTTCGTATATGCATGAATCATCGTTTATTATTTCTTTTCTTCTCTTTCCTTGTTCTTGGCTAACTAACAACACAAAACATAACTTCACACATATATGAGCTAAATAGCTCGTTAGTATAACCAAAAACCATGCAAAATATACAGATACGCTCAAGAAAACATGTTGGATTTGGGCGTTATCACAAGCAAGGGTATTTTTTTTTTGTTACAAATGACTGCCACTGGACTAAAAAACGCGGGGTCACATACCAAAAAATGATAGAAAGAGTTTTTAAAAAACAAAAAGGACATAACCTGGAGGTGTACACAGATGATATAATTATTCAAATAAGACAAAGGAGGAAATTCTCAGAGACGTCGAAGAAACATTCCAAACTCCAAGGAATGCAAGCATAAAGCTTAACCCAAGAAAAATGCACTTTCGGAGTAGAATAAGGAGAATTCCTGGGCCATATGATCAGTACAGAGGGTATAAAACCATCCCCAAAAAGAATAGCAGTAGTCATAAAATTACCCACACCCAAGAACAAAAAATAAGTTCAGGAACTAAACAAAAAGCTTGCGGGCCTAAGTAGATTCATGTCAAGAGCATCAGAAACATCTTTACCACTATTCAAAGCCTTGAAAGGATGCATAAAGAAAAATGAACTTTGCTGGACAGGGGAAGCCGACACAACATTCCAAGACATCAAAAAACAGATTGCAGAGCTACCAATGTTAGCTACCCCAACCCAGGGGGAGGAGCTAATAGTATACCTATCCGCTTCAAAAAGCGCGGTAAGTGCAGTACTACTAACAGAAAGAAACTCCAAGAAACTACCAATCTACTTCATAAATAAAACCTTGATAGGGCTAGAGAAAAACTAATCTCATCGAGAAAGTGATCTTGGCTCTAATCCATAGAACCGGAAAATCTTAAGCGGAACTTCCAAGCACACCCTGTAACGACGGTCACAAACCAACCAATCAAACATGTGTTGTCAAACCTAGACACAGACGGACAATGCAAATGTGGAGAGTCGCTCTGGACGTATACGGAACTAACTACAAACCGCGGAATGCAATAAAAGGGTAAATATTGGCGGACTTCATAGCCGAAATACACAACGAAGACACCCCCATGAAAGAAGCTGAAAGCCAACAACCAGAAACATGGACACTGTTCAAGGATGGTTCCTCATGTGTAGAAGGTTCATGAGCATGACTCATACTAATTCACCTAGAAGGAACATAATCCAACTATGCATTAAGATTCGAATTTGAAACTTCGAATAACGAAGCAGAATATGAAGCATTATTTGTCGGATAAAATGGGGGTAAAAAACCTGCAAGCAAACGTGGACTCCAGGTTAGTAGCTAACCAAATAAACGGATCATACACAGCCAAAGAAGAAATCATGAACAAATACCTAAAAAAACAAAAGCAATAATCATCAACTTCAAAGAATTCAAAATCAAAGAGATACCCCGAAGTGAAAACAAAAAAGCCGATGCGCTTAGCAAAATTTCCTCAACAAGCTTCCCACACCTAGCTAAACAAGTCCTAGTAGAAACACTGACAAAGATTCAACGAAAGAAGCAGAAGTCCTAGTGATAGTAGAAGAAATAGTGCATAATTGGATGACTCCAATATATGACTTCTTATTAAAAGGTACACTACCAACAAAAAGGAGACAAACAAGAAAAATAAAAAACAAGGCAAAAAAGTACGAAATCATAAACGAAACGTTGTACAAGAAATCATTTCTTGAACCATGGCGACAATGCGTAGGACCAAAACAAGCCAACTACATCATAAAAGAAATCCACGAAGGAACATGTAGCATGCACTCGGGACCCAGGTCTGTAGTAGCAAAAGCTATAAGGATATGATACTACTGATCAACAATGCACGAGGACGCTAGAGAAATAATAAACAAATGCCAAAGCTGCCAGGTACACAGGCCAGTCCCAAAGTACCTCCAACAAAACCTCACACCAATAACCGCACCATGGCCATTCCACAAATGGGGAACAGACATAGCAGGACACTTCCTAGAAGGACGGGGCAAAGTTAAATTCCTAATTGTTGCAATCGACTACTTCACAAAGTGGATATAAGTAAAACTAGTAGCAACAATAACATGTGTGCGGATAAAAAACTTTATACGGTATAACATCGTGTGCAGATTCGGACTACCCGGAGAAATAGTATCCGACAATGAAAAACAATTCCAAGACAACCCATTCAAAGATTGGTGCAAATAAAAAGGCATCATACAACATTTTGCTTCCGTCAAACACCCACAAAAGAACAGACTCGTCGAAAGGGCAACAAAAGTTTAGGGGAAGGAATTAAATCAAGACTTGAAGGAAGCAAAAACTGGGTGGAGGAAGTCCCACATGTCCTATGGGCACACTAAACAATACCAAAGACGAGTAATAGGAAAACCCATTATCCCTTGAATATGGCACAAAGGCCGTAATTCCATCCGAAATAGGAATCCCAGCGATCCGCACAATGGAAGTTGATGAAGCAACGAACGAAGAAAAGCTGAGAGTAAACCTAGAACTTCTAGAGGGAAAAAGAATACACTCGGCACCCGAAGAAGCAAGAAGTAAAGAAAAAATGAAAAAAATACTACGACTCAAGAGTCCGTGGAAAAACATTTAAACCAGGAGAATTTGTTTACAGGAGTAACGATACAAGTCACGCACAAGACATAGGAAAACTGGGGCCAAAATGGGAAGGACCGTATGAGGTCATAGAAGCCTTCGGAAACAGAGCATATAAACTCAGAAACAAAGAAGGAAACACACTACAAAGGACATGGAACGTTTGCAAATTGAAGAAATGCTACACCTAGCTCCATACTTTCTTCCAAAAATCACTAAGTATGCGCAAAACCTCGAATAAAGGTCAAGGACGAGCTATCGACCGATTGACAAGAGGCAGTCTCTTATTTCTTTTCGAGAAATCATTACTATGTAAACAACTCTTTATGTGTTCAAGTTTTTACTTTCTTTTGTGTATATAAAAACATGCGGAGCTTAGCTACCTCCACATCCTTTACTTCTTAAGACAACCATTATCAATTGTCCAAATAAAAAAACATAAAAGACATGTGCACGCGATATTATCCCCGTGATAAAAAAACAATAATTGAGTAATCCAAGCGAACAAACTCAAAAGAAAGCATATATAAGGCATTCGAAGCCCAGTGCTGGGGGGCCACCCCTACAACAATAATATCTCCGTGATAAGTAGTTGCGGACTTCGAGGTGAGACCCGACAAAGTACATAAGAGGCATTGCAAGTCCAGTACTAGGGGCTTCCCCTAAAAGACTATCAATGGGGTACATAAACACCACGAAAGATAGCATACATAAAAAGCCACACCCAATAAGTAGTGTGCAAAATAGATAACCAAAAGCTTTTTAAAAAATAAGCCGAACCCACCAAGCAGCGCACAAAATACAAGCAAGAGCCAGCATAACAAGGCCAAATAACAAGATAACCATAACCAAAGATAGAAGGAAACACACAAACCGTACCCACGAAGCAGTGCGTAACAGCAAAGCCTAAAACAGGATTCCTAATGGGTGAGGATGTAAAACCATACATTAGTGAACATAAGCAGAAACATACAAGGCAAGTATGGAACAACAAAAAATGCCCCTGGAAACAAAAGCTAGAAATATAAAAAAAGACAAACAAACACAAGGAGAACATCCTCCCCTTGAACCCCTACAAACAACTACTACCAAAAAGGAAACCTTCGGCATCCCCAAAAATGCTAGAAGTGCAGCCAGGAACCAAAGGCACAATAGATGATAATGAAGGGGCAACCAAAGAAGACCACGGTTAAATAGAACCCAAGACCCCTAAGTCACACGAACGGGGAACACCAAGATCACCAAGAAGACAAAAAATATCATCCTCAGGAACAACGATGTCTCCTCCCAAACTAAAAGATACGGACTCCTTAGAAATGCCAAGCGAACCAACCTCCGGGTACCCCAAACAAAAAGACTGAGCGTCTGGGACATAAGACACAGATATGGAAGGCACTTGCAATGGAGAACCCAGATCAATCCCAAAGTCAGGATCTAAAAGGCACAAATCATCCAACGGACCAGCACTAGATGAAGATGGAGCACCAGAGGAAACAAATAGTGAACCTGGAGAAGAAGATAACAAACATTAAAAAGGAAAGGAAAAAGGAACGCTAACATTATCACTAGCAAAAAAACCATTATCAACCCCAACAGCAGAGGCAGAAACAGCAGCCACCGGATAACGATCCATACAAACGCTGATTGAGTCACCGCGAACCCTCTTCTTATTCACCTAGGTAGGAGGCAACAAGCTAACACCCAAACCTATCATAAGATCAGAAGGGTAGACAAAACCTTCCAAGGGCGTAGTCATACGACGAGTGCGCACAAGAAGAGGAAGTTCACCAACACCCAAACATTGCGCATGAAAACTCACATGGTGAGGCTTCATATATGCTGCCATATGAAAAGGAGAAATATCTGCAAAAAAGAGAAAAAGAATAAGATACATACACAGTTCTAACACAGTGACAAAAGGAACTCAAATACCTTTTCCATCAGAGTCAACAAAGACAGGATAAAAGTCTCTCCCAAGAGAATGATAACGCCTGATGCCAACAATACACAAAAAAGCCTCACAAAGACAGGATAAAAGTCTTTCCCAAGAGAATGATAACGGCTGGTGCAACACGATGCATCAATAAACGACTCACATCACCCAAACTGAAATCATAGTGCATAAGAGGCACATGATCCTTACCAAAACCCCAATCAGACCAAGACATAGAAAAAGGAATAACCGATGCATCAACAAAGAACAAATGGTTAGACCAATCAACATGTGGATGAATATTATCAAAAAGAGTAATGTAAGAAGAACGCCGACGAAATGATAACCACCCATTCTTGAAAGTATTCGTGTAAAAAACACGAAACAAACTTACATTAGGAATGATGTCCAAGACACGACATAAAATCTCAAAATGAGAAACTTTGAGAGCAGCCAAAGGACTCACTTGAGAAATATGAAAGCGAAAGTACTTCATAACATCAAGAAAGAAACAAGAAAAAGGGATTCGATAAGAAGCAAAATCAAAAAGCTTAGTATAGACAGCCACTTGCCCAGGAGGGGCATCATGAACACGGCAACCCGGACCAACCATGGTAGAATTAATGCATGACGGAATATGATACTTCCTACAAAAGTCATCCAAATAAATCTGAGTAAGAACCGAGCTATGCGAATCTATCACCAACATTACAAAAACAAGAGAAGAAACAACACCCCAACGAGTAAAAAGTCAAAGGCAAAAGATATCTATAAAAGGAAAAACGAGAAAGGAAGCAGTAAAAATTAATGTGAGGGAGACAATAATTTTAGATATATCGGCGCAACAAACAAGACACGTACACGTGGATGCACTCACAAAAACGAACGCCCAAGATCGATGCAACCAAAGGTCATTATGATCTGAATAAATCAACTCGGCTGGCGACCGTCATTTTAATCATTAAATGACAATTAGCAGCTAACTGTAGCATGCAAGATTATCTCGAACAAAAAATAACTACGGATACAAAAACCAAAGGGACTGACACTCGGAATGCAAAAAGAGGGAAGGCGGTACTAAACGAAAGTCTAGCAACTTATCCGTGACCCCACAAAAAGGCACGAACACGTGATAAATACGCAGTATTTGACAACACATAAAAATCAAACAATAAAGAAGAAAGATAAGGTTGAAAGACCCAATAGAAAAAGGGGGTGCGTCATGCACCTTGAGAAAGTAAAACAATAAGTATGGATACAAACCCTAAGACCGAAGCTGAAAAGTCTAGCAGCCCATCCGTATCCGCAAGAACTACTAAACTGGGGGGACTTGATGGCGTATAGCATGGACACGGCCCATTGGGCCTAAAACCATATACCATACCTTTGGCCCAGACCCAAGTACATAAAAGCCCACCAGTGGTGGCATAAAACTCGGACGGATCCGCTTCCAGCAAGCAGAGCCGCTCACAATGCCGGACGTGCGCTCCCAATGAAGTTCGTCCGAAAACCCTGCGGACTAGATTCCAGAGAACCAATCCGCAGGTCTCGATTAGACCATAAACAGACAAATGGGCTTTTGGATCACAAAGGCCCACTCTCAAGTACCATCTGAGAAACATGAAAAGGCCTAGTACTTTATCTTATAAATAGTACTCACTTGCACTCCAAACGAGGTACGATTTTCTCACTCATCATTACATAAACATATATCTCGGACGATATGAATACTTACTCTCACGCCAGAGTGTAATCGTGGGGTCCGTCCGCACGGTAAGGACTAACGGTATTATTCTACGTGTGCAGGAAATCGTCAACATCTCTTGATAGTACAAGGTCTGTTTACAACACAAAGCATCTAAGGATCTCCTGGCGAGTACTTAGATCTATTTTCGACCCCGACCAATCACTGTACTAACAATCAACAACGGTATCATATGTGTTGCATGAACTCCAAAGGTCACGTGACGTAACATAATCAAGGAAATTAGTTACATAAATCGAATGGGATATCTTCTGAGTACGATCTTCATTAGTATAATAAGAACTCCTACAAGATGTGTTCGTCATAAGAAAAGAAGAAAACTTGATGAAAAATGGAGAAGACAACGAAAAAAGAAAACCCTAGAAATCAAGAAAACCCTAAAAACATGTCGAATCGGATAAAGAAAGATAATAAGAGATCAAAGGATCATAATTATCATACGTCATTCAATGAATGATGTTAAACAGGGATCAAGATCCAACAGGGTGTTTTTGGTAAAGTTGTCGTCGTCGTTGCTATTAGGGTTAGTATCTGTGTCAAAGAGTTGAGCATCATGTTTAAGAAGACTTAGGTAATTCATAAAAAAAAATAAAAAGTAAAAAAAATACACAAATTGTACATTAAAAAATAGTCGGCTACATATTATAAAATACACAAATTACACATTAAATTAATATAATATAACTAACACACTACTTCTAAAATATATCATAATTTATATTAACTAAAAAAGTAAATTTTCAGAAAACATGAAATAAAAAAAAATCGTTAAACAATGCTCGTCCCACAAAACTATAACGTTACGCTATCATGCTACAAATAAAAATGTATCAATGAACTGATGAAGTTCAGAAGTCGTAAACCTCTTCTCATTGGACTGTATAGGTTAAAAGCCCAAGTGAGTAAAAGCCCAATTGAGTTACATAATTTTTAGGTGTGGCACTTTTATGTCTTTTAAGGCTTTTATCTCTCAAGTTAAACTTATGTTTATGTTATAGATATGGTTTATGGCTTATATATCACAAGTTCATAAACTTATACACGCTGTTTGTATTAGCTTATGTTTAATAAGCCGGTAGACTTGAGCGTTTGATTTAGTTTAGGTTGTTAAATGATCAAAATGAACATGAATATGTGTTGAAAAAAATATGAGTGTTAGATCATCTACAATGGTCCAAATGTTCAATAAACATTTGAGTTGGAACATTTATGGCAACTATTGTTTAAGTAACAATATCTTGAAAACATTTATGACAAATATAACTAGTGAAAAACTTTTCCTTCAAAAACTTGATACAAGTCAAGTCTTTCTTCCAAAAAGCTTTTATATACAACGATGAAAAGTTATTGAAAAACTTTTTCAAATAATAAAAAACATTATATCAAACACCCCATTGCACATCGTCTTAGGTTAGTTAAAATTGAAAGCAAAAATGTGATTTGTAATAGAACATGTTACGAAGTCAACCTTTTACTAAAAAATAAACAATTTTTTGATTATCAAAACATCTTTATAATAAGCTCATAGACTTGTATATATAAGTTTGACCAAAATTTTTTTCATTTATTACACAACAAGAAGGATTCACCTATACGTGCCTAGTAGGTGTGTCTAACACACTACAACAAATCTATGATTTGTTCACATTTTTTTCGTATTTTAAAAAATTGTGAATTTTATTTGTAAAATATTCACATTTGTAAGTGTAAAGTATTAAAAAGTTCACGTATAAAAGTATAAATTATTAAAAATATTCATACTTAAAAATGTGAATTTATTTGTTATACCTAATTTTTTTCACATTAAAAACATTAATAAAATGATATACTTTTCAAATTCATATATTTTAAAGTGTGAACAAGTGTTATAATAAGAATAAAAAATCAACCAATTTGTTATAGTGACAATTTTATTTTTTTCCAATCTATACTGAATACAACCAACAAAAGATAGATGTTATAGATGTTTAGATCACTTAGGTATCTTTGACAGTCAAATACATATGACATTTTGCCTAGTTAAAGTATTTGAGGTTTTGAGCACATCTATGAACTAGTATAAATTTAGGTCAGTTTTCAAGATTTTGCTTTGATGCTAAAAACTTTTTTCACCCACTTCAACCTATGTTTTCAACACATAACAAAGTTTAAAACATATGTTGTTTGCGTAAAGATGCAACAAGTAAATAAGAGGTGTTTTTTCAAGCTTATATATCCGGCTTACGTCTTATTCGGCCCTCCTTTTTTAGCTTATTAGAAACTTTTCGGCTTATAGAAGGCGTATTTGTTAAAGTTATACATGAGCCTATGTGCTTATTTGATTTCTGCTTATATTTCATAAGTACTAATTTTACAGCTTATTTTGAGACTTATGATATACTTTCACAAGCGTATTTTTAGGTCGCTTATGTATCTTTCACGGTCAAATCCATATGATATTTGCATAGTTAAAGCATCTGAGGCTTTGAGCACATCTATGAACTAGTATAAATTTAGGTCAGTTTTCAAGATTTTGCTTTGATGCTACTAAAAACTTTTTTCCTTCGACCTATGTTTTCAACACATAACAAAGTTTAAAACATATGTTTGAGTAAAGATAGAACACAAACCATATAAATAAGAGGTGTTTGTTCTTAGCTCATATATCCGGCTTACGTCTTATTTGGCCTTCTTTTTTAGCTTATTCAAAACCTTTCGGCCTATAGAATGTGCTTATTTGATTTTTACTTATATTTCAGAAGTACTAATTTTACGGCTTATTTACTTATGACGATATAATAATAAACAAAGAACACAACAATTAAATATCCACAAAATACCCTCTTAATCATGGATCAAATTTTCATATCATATTAACAAAAGATCTTCATAGTTGTTGACTTGTTTCCTAGTCTCCATACCCTAATAACAAAACTAAAACATAAACCATAATAAAAGGTCCTAAATAACGGCGCCGTAATCTAAAAAAGTTAGCCCACAATCTCCTTTACTACCACATAGCTCACAACAACCAAATAGGTGGCGGCTCATTCAAATCTATACCCAACCCACGTCTCACAACCGCCTGAGCCCCACCACCACCACCACCACCATTAACCACCGCCACATGACACCCACCACCACCACCGCCACCATGCAGCATCTGGCTTCCAAACATCATCAGGTTCCTTGTTGGTGGACCCGCCATCCATCTGATCACTTGAGCATGTCCACTTTGCTGCACATGTTGTTGTACTTGGTTCACTTGTTGCACTTGTTGTACTTGTTGTCTAAGCTGGTTCTGAACATGGTTAAGGTTGTTGTTGTTGTTCATCACATGGTTAAGGTTAGGGTTGTTTGGAAAAGTGTTGAGGTCAAGTGTTAACGAAGGTGGTGGAGGAGAAGCAAAGTTGGTACGAGCTCGATCACCACGGAGAGACCTGGCGGCGGTGTCATAAGCTAAGGCGGCTTCTTCAGGTGTGTCAAAAGTGCCTAGCCAGACACGTGTCTTCTTCCATGGGTCACGTATTTCGGCTGCGTACCGACCCCATGGCCTCCTTCTCACGCCTCTGTAGTGACTTTGGTTTGCAGATGGTGGCATGGTTGAGGGAAAGTGTGTGTGTGAAAAAAAGGGAAGAGGTGAAAGTGTGAAACTAGGGTGTGAGAAATGTGGGCATGGTGATGATATATAAGGGTGCTAAAATGAGTGAGAAATGTATTCACTTTTTTGGACCTAAAGGAGTTTTAGGTGGTGTTATGGGGAAATTACCTTTTTGTAATGAAAATAAACGTCTTGTCTATGTTTTTGTACCATCTTGTCACTTTTATTCAACTATGCATCTCTATGTGTAGCAAATGATACATTAGGTTAAGTACAATGGTGATTTAGTCTGGTATTTTTTTTACTTTTAAAAACTAAAATTCATAAAAAAATACATTATAAATAATAATTTGAAAAACATTACATAATTATTCAACTATAATAACAAAGTAAATTGTATTTTTGGTCTCTATGGTTTGGCCAAATTGTAGAATCAATCTTTATTTTTGCGAAATTGTAGTGAACGTCTTTATTTTCAAGTTTGCATTGTAGTTTTGATCTTTTTAAATAAAAGTTTTAGTCCCTGTTGTTTGGTTAAATTGTAGATTCAGTTCTTATTCAGAGACCAAACACGCTATACAAACATGAAAATAAGGACGTTTACTACAATTTCAAAAAAATAAAGACTGAATCTGCAATTTAACCAAGGCAGAAGGACCAAAAATATAAATTACTCAAAATAAAACATCAAAATAATAATTATACTAAAGAGATATTAGTTTTGATTATTCAAAATATGTTCTACTACTTAAGCTTTTAGCCATAGATAACATGTTTTACTGATTATTTCTTAAGTAATTTGCATCATTTTTTTATGTGTATTTACATGATTTTTAGCATGATATTGTTTTTCGCGAAAAACTTGAGAGATAACTTCGTCATGTTGTTCTTAATAGTATCAATATGATACATGCGTACATTACGTTCGATAGTCTGCGTCTTGACATTCTTTTAGTCGGATATTTAATTAGCTTCCACTGAAAATGAATGGAGTTGACCCATGATCACCTCTTGAAATGAAGCTTTGTGTGCAAATGGACAATTTTTTCACGACCAATGTGTACAATCCATAATTCCTATCATCCTAGAAAACGCATGTTTATCCTAATGACGGGCATAGAGTTTTTTTATGTCAGTGTACGTCGGCTTTCAGAAAACTCGTCAAAAAAGTCGCTAAAAAAATTGTAATACAATTTAATTTTGAGAATTGTAATTTGAATGTGTCTGAAAATAATTGTATAAATGAGGTATTTACGGAGATAAAATGTTTACATTTAAAAAAATATTTAACAAGTTCTTTTTAATTTAAGGGTAAAAGTTATAAAATACCATTGTACTTATTCGGATGTGCCGATTTTAAACACTTACTAATTAATCTCGTGACTTTACCGTTGTACTTTTAAATTTATTCTGACTATACCAATATTAGCCTGAAATGACTAGATTACCCTTAAAAATGACGAATATACCCTTTCTCTTACTCTTTTTGTTGTGGGACTCATTAAACATGGAAATGGGAAGAAAGAAACAATCGTCATCTACAAAATCATCTTCATCATCATAA
The DNA here is from genome assembly GCA_025667525.1 of Glebionis coronaria. Lineage (NCBI taxonomy): Eukaryota > Viridiplantae > Streptophyta > Magnoliopsida > Asterales > Asteraceae > Glebionis > Glebionis coronaria. The sequence goes on along the minus strand of JANFOE010000610.1, from coordinate 392,989 downwards.
AACCAGTAAAACCATTAAACAAATTATAGAAAACCTTCACACCTACGATAAATACAAACACATATATCATTATCCATATCAAAATTAGATTCACCAACAACCATAATAAAAAAAAAACTGTCTTCAAACCCAAGTGGGTTCGATTGGGATAAAAGAGGTTGATAACCATTAACACCAATAAATCAAATCGAGATTAAACGATTATTAACAATCTCGCTCACAAAAAGAACCAATTCGAAAACATACAACAAGTGGATTCATTTTTTTTCCGTGCATCTCTTTCTATCTTTCTTACTTTCTTACATACATTTATACTTATGATTTTTCTATTCTAATGAATGATGAATTTGTAACAAAAGCAAATATTTGATTGGATCCGATGTGTTCCTTGATTCTCAAATAAATCTGGTTTCTAGTACATTAAAAAGTCTTGTTGAGCTTATAGTGGTCAACTGGTCATAATGCACAGTTTAATAATTGGGAACTTAACAATTAACTTAGTTTCTCTCGAAAACACGGTTAAAACATGCAAATCCCCATCATTTACTACTCGTTTACATCATGAATAAAAAGGACTTTATGAGTCACTGTTGTCTCTAATTCTAAAATAGAAAAGTACTAAAAAAGTCAAAGATTGTTTAGCAAGCCACTAGTGATGGTGATGACTGATGAATAATGATGGATGCTAGAATTAGTAAGGATTAAGTGTTGGCTCGAACCTCCAACAGGGTATAAGGGGGTAAGAAGGGTATGAATTTCTTTGTGTTTAAAGAAAAAACATTGAGACAGAGATAATAGATGAGAAGATGTAATTATGTTGAAGAAGACAAGGGTAATATAGTCATTTTATGCTTATATTGGTATAGTCGAAATAAATTTAAAAGTATAATGGTAAAGTCCCGAGATTAATTAGTAAGTGTTTAAAGTCGGTATATCTTAATAAGTACGATGGTATTTTATATCTTTTACCCTTAATTTAAAAGCATATGGTTATATTTGTTTAGAGTCGATCGTGTATATGAACGATTTTGGTTCATCAATCGAATCGACTCGATCGTCGCATCACGATCGACCGAGTTTGAATGACTTTTTTTACACTTCAATTCTCGTAATTTTTGGCACATTAAATGACTTTTTCTTACACTCCAATTTTCTTAATTTTAGTTTCTCTCTTCTGCGACCTACTGGCTACTTTTATCCACATCAAAACGATCATTAATGAAAAAATCCATTATAAATAAAAATTAAAACATTACAACAATAAAAATAAAAACATTACAACAATAAAAATAAGAACATTACAATAATTCAAATAAATTTAAAAATATTACGATAACAAACAAAAAACTAAACTACTCTTAAGTTTGTTGATTCCATATGTGTTCCATTAGATCGGCTTTTAGGTTTATATGAACTGTTTCGCGAATTATTTTCGAGTAATTTCCATCGATTCTTCATGCGTATTTTACGATAAAATGTGGGAGATATCGTCGACCCGTCGTTCTTAATTCATATTGTGTAATATGATACATGTGTACATTACCCCGATAGTGTACGTCTTGTCATCCCTCGACCCGTATGTTTATAGTTTTTACTTTGATTTCAATATACCAAAAGCTCGTTCCACATCTTTCCTTGTTGTCTCGTGTTTCGTTTTATACGGTTGTGTTTTTCGTTATTCGTCGGGGGGATCTTTAATGGACTTAATAAGAACGGACCATTTCATATATATCCCGTCAGTAAGATAATATCCCCTTTAATAATTCTCGTTGTTAGCCACAAATTCCAAATTTGGTGATTTCTTCGATTTGAGATCATTGAAAAAAGAGGATTGACGTAAAACTTCACTTCAAGAATTTATGTCGAATCCATAAGTCTTGAGAGGCGATCACTTTCAATCAAATGAACGGATGTGTCCCGTGATCACCTTTAGAATATTGAGCGACGAATGCAACTGCACAATTCTCCAACGACCAATATGTATAATCAAGGCTTCCTATCATCTCAGGAATCCCATGCTTTTCCTCCTGATAAGCATGTAGACATGTCAGTGTACGTCGACCTTCGCAAATACTCTTCACAATGTAATTGCATGATGTCCTTACAAAACCGTCAGAGACACTTACGTGTTGTTGTTGCACCCATTTGCAGATATTCGTCGAGCGAATCAGGAACAAATCCGTATGCCATTTGACAAATAGCAGAAATGCATTTCACCAACGGTGAAAGACTAGCTCGTTCGATACAATCACATGTTCATTGAAAATAAGGATAATTATTGGTGACATCGCGAGCAATTCGTGTGAATAGTTCCCTACTCATTTGAAATCGCGCACGAAATCTTGTCTCGTCATATTGTGGGTGTTGCGAGAAGCAAGCCGCTACTAGATGATCATGAGCACCGTTACGATCCCTCTCTATGTAGCCTCGTGGCTTTCGTTTTGTTTGATTCTTCATAAGTCAAATGACAAGCCTCTGTAAATAACTCAAACTCGCTAGTAACTTAATTCTCGTCATCAGAAGAGTCACTAAAAATACTTAGTAAGACATTGTATGGTCTTTTTTGAAGTCTAATTGTAGTTTTTTAATGAGTGATAAAAATGAACAAATGAGTTTGATATTTATAGGGGTAAAGTACTATTATATTAAAATTAAAAAAATTATGGCGATCAAAATGATCGTTTTTTCACACTTGTTGCTCCAAACAAGGTCTCCCCCTACTCTTTTTGCACGACAACCGACTCCATTTGATCGTCGCATCAGTTACGATCGATTTCGAATCGGACTACCGAACGGATGTGCACAACCTTATGCAATATTTTAAGAGTAACTTATAACCTCTTGAATTATATAGTTTTCCATCGTTTGAGGTTATTAACATCGATACTTTAGATAAGAGCGATGGTTGACATGCTAAAAAATATGACTTGTTTGCAAATAGGTTGGGTTAAAGCTTGTTATTGCAAAATTACTAAAAGAGATATAATTAAATAAGTTTTTGGTATATGCTAGATATGTTTGTGAGTGAATAAGTAATTTATTATTCATAAGCCTTAGGCTAAATTTTTTAGTACCTCTTAGAGGGTTGGGGCTTATAAATACTTGTAACTTATAAACTCTTTCATAAGTCCACGCAACAAACGAGACTTATTTTATAAGTCGGTTTATTTTTAAAGTTCAAGCCCCAATAAGCCCCTGTAACCCTTGCGCTAAATATACCTTGATTAAGGTCGTGGTTGGCAACGGGTTCCTGAAAGGCTCATAATGCATATACAAAACTGCACTAGTACATCCATTAGCACAAGAAACTTTAATCACGAAACACATTTCTTTAAAAAAATTACACACACATTAGTAGGAACTCACACACAAAGAGAGATGAGATAATGTCAAAATTTAAGCAAGTCATCAAATTACTCAAAGCACACTCAAATATATGAGATAGACATTAAATCATGTATGGTTCATTGTTCAGAAATTTCCATTAACAAAAACTTTCCTGTGTGCTCAACAAGAATCCTACTACACACTTTACACTTGTAGGTTTCATTAACCTTTGTTTTGTGAAAACCATTCTCAGTACAAGTATATTGCATGTGATCAAATAGACTTGTGTAAGAAGCCTTCTTAACAGGATTTCAGCATAAAGTTGTTCTATAAGTCAGATGTCCAAAGACTAACAAACCATAAATTAATGACAGAGAGTGAGCTAGTTATTACAAACTAACTTGCTAAGAAGAAACCAACAAAAATGAAGAAAATATTTGGCTAACATTACTAATTTGTGATCATTACCAGTACTAAAGTTTACAAACTGTACATAACAAAAACTTGTAAAACCTTTTCAAATATTAACCATCCCAACACTTGCCCTCTAGTACTGGAATCTTTTAACATCTTCTAATTATTTTTAGTATTAATATTAAGCACCTAAATCAACTTTTTCTCATGACAATCTCTTATAAAATGGCGTCTAATCTCAATATGTTTAGTTTTTCTATGTTGAACTGGATTTTTAATAATGCAAAGAGTATTGGAATTATCAATGTACATAATAGTGTTCATAAAATTATACCCATAGTCCATCATCTGATTCTGAATCCATAGTACTTGCCCATGGCAATGAGCAACAGCAACATATTCAGCTTCAGTAGAGGAAGGGGCCACCACTTTTTATTTCTTGCACTGCCATGAAATAAGCATGCATCCCAAAAACTGACATCCACTTGTTGTTGACCTTATGTCTAATCTGGAACCAACATAATCACTGTCTATGTATGCCACAAGCAATGTTTGGGACGAGTCTTCACATATCTAAAGATTTTCTTGACTGCTTGAAAGTAAGATATTTTAGGACTAACTTGAAACCTTGCACAAGCACACAAAACAAACATGACATCAGGTCTAGATGATGTAAGATACATCAAAGACCCAATCATAGATCTATAAGAGTGCTCATCATATTCTTCACCATCCTCATCCTTAGTCAGAGTTTTATCAGCATCAATAGGAGTATTTACTGACTTAACATCCATCATATTGAATTTCTTTAAAATTTTAGCCCCATATTTGTCTTGACTAATGAATATGCCTTATTTACTTTGCTTCACTTGTAGCCCAAGAAAGAATGTAAGCTCTCCCATAGAACTAATTTGAAACCTTTCTTTCATAAGCTTCTAAAACTCTTCACGCATTTCAACTTCTGTAGAACTAAAAATGATATCATCTACATAAACCTAAACTAACATAATATCATGATTAAGCCTTTTAATGAACAATGTTTTATCAATCTTTCCCCTCTGAAACCATCGTGCATTAAATACTTTTCTAGTGTTTCATACCATGCCTTTGGTGTCCGATGAAGACCATATAGTGTCATTTTAACCTTGTAAACTCTATTTGGAAATTTCAAATCCTCAAAACCAGGAGGTTGACATACATAGACCTCCTCATTTATGGTGTCAAAGAGAAAATCACTCTTGACTTCAATATGATATACCAGAAAGCCCATATAAGAAGTATAGGCTAAAAACAATCTTATGGCTTTAATTCTGGCCACTAGAGCAAACACTTTATCATAATACAATCCTTCTTTTTGTGTGAACCCTTGAGCCACCAACCTTGCCTTGTTTCTTACCACAATCCCTCTTTCATCACACTTATTTCTATAAACCCATCTAGTGCTAATTGTACTATTCCCAGTAGGTAAATCACATAATTCCCATACATCTTGTAGTTTAAACTTCAGAATCTCTTCTTGCATAGCTTCAATCCAAGAGAAATATTCAAGAGCTTTTCTAATGCTTTTAGGTTACGCTTGAGACAGAAAGTAAGAAAATAGACATGTATTAACATCCATGTGCTCTTTTTCTTCATAGATTGCACTAATGAATCCTTGTTGATTTATGGTCTTGACTCTGGTCATTCTTCTAGTTCACATAGGAGACTAAACATCACCAATAACATTTTCCAGCTGATGATCTTTTTGTAAGCCTTATACTTGGAGTTTTGGGCACTGTGTAAGAACTAGGTAAGTTGCCAATATCAACATCTTCCCAATCATCTGAAGTACTATCATGAAAATCATCATTATCTTGATCAAGATCTTGTTGATACATCAATTTTCCACTACCAGCATTAGGAATTGTACTACTAGCATTAACCTTTGGTATAACAGTATTAGCCTCATCGATACTTTTTATAGCTTCATTATTTGAACTCATAACCTCCCTAATTCCGATTTGAGTACGTGCATCATTAGCATCAGTTGAGATATCCTTTTTTAGCACTTGCATCCTTTGGAAGCCTAAAATCTCCAACCAGAAGTGGTAATATGACAACCTCCTCCTCGGAACTTATAGATTTGTTAGTGTCTGTACCTCTAACCACTGGTACATAACTCATGGTGTTTGATAAAGTGTCAATATCAAACATCCATTCAGGCCTAGATCCTGCATTGATAAGCTTATTTTCCAAGAACCTAATATGCATAATTTCTTCAACCTGTTTGGTTCTTAGATTGTAAACCATGTGTGCTTTACTATTTAAAGAGTACCCAACTAAAAGACCTTCATCATATGTCCCATCAAACTTTCCTAAATGATCCAAAGTATTGAGAGCAGTCACATGACACCAAATGGTCTTAAATAGTATGACGTACGAGCTATTCCTTTAAAGAGATCACAGGGAGTCTTGTTATAAGGCTTGACAACCAAGACTCTATTTTGCACATAACAGGCTGTACTGATATCTTTTACCCAAAAATGAGTAGGCGATTTTAAATCTACCAGCATGGTTCTTGTAGCTTCTATGAGAGTTCTATTATTCTCTCAGCAACTACATTATGTTGTGGAGTTCTTGCAATAATAAATTCCTTTCTAACCCCTTTGGATTCACATAAATCATTCATATCCTTGTTCTTGAACTCTGTCCCATTGTCACATCTAATTTCCTTGACAGAATTCTTAGTGTGATTCTCAATTTCAGTAATAAAGATTTTGAGAATATGAGGTAGCTCATCCATGGACTTAAGGGAGAACACCTAAGTAAATATACTAAAATCATCTGTAATCACTAAATAATACTTCTTATTATTTAGACTGTACACAAAGGTAGGTCCAAACAAATCCATATGAAGAATTTTAAGAAGTTTAAAAGTAGTGTTTATGATTTTGGACTTACAAGAAGCTTTGTGTTGTTTTCTTTTAAAACATGCAACATAAGTTTGGTCATTGAGATATCGAATGATAGGCAAACTTCTAGCCAAGTTTTCTTGAACAAGCTTATTAGTATTTTTGAAGTTTGTATGACCAATCCTCCTATGTCAAAGCATTGCCTCATCAGATGTAGCTTGTGCAACCAGAGTAGTTAACCCTTCTTTAGGAACCATGTTCCTCGTATCAACACAATATATGTTTTTCTTTCTTGGGTCTCTAAAGAGTATCTGATTATCATAAGACATCTCAAAGTCTAGTGAAAGAACCACACATTATGTGTCATTAAAAAGTACATAAGTCATTTTGTCATATATATGAGATATGCTAAAAAGATTATATTGAAGCTCCTTCACATAGTACACATCCTCTAAAGTCAATGTTGCCAGCCTTGAATGTACCTTTACCATATATTTTACCACCAGTTGATCCTCTAAAGGTAACATTTCCTCCATCAAAGGCCTTGAAATCAAACAAGAATTCTAAGTTATGAGTCATGTGCATGGAGCATCCACTATCAAAGTATCCTCTTACTTTTAGCTCCTGTAGTGAAATACCATGCACACAATACAAAGACTACTTAGTTTCCTTTGGGACCCAAGCCATAACAGACTTGGATATGCCTCGTGCATCAATATAGTATAGCTTTTGAAAACAGTTGATGCACCATTGGGTTTGTCACATTTGCAAACCTAACATGTCGAGGGCTTAATAACATTGATCCCGTGTCCAACTTCCTTGGTTTTATTTAATACTTTTGAGTTTGGTCTGAAGTTATTTGACCAATTTTTGTTTTGAAAACTAGTATTAAAGTTTGGATAACCAGCATTAAGATTTTGCTTACCAAAATTAAATTTTGGTCTGCCAAAATTAAAATTAAGCCTGTCATAATTAAAATTTGGCCTACAAGAATTAAACTTTTGATTTTGGTTTTGAAAGTTCATGACTGGTTTTCTTTGAAGTTGTCTCCTATTGTGTGGTTACGCTTTTAATGGCTTTGGCTGAGCACTACCAAACTGCGAGTTTGCATTTAAAGTAGCAAAGGACCTATTTAGAATAAATAATTTTTGTCTACCAGCATTGGTTTGACAAGAATTATCACACCTTGCTTTAAACATACACCTATTAATAACTAGATTTTACTTAGTTATAAAAGAGTTATCGTTCGATCTTTTCGAATTGATTATTGGTTGAAAGTGCGACTCAGTCATTTTTGGTGGAAAAATAAAATGGGTTGGTTATCAATGATTTCGGGAAGCGTGCAATTTTTGGAAATTAAAACGTAATGAATTTAAAACTTAAAACTTTGTAAAACTAAATAATTAACCCCGTCGGAATGCTGTCACAACAAAGCCGTCGGAATCCTTATCGGAATGCTTCCGTCGGAATAAAATAAAGTAAGCAATCGGAATAACAAATACAACTGTCAGAATAAACTAAAACAAAACTATCGGAATCCAAATCGGAATCCTGGTCGGAATGTATATAAAACAAAGCTATCAGAATATGTGAAGAAAAACAACTATCGGAATAATGTTAATCTAAAGCTATCGGAATACAGGAAAAAGGAAAACAATCGGAATGCTTATAACTCAAGCTGTCAGAATAAAGGAAACAAACACACCGTCGGAATGATGGTCGGAATCCAGAAACCCCATTCCGATGGTGTGATCGGAATATAGTAAGCAAATCAAAACCCTTTTCCGATCCTGAGATCGGAATGCTAGCATCGGAATAAAGAGGTCCTTATCGGAATGTATGGTCGGAAAAGGGTTTCCCCTTTCCGAAGGAATGCAATTTGAAATAAGCTAAACAAATAAGCTATGTTTAAAAAGCTCAAACCAAAACTTAATCAAATCTATAACGAAACAAACTAAATAAGCACAAATAAAAACTTTTCAAAACTTTAAATAAGCAAACTTTTAAATCAAACTTTAAAAAGACGAATACTATAAGAAAACTTTAAAACAAATAATCTAAATACAAATTAAACCAATAAGCATGATAAGCTCAAAGCTTAAGTTGTATAAAAACTTAAAGAATGATAAAAAGATAAACTTTTTATTCAATAGACATCAAAACGAGACAAAATCCAAGATTATTTCGAATCAAACATAAATAAAAATAAAGAAAGGTAGAAGAAGAAGATTATAAAAAAACTTGAAATAAGATGAAGATTAAAGATTCAAAAGTACAAAATTAAAGATTAAAGATTAAGAAAACTTGAAAGAAAAGCTTAAGAAGATGAAATAAATCTAGAGAGAGAAAGTAAAACTACACTACTCCTAATCTAAACTAACTAACTACCTCCTAATGACACATTAGGAGGGTATTTATAGGAGGAGTAAAAGTATGGTTGATGCTTTCTTCTCACTTTCTTCTTGTCTCGACTCGATTTAATTTCTTTGTCTTTCTCGACGTTGTCTCGGGATTTGTCGATATAATTTGAACTTGTCTTATAATTTCTTTAATAATTAGACTTGAGTTCTTCGACTTCATTAAACTTCCGTCTTTAGACTTTTTCTTCGATAAATCTTCAGAAGAGGCCTTGGACTACCGTTCTTTTGCACTCTTGATCTTTTGACTTCGTCTTTTCTCGTTTTCATCGATAAAATCCCGTGAAAGCCCGTGTTTTCTTCCTTTTTCATCTTTTGGTCCTAAAACACAATAAAAACACAAACCACGCATAATTCCGACATTTACGACATAAAATACATGTTTTGGCTTGGTTATTATTATAATTAAGTGATAAAAGGATGGGTGTTTTCACACCTATCACCTATCATTTCCTACTCTAACTTTATTATTTAGGCCACATCTAACTTTCAAATGATAAAAAATTCCACATATATAGCATGCTTTGTTATACGTAACAAACCCTCTCCTAGTTGTTGAGATTTTTTATTGTTCATGTTTCTTTGATTTCCTCTAGGTTGTTTACCTCTATACATCTCAACATACTTAACAGTTTTCTTAATAGGCTTGCACTTATGTGCATTAGGATTCAATTTTTTAGAAATTTCAACAACAAGCTTTTCATTTATATTTTTAGTGGTTGAAGAGATGGGGTATTGGAGCTAGCTAATCTAGAGGTACAATTCAGTATTGGTGTTGCAAACAAAAATATCTTGTGAAGTTTCTACACTAGTAGTGACAAAAGTAACATTGTCATCCTTTTTACCTCTTCTACCTTAATAGGCTCATACTCAGGTTCTTTGTAATGTTGGAACTCTGGAGGACAAGTGTTTGCCAAATCTTGAAAAGGAGGGAAATAAACAAGTCGAGGTTCAACAAAATGATAATCATTATTTTAGCCTAAACCCACTTGAATTTTTTAGGAACTTGACTACCAATCATCTTTTCTAGATTCTTTGTAGGACTTTTAAAACTTTTGAATTTTAATTCACTTTCAAGTTTAGCAATGTCACTAACCTTTAGTTTAGACTTAAGATCAGTAATTTCACGAGTTTGAGCGCCTATTTCTCTTTTTAGAAGAATAATAGTCTTTAAAGGCTACTTCTTGTTCCTTATAACATCTTATTTGTGCTTCTAATCTATCAACTACTTTATTATAGCTTGCTGTTTTAGACTGAGATGAAAAATAATTTCTAGTAATACCATCAAAATACTTTTTCAATTCAATATATTTTTCTTGACAGGTAATAGTGCAATGTTTATTAATGATTACCTCAGAGTCTGATACCTCCATAAGAGCCATGTTTCCAACATCTTCTCCATTTTTTATGAATTTCCAGTCAACACCAGTTCCATCAATTGCCGTCAAATACTTTGAAGGAATTTCTTCAATGATCATCTTTCCTTTTTGTTGCTATTTGATTGCACTCTTACATTCTCTTGAAAATGTCATTTCTCATGGCAATTGTAGCATTCCACCTTTTATTTGTCAAAACCCACCTTATCACTAGAATTAAGAGTGATTGGTTTCCATGTTCTCTTAAGAAACCTTTTTGCTCTCATACTCAGGAAAGCCAAATGATTCTTAATCTCTAACTCTTCCAGGTCATCATCATCAAGTTGTTGAAAATCCTCAGTAACTATCTCATCTACATTTTTGTGGCTAGACAAAAATGCATAGATAATGTCATTGTTCAATTTAGTAGTCCTACTCAAAGTGATACCAGAATTAATAAATGGACTAGCAACACTAATCCTCCTAACAAAATTTTGACCATTATTCTGGTTGGATATGAAGGCAAGTTTAGTGAAATTAGATAATGATCGTGTCTTTTTTTTTATGTTTTTGTTCAAACACTTTAAAATGATTGTATAAATCATCTATATTGACCAGGTCAATATCATCCTTGTTTTCCCATAAGGATACTTCAGTTGCCATCTCAGTTGGCATGGTTCTAAGAAATTTAGCATTTATGTCTTCTTGCTTAACTTTTCCTCATAGAGTGATAAGTTTACTCACAATCCCTTGAATTCTATTATAAATAGAGTCCAAAGATTCCGAGTCATTTGCATTGAAGTTTTCAAACGTGGACTTCAATTATGCCTTATTTGCTTCTTTTGTGGAATCATTTCCTCCAAACCTTAGAAACAAAAGCATCAAACATTGATTTCACATTGTTGTGCTGTTGGAAAGGCAAAATATGTTCATTTGGAATTGCTAGCATAACTAGATTCTTGGCTTTCATATCATTTGATCTTTTCTTCTACTCAACCAGAGTGATCTGTGAGGCAGAGGTGACAGGCTTGGTGTGTGCGTCACCATGGACAATAATCTCCCACAGATCTTAGTTGTATGACTGTACAAAATGAGTGAATTTGAATTTCCATTCTTCAAACTCTTCTTGTTTAAAGACCAGAACTTTTTTCATTGTGTTGAGTTGTGTAGTCTTTGAATCCATCTCTTTAGTGAAAAGAGTTATTCGAGTAACATTCAAGATCAAAGCTTCTCAACAAGCTTTGATACCACTTGTTGATCCCTTATGATCTTGTTAGTCTAGCATGTTAGACTTAGACTATATAGGATAGCCCTATACAGTTTGAGTAAAACTTTGAATGACTATCAGAGAATATGTGGAATATACTCTTTGATATTATGAATGTTGAGTTATTTTCTAAGACAGTGAATTCATAAAAAGCTTTAAGATTGATACGAGTAATTTTTGCATAAGTACTAGGGTTACAAGAAATCTTAAAGCTAATAATGAAAACGTGAGAAAAATAATTAATATCAAAGTAAACCTATTACCACCTTTTATAGTACAAGGACTCATTTATACGATAAGTATAAACTATAAACTAAGAAGATATACACACAATATCTTCCTATCATAGCTAACATACTTTCAACATTTATCTTGAATAAAAAGTAGCAAGTGTCTTCAGTATTTATCTCTTCAACAGTTGTAGTCATTACAACCAATATTAGGAATATGTCTCTGATCACTACCAGCACTAATAATAACACTACCACCATTAACCATCTTAAAACTAGTTATATAATACAAAACCAATATTAATTTTATTCCCAACAAGTTCTATTACGACTATGAAAACATTACACCACAAAGGCATCCCAACTCCTCAATCAAGTAGATCGAGCGAGCCGAGACTCGGAAAACAAAATCGCAAGAGACCCATACACCTGAGCTGCTGGGCACTACTATAACTCATCACTAACACTACAAAATGACCAATTTATCTCATTGACCTCCATTTGTAAACTATGCATGCCATCACTAGAGAATATTCAAAGACCTAAATAGAACCTTTACCGACAGAATTGCTTACTAATATGATTAATGATCTCACATCACTATAGACACCCTTTAAATTAGTGCAGGCACCGAACACATTATACATAAAGCATAACAATTCCATCACTGAATTTTGCAGTTTGAAGGATCCATGAACCATTTTTGTAACTCGAATGAAGCTTTCTTTGATCTCCTCGAAATCTAGTAAAAGCTTTTAACTTTAATTTCATGAAATTTTTTGTTAATACTAACTACTTTTGCTTTGAAAACGCGAGTATTGCGCTCTTTCCAAATGAAATACCCTGTTGTACATATTACCAGTTGCCTCAAATCTCTCGAGTACATTTTAACATCAACATTCCAACTAAATCAAAACAAATCATTTTTCGAAAACACATTACTAGGATCGATCTTCCACCATTCAAAAATTTTGTTCCAAACACTTTTCACCACATTATAGGTTACTAAGCCATGATCGCACGATTCAACGCTATCGTCACAACATGGACATAAAATATAGAGTCCAACTCAATTCCCCTTTTGTCGAGCTCTACGCGCACGAGAATTATCCCATGTAAAACTCTCTATATAAACACGTTTACTTTCTTTCGATCAAGTCTATTCCATAATGTATCTTGGGTCGTATTGCCCACGTGAAGGTATATGTCATAAACCATAAAAGCTAAGTATTTAACCTTGGAATTGCCATCTTAATTGAGATTCCAAAGCCACGAGTCCCTGCAATTAAGAGAAAAACTAACATTGTGTAACAGGCTCGTAAGCTATGCTACATCGCCACACGCTCTCCCTCTATGATCCCTCACCTAATCCCATTTTCACCTCGAGACTCCCGCACACAATTTCCCTCTATCAACCACCCGAGCCTCCTTACGCCTATCAAACTGAAATAGCCTAAGAAATCTTTCACGCAGCCTTAAGTCACAAACCCACCTATCTTCCCACAACAGTGTATCCCTTCCGTCAACCAAAATTTTTGAGAAAGAAGAAGAAAACTCAATCCTGATTTTGTCCATATCTAGACCTACCTTAACAATATCAGACCAAACTCCACCTCGCCCCACCCTTGAAGTTACATCAACATCTAAACCGCCAGTCGCTCCATAAATACTCTTAACCACCCTCACCCATAAGGCATCACATTCTAACTTGAACCACCACCACCACTTTCCCACTAACGCCTAATTTTTAGCCCGAAGAGGCCCAATGTTTAACCCACAACCCATAAGAAGATAAAACCTTATCCTATTTAACCCACGATAATTTTTTATTTTCACCTACCCCGCCCCAAAAGAACTCTCTCCTAATTCTCTCAAGTTTTTTATAACACATAACGACACACAAAAAATTGAAAAATAATACAATGGCAAACTTCCAAAAACCGATTTAACTAATGTCAATCATCCCCTAAAGGACATTGTTCTTGCTTTCCACTCAGATAATCTTTTATTAAATTTATCAACCACATTTTCGCATGCACTTTCCCGACGTATACAGTCCTCAATCAGAATACCCAAGTAAGTAAATGGAATTCATCCACACTGGATTTCATCCTATTGGCCATATTGCTCACTTCACTCGAATTTACCCTAATGCCACACAATCTACTTTTATTAAGGTTTGTCTTAAGACCCGACACCATTTCAAAACTCTTTAATATAAACATTAGATTATTTCCATTTCCCTTATCCATTCACCGAAGAAGATTGTGTCATCAGCGTATTGTAGATGTGACACAAACACTCTCTCGGATCCCACATTAATTCCTTTAAAGGTACCTTTGTTAACCACCTCTTTAACCATTGAATTCAAACCTTTCGCCACAAGAATGAACAAAAACAACGACAACGGGTCACCTTGCCTCACACCACGTTCCAAATCAAATTCGATTGTTAGGGACCCATTAACCAAAACCAACATTGACGATGATTCTAAGCAAGCGTCAATCCATGAACACCACTTTTCCTCAAAACCCATGCTCTTTAGAATATTGCACAAATACCTCCAATTGAGACTATCGTAAGCCTTTGCAAAACCAACTTTAAAAATTAGTGCTTTCCTTTTATTTTTCTTCACAAAGTCCACCATCTCATTTGCTATTATAGTCGTTTTTATAATACATAATCCCTCGTTAGCACAAAGTATAAAAATGACTTATAAGGACAAATAACAAAACAAATCACTTAAATACCCTTGAAAATATAATGAATTACTATGCAAAAGCTGAAATTATATCTAAATTTAATTACATTAATTTTTATGCTATCTTACATTACAAGCTCAAGCTTTAATTAATTCGCCAAAATACTCGATTGCATCCCTCACTTATACTAGTTTACGTTTGGTTGTAGAAATTACTAAACCATCGACAAAACTATATGTGGTGGTATTTTAACAAAGGACTCGCAGTCTTGCGTGATGATCAATGCTTATGTTTGTTCCTTTTGATAGCTTTAGAAGAGTAAAACTAACTATAAGACCGAGTGTAATGGTAAGGTTTCGTTTCGTACGCATCACGTATACAAAGAAAACAAAAACTAGTAGCAAATACGACCGATATGTATTATATGTTTGTGTGTCTCAATGGGTTTATTCACTAAAGGAGTTGGTTATAAGGACGTATGATGTTACGAAACTTTATAAGAAAGGTTTGGTATAAAAGATGAAATTGAAATACTTGTGATGCTATATTCAAAGCATAGGGACTAATGGGTTATTTATTTGTTTTTTTTTTTCTTTTTTTTTTTTTATTTGTTTTCTTTTGAGAAAGAAGAAAATAGAACTACAGGAGTAAGTTTGTTGTGTTTCCCACGTAAAAAGGATTGTGTTTGTAGCAACTAGTTTCAATTTTCAAACCATTCATTTAAATTTGTGTTGGGAAACTTAATTTACTGTAACTAGAACTAAATTGATATTTAAGGAACCAGTAACCACCTTGGTTGTAATGCTTGGAATTAGTTTCTTATAAGTTGACAGAAGTACGCCGTATTAAAATGGTTGTCTACACATTTATTGTGTTAAAACCAACTTTAACCTTTTCTTAATAAATCCAAAGTCTTCATAGTTACATATCATTTCACGTCAATATTTGTATACTCTTTTCCAAAAAAAAAAATTGTAGATTGGCGAGAACATCCAGACTTCGGATGCCTTTTGATACCAACCATTATTCACCCTATAAAGAATAGCTCTGATTATTCTCCTGGTCTAGATGAGCAACACCTATTTAATGTTTTTTATTTAAATTTTCGATTTCATATTGTAAGTCAGTTAATTATTATTATTTTAATAGCTAATCATTATTATTTTAAATAGCTCAAAATCGGTGCATATGAATTTTTTTTACCGCAAATAAAATTTACTTGATTGTTAATTCTTTAATTTCAAATGTTAATAGTTAGTGGGTAAATGTTAATAGTTAGTGGGTCGAGTCGTGCAATTCATCAAGCGGCATAATGTCTTTTTTGAACTCTCGCCTAGTTATGTTAAACTTTTTATCCGTTTCGCCTGAGAACTCTTGACAGGTCTTGAACCCAAACATCCAAAAACTTCCTTCCAAAAAACCACTTAGTAAAACCTTGATTACCAATTGAGGTAAACCAGTTGGTTGACTTGATCCTCATTTTTACGATTTTTTTTCAGCATAAATTATCTTTTATCTTAAAATTATATACGTGTTACATATTTTCAAGCCAAATTCACTAAAAAAACGAATAGAGTGATTCATGCAAAATTGACGTATTACAAAGACAAATTATGCAATTTACTCAGTTTGTAATTTCTATCGATTAATATCCTATTGTCAATAATTAAAACATTTTTTTTTTAGAAATCATATTTAACTATCTATATATATACTTTTATACTATTATATAAATATGTTAACTCCGATCTTAATCCCGAATCTAAAATTTCTAAAACTAACTCCAAACCAAAAATTAAGAAGGCTAAATATTTTGTTAAATTGATTTTTTCTATCCATATATTTTTATAACAATCTTTTGTAACAACTTTAGTAACAAACAATTCAAAAAACTTTTATTTTTAAATTAAAATATCTTTTGATATATTTATTTTTTTATAATCTAATTTTACTATATTTTCTAAAATTTCGTGCTATTTTCGACATCCATTTTGATATAATTTTATTAAATTTTAGTTTTTTCGTTTTTAATTAGTTTATTTAAGTTAATTTAATTTTTCACTACATTAACTTAATTTAAACCTTAATAAAATTTTAATTGTTCATTAAAAAAGTAATTATCGAGTACTCGTTTCTGCATTGCGCGATTAAAATGCTAGTTAAAATTAATAAATTAAATAGCTTGCTAAGATATATTCTCCAAAATCAAATAATTGAATTTTTAAATAATATAAAAAACAATGATAGTGGAGTGTGAAAAGCGGCAGTGGGGACCCATGATAGTCACCCGTAATCGTCGGCTGGACGGCAGACAGACAAAAGAAACAAGTGGGGACATGTTTAATCTCAGCCGTCGATTCCTCTGATCCAATATTCTGCCATACGTTGATCTTACTTTGAATGCTGCCGTTGATCATGTGAGTGGAACCAATGTACTAATCCTATCCTAATTTATCCTTAAAACAAACTGTTTTTATGGGTTTCATTGTCTTTTTATTTTAGTACAAGCTACAAAGTATCTTTTGTTTATATGTATTTTAAATCAAATCCTTTCGAATCAACTAGCATTGTATTTTATTGTGTTGTTGTTGCAACTAGCATAGTATTTTTATTTTTTTTTAACTTATAGCTGGAGAATAAACTAAATACAAAAGCTATGAATAATAAAACAAATCCGCAATAGCAAAGAATAAGACTTGTTATATAATTATAAAATATGGTATTTAAGAACAACCTTTTTTTTAGAGTAGGGGATGGGTGGTGTGGAGAAGAAATTTTATTATATTTTGATTTTATTTATGTTATTTTAGCGTTATTTTACATTAAAGATACTTACAAAAATGTTTTCTCATTTATTATATTTCTCTTTTTTCGTTACTTGGGACCCATTAATTTTATTTTTTACTTTTTCATTTTTCAGATAATTTAAATTCATTTACTCAATAAAATTACAATATATAAATAAATAAATTACGAAATAAAAATACAATCCGAAACCAAAAATATTTTTAAAATTAATTTAGTAAATTTAAACTAAAAAATAGTAAATAACAAACCATAAAAGTGAAAATTAAAAATATATAAAAATTTTAAAACAAAATAAACAAGCAAAAATATCACACATTCTTCTTCTTCGTTGAAGACACAAACACACACACTAAAAAACATGGCAAACACATAAATAAAAAGGGTTATTTTGTTTTATCCGTTTCTCTCTGCTCGTCGAAATACGACGAGCAACTCACTAAAAAGAGGGTCGGTGTGGTGGCGAGGACCGTCGAGCACCGACGTGGCTCCACCTTAAAGCATTTCACGTATAATTGTTTATTGCTTAGAAATATACATACTACACACGTTTAATATTATGAGACTTTCAGGCTCAGGCCGCGATATGTCAGTTGTGCCATGAACTTGCTAACGTTCAATGATTTAGTTTCTTTATAAATTGGTTTGGCTGTATCAAATTATTCAATATCATTCTCCAAAAGCATTTCACGTCTAATTGTTTATTGCGTAGAAACATACATACTACATATGTGATTTCATAGAATTTATTATGTGGATTTTGTTTATAAAAAATAGATTAAAGCTATGAACACTGAGATGAAAGCTTTGCTTAGAAATAACACTTCGGTCTTGGTAGATTTGCCTATGAATAAAACGATTATACCTTTGCTGATATTGAAAGATATAAAGATAGATTGGTGGCTAAAGGTTATAGTCAAAAGGAAGGTATTGACTATGAGGATACCTTCAGTCCTATTGTGAAAATGGCTACAGTTAGGTGTGTTATCAGTTTAGTTGTGCATAATAATTGGTCTCTTTATCAGTTAGATGTAAATAATGCTTTTCAGTATGGTGATTTACATGAGGAAGTGTATATGGATTTACCTTCAGGGTACTTTGATAGTTCTGAGACCAAAGTCTGTAAGATGGATAAGTCTCTTCATGAGCTTAAGCAGGCTCCTAGACAACTGAATGAGAAATTGACTAGTGTTCTGGTTGAGAATTGGTTTAAGGAGAGTATTAATGATTATTCTCTTTATGTTAAGGATGATAATGGTGTTTTTTGGTTTTGCTTGTTTATGTGGATGGTATTGTTATAATTGGTAATAATAAGTCTGAGATTATAAGTTCAAATTGTTTTTATCTAGTAAGTTTCAAATCAAAAATTTAGGTACATCGAAATATTTTTTTGGTATTGAGATTCTTGATAATAAGCCTGTGTTATGTCTTTCTCACAGTAAATATTGTATGGAGTTTCTTTGTGAGTATGGTTTGTTAGGTTGTAAACTTGCAACTACACATATGCAGCAGAATGTGAGTTTGATTCATATCGAGACTAAAGCTGATAAGAAGCTTAAGATTTAACTTCTTATGAGAATCTTATGGGAAAATTGATATACTTATTTGTTACTAGACCAAATATATCATATGTTGTTCATTTTTTATCTCAATACTTGCACTTATCTTTGCAGTCTCATTTTGCTGTTGAGTTGAGAGTGTTAAGGTATTTGAAACAAAGTCTTGGGCTTGGTATTCACTTTTATCACGGGAAAGAGTCGAGTCTGCATGCTTTCTCAGATGCAGACTAGGCTAAGAGTTTGTTGACTAGGAAGTCTGTTTATGGTTTCAGTGTGTATATTTGTGGTAATTTACTGTGTTGAAAGAGTAAGAAACAAGCAAACATCTCATGGTCTTGAGTAGAAGTTGAGTATAGATGTATGACATCTACTACATGTGAGACTAACTGGATTGTTAAGTTGCTGAAAGACTTGAGAGTGGAAGGTTTGTTTCTTGTTCCTTTGTATTGTGATAACACCTATGCTATTCGAATTGCATCCAATCTTGTGTTTCATGAAAAAAAACAAACATTTTGATATTAATGTGCATTTGGTTAGAAAAAAAGTTGCTCCATGTGTGATAAGCATTGTAAAGGTAGATTAATCTAATAATGTTGCTAAAATCATTATTAAGATTTGAGCATTTCCCAGCATATGCATCTTTGTTTTATTTTGAATATGTGAGATATGTTTGAGGTATGAGTTTGTGTGGTGGGTGTTGGAAATTCTGGGTGTAAGTTGTTCAAACCCAAACTTAGAGGATTGTTTATGTATTTATGTGTTTATGATACTTTTGGTTAGTTTGTTTGTTTGTATATATACATGGACTACTTATGCAATGTTGGATAATTGAGCTCAATATATAAAGGGTTAGGGTTAGTTTTGCAATCACATTCACATGATCAGATTACACTTACAATCGTCTCTATTGTTTTCCGTTATTTAGTCTGGTATTATTTTTTTGATCATCTTGATCAAGATTGCCTGGTGTTAGTATCAATCGTGAGTGTTGATGGTGAGGTATATTGTTGTGTGTTCTTGTATATTGATCGCAGCTATTAGAGGGACGATCTATTTTCAGTTGTATGTTGATAAGCACACATTTGTGAATTTATCTGAGGTATATTGCATTAATAAGAAGTACGTAGAAGGTTGGTTGAGTGGTTCAATCTTGTGTTGATTATCGATTCATTAGTTTTTACAATAAGATTAGCGATTGGTGGTCTAAGTGGAGCTTATCCAACACCCGTCAGAGGGCGTCGTATCGTTGAGGCGTGGGCTCGTGCCGTGGAGAAAAATAGCGTCACAACACCAATTTTTCTCATAACTTCAAAACTAAAAAGTGACTCCCTAATATAGATGTGTCGTTTTAAAAAAAGTTACCGACGACACGAGAACACCCACAGCTTAAGACACGGTACGATGCCTCCGGCCATCAGCGATGGCATCGGTTGGCAACTTCAACGCAAATCACCAAAACGCGAGCTACGGTATGACAAATGACGCCGTCATCTCGCGCCGTGACATAGCGCAACCCATAACTCACTAACCCTTAAGTAATACGCGTAATCTGGTTGGATTATAACTCTAAAATAATTAAGTTACTGTATCTGAGTGTGAAATAAAAGTAGTAAAAGAGTTGGAGTAGGTAAATGAATGGGGGGGTGGGGACCGTGGGTAGCCGCCGCCTGATAAGACTTGTCAAAGTAACGTCACGTGACTTCTTCCCACACGAATTGAAGGTAGACCTCACTCTTTTACTCACTTGCTTACGTATCATCTGCCAATCTCTGCTACCTACTATGCTGCAATCATGGCGTCACGCTACTCCACGTGTATATTTTCCCTAGCTTTTCCAGACCTATGTCTGCTTAAATTAAAGATTTTTTTTCAGTGTGAATCACAGTGAAATGAAGTATCGTTTCAAAAGGAAGAGCTGATGATATATGGTTTGAAGAGACTTACGTGCAGTAAATTGGTCTACAAGATACGCAAAAGTTCCTAAAAAGAGAAGAGAACAAACGTTAGCGACAAAAAATCTAATGACACACAATATTATCATTGAAACTAATGTTACTTACTAAGAAAGACTAATTTTATATTTACTTGATATAAAATATCAAAATTCAATATTTACCAAAAATAAAAATATTTAGTGTTTAAGTCTGGGTGGAGAAATGGTGACTTCTTTTCGTGAGTGATAAATTTACTCGTACATTATCATCTTCTTTCTAACTAGCGCGCGATTAACATGGAAAAAGATGGCTCACCACATTACATGAATTTAAACTTACTCGCCTGAATTAATATAATGATTGAATAGATTAGATAGCTTATGTATTTATATTAAATACATAACTTTAATACTAAGCAATCTAATCCTAATGGACTCACACCTACAGTTGGGTTTAGGTTCTATCTAACCGTCTAATACTCCTCACAGTTTGAACGGCATCGTTTCGGACGGACAAACTGGAATGAACCTTGAAAGCAGCTTCTTTTCCTCCTCTTCTTTTTTTGTTTGTTGTACTTGAAGCATAATTGTTTTTGCGGCAAAGTTGTTTATTGCTTGCGGCATCCTCCTTTCCGTGGCTTGCTTTGGCTTTAGAAGGGAGCGGCAATTTGATGATCAACTTTTTTTGACAACGATAATGATTTTCGACAACGAACACAAAAGATGATAAGAAAAAATATAACTAAACGTAATTTTTTTTTCTTTTGACGGCTAGGGTTTAGGGTTATGAATTGAAAACAAGAAACAAAATTTCAAAAACAAATAAAACGGAAAATAACGAGGATCCCTCCGGATCACCGACATGTAAGCCGATGACCGGAGGATGAGAAATTTTATAAATAGATCTTTACTTAGATCTGTGATACCATGTAAAATAACACAATACTGTTTATTGATTGAATGATTGAATACATCATATAGCCTATATATTTACATTAAATACATAGCTTTAATACTAAGCAATCTAACCCTAATGGACCTAAGCCCACAGTCGGGTTTGTGCCATATCTAACCGTCTAATATATATAACCGTTACAAATTAAAAATATTAAAATCCGTTTTAACTTTTTTACTCAAAAATACCCATAAACTTTTTCAAAAACACACAAAATTACATTACTTAACCGAAATAAAAAAATAACATATGTGTTTTTTAGTTTCACATAACATTAAATCGATACTTTGGAAAGAAACTAATCCACGAACCAACTGGTTTAGCTTAATTCATTATCAATGTTCCACTAAATGATTTTATTGTGAGAGTTCTCTTAGAGGTTTGGGTTCAAAACTTGCTTAGAGCTTTTTTTCTATCAAGCAAAACGAATAAGGAGTTTAACATGACTAAACCCCATAACTATTTACAAACTCAAAATACAATTCGAAAACACAAGTTGGTGGTTCATCAGCTGAACCCATTTCTTCAATTTCAACGAAAGGTAAACAAGTTAAAGCATTTGGGATGCATGAAGAATTTTATCTTATCGAAAAACATAAACGACAAATAAAACTCAATAAAGAGGTATTATGAGGTCAGAAGTAAAAGTAATAACCGAAAAGACTAAGTAATAGCTGAAAAGACTGGAAGGAACGAATGAAGTAAGAAGAAGCTGAGTATTACTTATGAAGGTCGAAAATTTTTGGGAGCATATTTTACTCAGATCTGTGAACATATTAGTCTAATATGAGAATTTATCTATGTATTAGTATATTCTTTTCGTAGCGTAATTGAAAACTTTCATTTCATATTTTTAAACTTTTTATTGAAAATTTATGTATTTTAGTATATCACGTATTTATTTTTATTAATTTTTTTCAGTATTTTTATTTACTTTTACGTTTTCTAATTTACGAATTAAAATAATTAAAAAAAATAAAGTATTTAGTGATGACAAGTTTCTCACCAAACCTATATGAAATTGACCTTAAAAAAATATTAGCACTGATCTAAAATTTTGAGAATCAATTTTTTTTTTTTTGTTAAGAAGTAAGTGAAAAACATAAAATTTAAGTTGTGAATCTCTCGTTTGTAAGCATAAAAATTACCAAAAATTCGCAGAAATGAGGAATTCTAAATCACTCTCAACGTTGAGCGAGCCTTCAGAGACTCGGGTAAAATTTTTGTTTGAAACTATTTAATAAATAAAATTCAACCATTTGTTCTTTTTAATAGAAAAGTTTATTAAAATTAGTATCTTTTTGAAATAAAGTTAATTAAGTGGCTTAACTATAACCAATTTATTTAGTAAACACTTGATATTCTCACCTTGTTTTGTTATGATTTTACAAATTATGACACCTTTTAGAAGCATACGACCATTATCTCTCGGCTCCAAATGTCGTCCCGGTTGTCTTTTTGTCTTTTTAAAGTTGTGGATTCAGGTCTCGGTGGAGACATGTGAGATTGAAATTGTGAGATAGTTAGTGTGAGTTGTAAAAATTGCTTTTTAAAAAAATTATTCACATACAATAAACTTAATTAACCTATTGCAACATGAATAGTTGAATACCATTGTACATTATCTTTATGCAAATTTGTTTGTAACATGGACTAAAGATATAGTTACCATAGTAACTAAAAGGGTGGTAAAATCAAGAAATGAAAAAGGTAAATAGGGTTAAGGGCTATAAAATAGGAAGACAACAGAGCATAGAAGTGCAGGGACAGTAGTAGTAGTAGTATATGAGGTAGAGTGGGCATATGTGACATCATTTAGCTTGTGTGTGTCAGTTGCCAATTGGATTTACTTATTGCGGTTTTTGTAGCTTATCTTTATGTCTATTTTTTGGGATACTCTTATTAATTTGTTCCAGAATCTACAATGCTCGTTTCTGTAAAAATCTTTAAAATCACCTCATGTTTTGCTCTCCATTAGTCTCAGATTAAATAAGTGTTTGATAACAAATGGTTGATAAGTTGCGTTGTTAACTTTTTTAAAATTGCAAAATTAATATTATTAAAAATTACATTTGTTGATTTAGGGTTTATAACATTACAATTTATAACTTGTTGAACTTTATTATATAACTGTCACAAGTGCAAGAAAACCAAAAAAGACAAACCAATGTTAGCTGCTGTAAAATCTCGATTATTCAAAGTCACGAAAAAAACCCGATCAAATCATTAGCTCTTGAAAACTGTTTTACACACTAGAAGAAATACATAGTCACAATTACTTTCATCGATCCCACTATCGATACGACACTAAAAAATGATACTTTTTCACATACACTATTAATAAGTGTATAAAATATTTTGAATTTGTTACTTTTATAAATGTATAAAAAATTTGATACATAAATAAGTGTAGATAAATTTTAAAAAATCATAGTAATACTTATATACGTAGCAAATAAAAATTCACACATGTTAGTGTGAAAAACAAACTAACTTTTTCACACTTTCAAGTGTTTTATTTTGTGACTCAAAATATCTCCACACATGATATGTGTGTGGATATATTTAATGTTACAAAATAGGATCCACACTTTTAATTGTGGAAAAATTAGTTAATTTTTCACATTAAAAAGTGTAATTTTTTTTAGCTACATATATAAGTGTGTTTTTTAAGATTTGTCCACATTAATTTATGTAAATATTTTTTTCTATATTTATATATGTTAATAAATTTAAAATATTTTTTACACAGTTTGAAAATGTATAAAAAAAAGTTGATAAAATGAATTTTTAGTGGGACATTAAATTTATTTTTTTTTAACACACTAAATTTGTTTATAAATAAATAGTGATCTTCAAAAAAAAAAAAG
Source organism: Glebionis coronaria (assembly GCA_025667525.1). Classification (NCBI taxonomy): domain Eukaryota; kingdom Viridiplantae; phylum Streptophyta; class Magnoliopsida; order Asterales; family Asteraceae; genus Glebionis; species Glebionis coronaria. Next base: position 368,264 of record JANFOE010000610.1, on the reverse strand, counting down.
GAGAATATATTCGAAAGTGAAGCAACAATTAATATAGGGGGGCGTGAGAGAGAATTATTATTAGGAAGGAAGTAGTAAAGGGTACCCCTATTGGTACCCCCCCTACCCCACAAAATAAGTACAAAAAGTAAATTATTTGTGTACTTTTTGTCTCCTAATTTTTTTCTGGACAGTTTTTTATCAGTTTTTGTTCCGTATTTTTTACTGTTTAACAGTTTTAACCTGTTAAACTTTATTTTTTTGATTCCGTATTTTCCGATTCACAGTTTTATAACAAAACCAAAATTTTAAAAATAATAAAAAAATTAAAAAAAATAAAAAATAAATAAAAAACAGGGGGGGTATATATAGGAGTTTAGGGGGGGTCTTTATAACCTGACCCAGTAGTAAATGAGTGACTGACAGCAGTTGAATCAAAGTGGCCACGTGGATTGTACAAATAATGACGTCAGTGTTCCATGTGCAGGCGACAGCCGCTTCCTGCGTCCTAGGCCCCCTCTTTGACTCATAGCACCACCAGACCCAGGCCCCCTATGCACCCAGTTTTTATTCATTCAATTACTAGTTGCCATTAATTTTCACCCTATATCATGTACCTGTATGTATGTATATACGAATACCTGCTTGCAATTTTTGTTTTTACTTCCATTTGTAATGGAGTAACATTTACAAACATGTTTGTGAAACCGTGGGTGAAACTAGGGCCGAGCATCGGGTTCGGATCAGACCGAAATGGTCTGAAACCTCGAATCGAAACCGTCGGTTGGATTCTCAGTCTAGTCCGATCTTATTAGAAATAATCTACGAAATTTTTAATAAAACCGAAATAGATCGATCGGACCGATCGGATCAAAATGGTCTAAAATTCCGGACATAAATTATCTGGTTTGGTTCGAATCGAGCTGGTCCGAGTCGATTTTAGGTCTAGCGTGCTCAGCCTTAGGTGAAATCATACATAAAAGAAGTGACGAAATCAAAATAATACATTGTGGAAGGCAAAAGAAATTTTTGACATTAGCAACATGACTTAAAAACGTCGGATTAAAACGATAAATAAAAAATTATTACCTAGAAAATGAATGTTTTATAAGTCTTTAGAGTGTTGAGTGGTAAGTTTTAATATGTTAGCAACGATAATTTGAGTTTTCAATGTGAGCGTTAAAATATATTTTTCGCTAACTTTTTATACCATTAGATTTAAAATTTTACATTTTTTGCTTCGTATTTTTAGTTTCACGATTTTATAACAGAACAAAAATTTTGCAATTAATAGAAAAAATAAAAAATACACACAAATGCATATACCTCCTCCGTTCCAAAATTATTGTCCACCGACAAAAAATATGCAGTTTAAGAAAAGTAACACATTTACAGCTTTTTTTTTTCTCTTACTTTTTGCATAAAAACAGTTTTACCCTTAACAAATTAATTTAAAACCTCTTTAAAGTTTGTAATTATAATTTTAACTAAGGGTAATGTAGTAATCTCGTTTTAAACTTCCTACCTATTATTATAAGTGGACAATGAATTTAGGACAACTCGAAAAATGAAAGGTGAAATATAATTTTGAGACGAAGGTAGTATTAATTTGCTTGGAGTAAATGTTATGTATAAAATGGATATGCAGTCTTATGCAATTGCTAGTTAGAAAATGTAATTGATTGTGAATGGTCTTATCAAAGTTAGTCATATTTAATTATCCATCCTATAGTGGAGAATCTTTTGTATGCACGTTTACACCGACGAAATGTAAGAATAATGCTCAGGCCCTATTGAATGGTCTTTTCATTTGTTTAATACTACTCTACAAATTTCAAAGATATAATTTTCTTCTAAACGAATACAATTTGGTTTCCAGTATTTTGTTTTGTGAAGATCATGGTGTTTGAGAAATGAAACTTAAGTTGAACAAGTTGTTTATAATCGTTGCTTTTGGAAACATATCTTAGAAGTTTGATTCTTAATTCTTGCAAGGTTGGAAGTTAACTGAAATATGCTCCTTATGTAAGAGTATAAATATCTACGTCATAACCTTGTTCATATAATGTTTTAAACGATACTAGGACTTATAATTTGTCAAAATGGTTAATATACACAGAGGTTAATAAATTTGGCCAAAATAACGATTTTATTACTAAAGTTTAAAACCTTACACTTAGGTTACTATTGTTGTATACGGGTTTAATTTATTTGTTACTAAACATTCGAAAAAGTTATCCCGCCGTTACTCAGGAGATGGGCTACCGGTTAAGCAACCGGTTGCATTGCCATGTCAGCTTTTGGTGGGTTTTTTTTGCAAAAGTTTAGTAACAAAATCGTTACTTTAGCCAAACTCTAGTAACCTGCATGTATATTAACCATTTACCTTTTGGTAAGTTTTTTTTCGTTTTCGTTCGTACTTTTACGTTTCCGTCAGTAATTTTATGGTTTCGTCAGTAAATTTACGTTTTCGTCAGTAAATTTATGTTTTCGTTAGTAATTTTACGATTTCATCAATAAATTTACGTTTTCGTCAATAAAGTTACATTTTCGCCAGTAAACTTACGTTTTCGTCAGTAAACATCCGTTTTCGACAGTAAACTTAAGTTTCGTCAGCAAACTTACATTTTTGTTAGTAAATTTACGTTTTCGTCAGTAATTTTACGTTTTCATCAGTAAATTTACGTTTTCGTGAGTAAACTTACGTTTTCGTCAGTAAACTTACGTTTTTGTTAGTAAATTTATGTTTTCGTCAGTCATTTAACGTTTTCGTCAGTAGATTTACGTTTTCGTCAGTAACAGTAATTTTAAGATTTCGTTAGTAAATTTACGTTTTCATCAGTAAATTTAAGTTTTCGTCAGTAAACTTACGTTTTTGTCAGTAATTTTACGTTTTTGTCAGTACTTTTACGTTTTCGTCAGTAAATTTACGTTTTCGTCAGTAACTTTAGGTTTTCGTCAGTAAATTTATGTTTTCGTCAGTAAATTTATGTTTTTGTCAGTAAATTTACGTTTCTGTCAGTACTTTTACGTTTTCGACAGTAAATTTTTCGTTTTGGTCAATAATTTTACGTTTTCTTCAACGTAAAATACTGACAAAAAACATAAAAATACTGATGAAAACGTAAATTTATTAAATACAGATGAAAATATTCATTTACAGACGAATACGTAAGTTCACTGACGAAAACATAAGTTTACTAACGAAAGCATAAAAATATTGACAGAAACGTAAAAATACGGAGGAAAATGTAAATTTATTGACGAAAACGTAAATTTACTGAAGAAAACGTATATTTATTGACGAGGACGTAAACTTACTGACGAAAATGAAAATTTACTGACGAAAACGTAAATTTACTGACGAAAACGTAAATTTACTAACGAAAACGTAAAATTACTGACGAAAACGTATATTTACTGACGAAAACGTAAATTTACTGACGAAACGTAAAATTACTTACGAAAACATAAAAATACTGAGGAAAATGTAAATTTAGTGACGAAAACGTAAATTTACTGAAGAAAACGTATATTTACTGAAGAAAACGTAAATTTACTGACAAAAATGAAAATTTACTAACGAAAACGTAAATTTACTTATGAAAACGTAAATTTACTGACGAAAACGTAAGATTACTGACGAAAACTTAAGTTTATTGACGAAAACGTACGTTTACTAAAAACGTAAAATTACTGACGAAAACGTAAAATTACTGACGAAAATGTAAGTTTATTGACGGAAACGTAAGGTAACTGACGAAAACGTATGTTTACTGACGAAAACGTAAGTTTATTAACGAAAACGTAAGTTTACTGACGAAAACATAACTTGATTGAAGAAAACGTAAGTTGGAGTCCATGTAGACATGCAACTTATAACTACGGGTAAAAATATTATGGGTAATTTGAAGTTCATGTAAATAATACATTAGTAACCCAAGTGTAAGGTTTTAAACTTTAGTAACAAAATCGTTACTTTAGCCAAACTTTACTAACCTGCGTGTATACTAACCCTTTGTCAAAAACAATATTAGGTATTGGTTATGTTTGGTAAGAGCTTTTATTAAAAAAAAATTAGAGCTTTTAGCTTTTTTGTTAAAAAAAATAATCTAATACCTCTGTTTGGTACAACAATTTTTAAGAGCTGTTAGCTTTCTATTTTCACCAAATAGCTCTTAAATAAAAAGATCATTCATAAAGGTTTTTAAATTATCTGTTGAAACTATAAATTACTGGATACCCTCTAAATATATTATAATTTATTTAATATATATATTTTAAGTAATTTTACATCTTAATTTTACAGTTAACAGCTGATATGCCAAACACTTGTATTAAAAAGATACAATTTATAACTCTTGTAAACAGCTTTTTAATAAACAGTTAACAACTTACAATTAATAGCTTACAGCTTTCAGTTAACAGCTTATACGTTATAGCTAATTTTATCCAATGTAGTCATTATCTCACTTTTTTTATAGGGTTTGAGAAATAAATCACGTATCGGAATCTATTTATTGAAATAGATATGTTCTCAAATTTTGAAGTATTATATAAATATTTTTCAAAATAACAATAGTGTTAAGTTCGTTTGAGCAATATCTAAAGAAGATGAAATGTAGATGCGTTATACGTATATTCTCTTCGTCTATAAATAATTGTTTATTTTAATTTTAATTCGTTTTTTTTTTAACTTTAATCATAAATATTTATATTTGTGTTATATAATATTTGATACAAATTATATAAATGAATTGAGTTTTAAATATATATTCATTCGTATAATTTTAATCAAGTATGATATAATAAAAAAATACTCCCTCCGTCCCACTTTTATTGTCCTCATTACTATTTTAGTTTGTCCCAAAATATTGTCCAGTTTCTTAAATAGAAAGTCAGAATTAATTAATTTTCCAATTTTACTCATGCTATTAATTTCTTAAAAGGAAACTATTAATGTATTCAAAGGATAAACTTGTCTTTCTTAGCATAAAATGTCTACATTCAATGCATCTATCATGATTCATAAAAAAATTGTTGGGGGACAATTAAACTGGGACGGAGGGAGTAGTATTTACGGTTAAAATTGATTAAAAAAAACCGTAAAAAATTAAATTAGATACTTAATTAAAGACAGAAAGAGTACCTCTTTGTAAAACGTGAAAATAAAGAAGTCACTTTTAATAGAGAGACTTTTAATAGGGTAAGAGTGTTCGGTGTGGCTTGTTAGATTGGGTTTTTTTTTTTAATAATTATTATTGAGCAAACTATTTATTTTGTATGGGTGTTTATGGAATCTTATATGTATCAATAACATATTATTGGTATTTTTTTTTACGAGGTGTCGTCAAAACGGGGTCGGTGTGACAACGAAGATCGGTGAGGCTCAACGAACATGTCACATAAGCACGACGAACACTAGCATGCCGTGACACCCTCCACCCTAATGTTTACTTACAAACTACTAGTAGTTATTAAGATTTTGAACTCATCAATCCTAACATGCAGTTGTCCTTCCATCATATGGTATGCTAAATATTCATAAAAATTGAATCAAATCTTGTAGTTCATTACTAATGTTAAATATATCTATTAGGGTTGCTTTGCTGAAATGAAGCTATAGCTTGTAGACAAGTAGATATCTCTTTGAGTCATTACTACAATACTACATAGCCCAACATTGATGCTAATCGTTGGTGGCAACATAGGGGGTCCAAAGTACCAGTCAACATTTGAACACGTTATTCCAAGTAAAGTATTCGATATTTCAAACTAGGGTAGCATATTGAAATTCGAATTAAATGTGATGCAATAAATTATGAAACTGATACAATGAACAAGTTTTTCTAGAGCGGAACACTTTACCAAAACCTTTTGAATATTTAAATATTCTTTTGTAGAATTATTAATGCAATATTTTTGAAGTTATTGTAAACAACTACCGTAATTATTTTAGTTTTAGCTCATAAGACATACAATGTGATTTTAAATATCATCAATAATACAGAGAATCTCATGTAATTTCTTTTACAATGATATAAATCACTCCTTTTACTATTTTTTCAGAAAGTGTCAAGTTCCTGAACGGAGTGGCATGTAAGCCACTCGCGAGTGACACTAACCCGCGCGCGTGTCCTATTCCCACCTCACATACTCGCACGCGACTTAGTCGTCAGCAACAAAAAAACAATACCACATTCACTCAACGTGAGTTTCTTTCATTGGGACCCACTTCTTTTTTTTTACCGTTTCATTATTCAAATTAAAAAAATATATTTACCCAAATTTATTTCTATAAACCACTACCTAGCTTTAGTATTTTCACACACAACTTTCTGTATTTTCACACACTTTCAGAAATAACAGATGGCATGCTCTTTCCCACACAACGATGGCGAGATTAAGGCTATGATTCAGAAACAAATAATTCAACAACAACGTCGTTACGATGAGCTTACGAAGTTAACTGATGATTTCGATGCTGCGTACGAAGAAAATAGAAAACTGCGCACAACATGTGAGAAATGTCGTGATTTTTCCCCAAAGAAACATCATTTAATCGACACGTATCTTAGTAATCAATCTGATACCGATGTCAACATCTGCGGATCTTTGTTTAGAAAGTCGGTAAAATTGGAGGCTCGTTTCACTCAAAGGTGATAAGGGACTTTTTATGGGATATTCCACAAATAGCAAGGGGTATAGGGTTTATAACAAGAAGTCTAAGATTCTCACAGAAAACATTCATGTTGACTTCTTGGAAAGTAAACCAAGTGATCCTGAGTCTGGACCTAATTGGCTATTTGATATAGAGCCACTATCAAGGTCCATGAATTATATGCCCGTAACTAATCCAGTTGTCTTGGAAGCACCTATTGTTAATAATGAAGGTATACATGTTGATAAAGAAAAAGGATCACATGCAGTTGAACCCACTCATATCTTCGATTATATCACCATACATATATGGAGTGAAGAGTTCATGCAAGCATCTGCTGCAGCCAACGAGGTGGAAGAAAAGCAACAAGAGACACCAGTTGATGAAACAATGCATGCATCTTCATCTGCTGACAAAGCCAAACCAGACGCTGACACTTGGAATTCAGCCGCTGACAATCTATTTGGAAATTTGTTTTCTTCTTCCAACAGAAATATTTTTGAACTTGTTGAAGATCCCATACCCAACGAAGATGTCAGTGGCCCTGTTCCAGCTGCTGACAACATATCTCCTAGTTCAATTGGAGATGTGAGTAGCAATGAAGATGATATTGGTAATATGGAATCCATTGTTCATGACAATACGTTATTTGGGGGAGGAATTCTTACAAAGGTGGCCAAAATTCATCCTCTCACCCAAATAGTTGGTGATATTCAGACTCCTGTGCAAACAAGGAGAGCTAAGCAGACTCAAGGTGGATTCATTGCTAATATACCACAAGAGGGATGATACTCCTTTTGTTCAAGAATGTTTGTTTGCATGTTTCCTCTCTCAATTAGAACCAAAGAAGATTTTTGATGCTCTTAAAGAAGAAAGCTGGGTTGAAGCAATGCAGGATGAGCTCATCAGTTTGCTATTCAAGATGTTTGGGAGCTTGTAGATTGTCCAAGGTATGTCAGGCCTATTGGGACAAGATGGGTTCTAAGAAACAAGAAGGATGAGAGAAGCATTGTTATTAGAAACAAGGCAAGATTGGTTGCTTAAGGATATACTCAGGAAGAAGGTATTGATTATGAAGAGGTTTTTGCACCTGTTTCTAGAATTGAGGAAATAAGGATTATCCTAGCCTATGCTTCCTGCATGGGTTTCAAAGTCTACCAAATGGACGTGAAGAGTGCATTTTTGTATGACACAATCAAAGAAGAAGTCTATGTCATGTAGCCTCCTGGTTTTAAGGATTCTGAGCATCCAGATAGAGTATATAGAGTGAAGAAGGCAATGTATGGCCTTTATCAGGCCCCTAGAGCTTGGTATGGAACGCTTTCCATTTACTTGGTGGAAAATGGCTTTAAGAGGTGTAACATAGACCGGACTTTATTCACAAAGCAATAAGGGAAGGATTTTCTTCTTGTTCAGGTTTATATTAATGACATCATTTTTTGTTCATCTAACCAAAGAATGAGTGATGGTTTCTCCAAACTTATGACATATAAGTTTCAGATGAGTGTTATGGGAGAGATGACCTTCTTTCTTGGTCTACAAGTTCAGTAGAAAGAAGATGGTATCTTCATCTCTCAAGACAAGTATGTGGTTGAGATTTTGAAGAAATTTGGTTTTTCACCACATGAAAAACGGGCTAGCACACCTATGGACAGGGAACATCCATGGGGAAAGATTGGAGATGGTAAAGAGGTAGATGTCAGGCATTATAAATCAATGATTGATTCATTGAAGTATCTTACAGCTTCAAGACCTGATATCATGTTTGCAGTATGTGCATGTGCACGTCATCAAGTGACTCCCAAAGAATGTCACCTTCATGTTGCTAAGAGGATTTTAGGTACCTTAGATGTTTTCCATCATTGGGATTATGGTATCATAGAGAATCCCCTTTGGAGCCTATTGGATATTCAGACAGTGATTATGGAGGTGATAACAATGATAGGAAGTCCACAACTGGTGGATGTCAATTTTTTGGGAGTAGACTCATTTCTTGGCAATGCAAGAAACAAACAGTGGTGGCCAATTCAACAACTAAGGCTGAATATGTAGTTGTTGCTGCATGTTGTAGGCAAGTGCTATGGATTCAAAATCAGCCTTTGGATTATGGGTACAATTTTATGCATACCAAGATTTTTGTGGATAATGAAAGTACACTTTGCATAATTAAATATCATGTACATCATTCTAAAACTGAACACATAGAAATTAGACATTAGATAGAGTAGACACAGAAGATAATGTGGCTGATCTATTGACTAATCCTTTTGATGTTGGGAGATTCCAATACTTGGTAACAAGTATTAGAATGATCAATCCATAAAATATGTGTTTTTGAGTTTATTGTATAATATGTACAGGATATGCATTGTTATTATTTCATGTATATGTGTTAGATTTCCCACTAAATTTTCTAACGCTGACAAAGGCATTCTATCCGTTGACAAGTAGAAAGTTGCCGCTGAAAACCTACGTTAGTTTTGTGGTTTTTCATTTAATCATGCAGTCGGGTTGAGCATTGTTCAATAGGATACAGAGTTGCTTATGGACTTGATATGAAGAATATTTATTTATGATGGTTGGAATGTTTACATTCCTATCTTGAAATAAATATTTATCATATTCATTTATTTTGCAAACTGTGTAAGTTTAAGGGGAGGTTTTAGGAAACCTTTATGTCTTTGTGTACTTATAGAGTGCTTTTATCATAATTCTAAATTGTGTCTACTGGTGAGTAGGGGTTAGGAATCATGAAGACTTTTCCTTTTAAGAATTGTTGGAATTTCTAAACCTTGAGGCACTGTAGCATGCAAAGTTAATATAACTTTGCATGTTGCCAAGACTATTTTACCTAGAATTGGGATTGGTCGTTTGGGAGACTTGGTGTAAATAAAAATGGTCTTACCTGGGAGTTACAAAGATTTTATATGAGATCACTTCACTCCAAAGGACTTACTTTAGCAAGGTTCAGTTGAGGATAGTTATGTCTATCTTGCTTATGCAAGTGTGTATAATTGGACAGAGAATGCTAATTTCAGTCTGTGTCCGAGGAAGAGTTATCTTCATTAGGGTAAACCTCCTTGTTAAGGTCTTTTTATTTTATTACTTTTTATTTTTGGCCGTTGACACATAAGTGGTTTAGAAGTTGACAAGCATATTTTCAAATGCTGACATGGCAAACTTTACACGCTGACAAAATATAGCCGTTACCCGCTGACACTCATATTTTGACCGTTGAAGAACACTGGTACTCACCTAGTTGTTTCTTTTGCGATATTTTGGGCCGTAATTTTATGAGATTTGGTAATTTCTTTTAAAGCTAAGAGATAAGTTATTGTTTTTCAATATTTTAATCATTAGTTTTTTATTAACTTACCTCTTTTCAACCAATAGTAACTTAGCTTACCACCTATATATACGGCTCATTCTGTTTAAACAGGGTAACTTGCTTGTTTGTCTATCTTTCTCCATAACCAAAATTTCTCCAATCTCTTCACCTTAAAGCTATTCACAACAGTTTTCATGGCTCCATTGTTTAAGCCTGCTAGTGCTACTTTGGGATTCAGGGATCAACACAACATGGTTGTTTATCTTGAGGCTGATCCTGATCATCATCCCTAATATACTCGAATGATTGAGTATCTCTTAGCTTCCAACTTAAGGTATGCTTTGACACATGCTCCACCCATTCCTATCACACACATCAAGCAGTTTTGGAACACTACAAGTTGTGAAACACTTGATGGAGTGATTACATTGTCTTGGTCTGTTCATGAGACTAAATGGGTGGTCACTGAAGCACTCATTCGTCAAACTTTAAGGCTTGATGATACTGATGGTGTGACTACCCTTCCCATTGAGCAGATAGAGGAAGGACTTAGAGGCTTGGGGTATGATTTTCCCCTAGAGGGAAAAATAAACAAGTATTCAAAACAACAATTTCCTCCAGCCTATAAGTTCTTAATACATGTCCTCCTACAATGTCTTAGTCCCAAGTGTACATCTTTCAATGAAATCAATCGTTCATTCGCTTGTGTTCTTGTTTGTATGGCCACTGGGCAAAAATATAATTTTTCTCATATGATTTTTAGGGCATGTTGTGTTCTTGTTTGTATGGCTTACCCTAGGTTTTTACAAATGGTTTTTAAGCAACAAGGTTACTGTCATAGGGATCATGACAATTTTTATAAGATCACTACTCAAAAAGCAAAGATTTTTCTGTCCATGAATACTCAACCTTTCAGACTCTTACCTTTGACCCCTCATATGGTGGTTGTCATTGAAGTAGCCCAAAACCCTCAACCACTGCCTGAACTTGAACCTAAACAACAACCACCTTCACCTCACCATGTTGGAAAAATGACCATTGACCCCCAGCCATCAGCCGCTGACACTCGCGTTTCAGCCGCTGACACACCCATTTCACCCGTTGTCACCTCACCACCCCAAACACATGTTCACCAATCCACCTATTCATCTGAACCCTTTGATTTTGGGTTAGTGAAGAGACAAAGGACTACTAGATTCTTCTCCTCTAGTGGTCCTAGCCATAAAGCTACGAGAATTTTGCTTGATGATTCCATGTTGAGGAGATCTCAATTTTGGAGGAGGACAGTCTGCAACCACTAACTCTTTTGGAATTGATGGCTAATGGCATTGGCTTGCAAAAGTATAATGTCGATCTTGTACAAAAAGTCACAACTCAAGACCTTGAACTCAATCAGTGGATTGTCGTTTTGGAGAATGTTGGATCTAGGAAGAGAAAATCCATGGTGCTGTCCCAAGAAGATGATTCTTACAAAGCGGGGGAGGCACCTACTGATCCAGCAAATATAAGTGATAAAGGGTCCCATGAAGGTTCTTATGGGATAAAAGAAGTAGCAGAGGCGCTTGCAGGGTTGAAGGAGCAAGCTACTCCTCTTTTGGTTACTCCTATGCAACAGTCATTCATAGAGATGATGTTGCAAACAAGTGGATTATCAGCCGCTGACAAAAGGTAATTTGAACTTTGACACATCAATTTCAGTCACTGTCAGGATTCCTACTTTGACTGGTGTATCCCAACCACCATTCATGATCAAGGAGCCTTCCACTCAGGTACCACCTTCTACCTTGCCTCTTATTGATCCATTGGATAAGGGCAAAGCTGTTTTGGTAAAGGAAGATATTCCCAAGGATGCAGCCCAACAAAAGGTTGATGTTATGCTTGCTCTCAACAGATTTATGAGCAAGAAAAGAAGGGGCTTGGGAAAGGAGCTATTGAAGCTCAGATTCTTTCATCCGAATCTGAGGATGATGAAAATGATGGTTCTGGTGATGAAAAAAAGGATAGTGATCATGGTTCTAATATTGTTTTGGAAGAACCATAAAAATTAGAGTATGGGGAGGATGAGCTAGCAAGAGAAAAGCTCAGAGAATTGAAGAAGCAGGTAGATTTTGATATGCCCAATGTGTCTACTATGTATTTCAAATAGGAAGAGGCCTGCATAGAGAATCCAGACATGACATTGACAGAGCAGATTTTGGGTCTGGAGATTTTATTGAGAGTTTAAAATGATTGCAAAGTCATTTTAGAGCACATGGCAAACAAAGTATTGTCCAAGAATAAGACAGCCAGGAGAGAGCTTTACTACATGCTCCTTAGATGCCACCAAACAGGGTGGACTTACACAAAGTTAAGGAAGCTTTCTTTTGACCATTTAGAGTATTATGCTTATCCTATTTAGGAATATGTCTGTGAAGAAAATACATTCAGAATACTTTCTGTGGAGAGACATGAAGAACTAGAGGAATAGCTAAAGATCAAGAAGGCTTTTTGTGCCCAAGCCAGTGAAAAGAGGGTTCAAGTTGCAGTTTCCAACATTTGACCAATTACACCCAATTGAAGCTACATTGAAGAAGAATATGGTGCTTTCTCCATTGGTGGCTTCTGATTTAGCTGCTGTTGTACCTTTGGACTTCAAGAATCCAATTGTCAAATATAAAGAAGATTCTGTTGGATTTTGGGTGATCACCAGAGCTTGTGATAAGGTACACACTTTTACTTCCTTGGTTTCATTGTTTGCCAGCTTGGATAAAGAGGACGTGGAAAGTCTATGGAGTTTAATGAAGGAGATGTATGAGGCTGAAGCTCCTACATCTTTGAATGGAATAAAGATCTAGACAACATTTAAAAGGATGTTTGTTCAAGATGCTGTTGATCCAGTATGGATGGATCTGGTTGATTTGAGTAGCTTGAAGTGGCATTTGTATTCAGCGGCTGGTGTGTTTCATCTTAGTACTATAAATTTTGTAGAGTACTTGTTGATAGATGAGAAGTATCCACTATCACAAGAATTATTGAAGAAGTTGATCAGCACCAGGCTTAAAGAAGTATCCACTATCACAAGAATTATTAAGAAAGAGTGTGAGGCGAATTATGAGTTGGTTTTAGAGTTGTTTAGGAAAGGGAACTATACGTGGGATTTTCAAGTGTGAGTTTTAGGAAACTGGTTACTAGGGTAGGTAGTTAGAGATGATGGCATTTAGTTGGAACCAACAAGGTTGAAGCGAAACAAGATGAGGAAGCGTTTTGAAGGTTAAAGAACTAGCGTGGGTAATGAGCCGATCTTGGAATTACTAGAAGGACTGGGCGACTTCGTGAAGGATGAGATGTGTGGAAAAAGGATTAGGATGTGTGCGAGGACGAGGAGGAAAGGAGACTGTTATACGATGCGAAAACTGGAGATTCTGGAAGAGTTATAAGACTTAGGTATTGAAGATGGGTTAGTAGATTTTCCTAGAATGTTAGAGGCATTTGGTGTACGAGACATAGAGAATGATCTATACGGATCATAAATGTCTCCAACACATATTAAATCCTCTTGATTGAATATTAGACGTAGGTGACGGATGGAGTTAAGTGGTAACAATAATTGTAAAGCCAAGTACCATCTGGGAAAAGCAAGCATAGTCAATGAGATGTGGAGTAGGAGAGGAAGTGAAGCTAAGACAAACTTGAGCTCTATCGATGGCGTGTTCATATGGGTTAGATGAAAGATGTTAGTGGCATGATTTGAGTTGTCTAAAACAGAGAACGTGTCAACATTTATGTTGTGTGGCTTGGACTATCAAATGGAGAAAAGGAAGTGTAGGTTGTATTACCTATATAGAACTGAGTTTCCTGGAAAGACAATGTAAGGACGTTGATTGTAGAGGAGATATATAATGAGGTGGATAAATAGGTACGATGTGAATTGGACGATAGTCGATATACTGACTAATTCATTCCATTATCTGGTAAAGCGAGAAGTCACATGGTGGAGAAGTTGGAAAGGCTGCGGATAGATGAGATGATATAAAATATGGGATTTTTGTGTAAAGTATTCCTAATGGACATGGAATGTCTTGTAGAGATTTTTGGCAAATGTAGAAGTAACGAGGTACGCGAGTGGTTTTAAATGGTCTACAATTGATAAACTAATGGTTAGTATGAGCAAACTATTTAGATAGTAGAATGGACGCCTAAAGCATGTGTGAGAAGTTTTAGTGATATTTGAGATATGCTTCATTAAGGAAGTGCATGGAATGAAAGTTGGTCGCCTATTTTGTAGGTTAAGGTTTAAGAATGTAAGATGGTATGGACTTAAGATTATGGAGAGACAATTGAAAAGTAGTAGTGAGGAAGGTATGGCTTGAGGAAGCCAAGAGATTGTCAAGATAGTAGATTGATATTAGAAAGGAAACCTTTAGAGCTAAAAGTTTGTGATCATGAGTAAGGAAAAGTCTCGCCTAGAGAAAGGTGTAGCACGTGTTAGTATGAAAGGTGAGTTAACACCTATCGATGTTTAGACCATTTGAGATCCTAGGTAGGATTGGTCATGTAGCATGTAGAATGAGATTGAGATTCTCTAAGAATCTGATGATAGTGATCAAGTATGAGTAAACCTGAAGTCGTATACATGCTTTATAAACATTAAGTTTTGTAGCAATTTATATCTTAAATTCAAGACAGTTCTTGTTTGATGAGATACGAGGTTAAGATATGAGTTACGTTGTTACACAACTTAAGGTTTTGAGGGATTTCCTCGAGGACGGGTGAGGCTCATGTAGATTTGACGTTTGGGTTTGGATAAAATGGTTAACTTGCTTTGTACCCATGTGTGGACAAGAAGAGTTGTGAAATATGAGTATGACATGTTTCATGTGATGATTATGAGAAGTGTTCGGCTATGCAATCCTACATATGCTATTAGATGTGATTAAGGTTGGTAGAACCTTTGGATGATAGAAAATTTGTAGAGATTATGGGCCATTAGGTCTTGCGGTAGAAAGCATAGTAGAAATGATAGAGCTAATGTATGAGAGAAATTAAGCGTGATGTTGAGTTCACATGAATGATTGGAGGATTACTTGTATGGTAAGTATCCTTAATAGTTGATTAGTAATAATAAGATGTGTGGATATTGGATGAGATACTAAGCATAGTAGAAAAGATAGAGCTAATGTATGAGAGAAATTAAGCGTGATGTTGAGTTCACATGAGTGATTGGAGGATTACTTGTATGGTAAGTATCCTTAATAGTTGGATGAGATACTAAGCATAGTAGAAATGATAGGGCTAACGTATTAGAGAAATTAAGCGTGATGTTGAGTTCACATGAGTGATTGGAGGATTACTTATATGGTAAGTATCCTTAATAGTTGATTAGTAATGATAAGATGTGTGAATATTGGTTAAGTTCACATACGCGAGGGCCATGTGAGAGTCAAGTGTCCCCATTTGTTTGTGAATATTGGTAGAGAGACCGAAGGTTAAATCTCGGGACGAGATTTCTAAAAGGATGGGATACTCTGACAATTGTGGTTCTGACAGGTCAGTTGTCACCCGTAGAACTTTAATTTGTGTATATGATTTCTTGAATTATGTGCTTGGTGTGTTCTTATGTGTTATAATGTGATAAAGAACGAGTGAGATGAAGTACATGATTAATTAATCATGTTGCATGTTTGAAATGAATGGAAATGAAATAATATGAGATCACGCGAAAATTTCGTGATCATACGTTATGTATGTAAATTAGATATATATTATATATATTCTATGTATTATAGGAGTTTTATGTTTTAGGAAAGTTTTAAAAATAATGTATAGTTCAAAAATTACGCAGAAACTCGAAAAACTAGCGAAAGGGCGCCAGGTTTTGATTCGGAAGGGTCTAGATGTTAATTAATGGTAGTTATAAGAGAGGAGGGTGTAACGACGAGTGGTGGATCGTCGCGCTGACGTGACCCCTCGTCGAGGTTCGTCGCCACACCGACCCCCCCCCCCCCCCCATTTCGCCGTGTGGATTTCGTAAATGCGAAAGTTGACGACGAGACTTGGTAAAAAAAAGCCGTTATACCCCTAACGATTATATTAATTTAAATTTAATACATATATATATATATATATATATATATATATATATATATATATATATATATATATATATATATATATATATATATATATATATATATATATATATATATATATATATATATATTTATACAACTAATATATATCACATCTTCTTCCCCATCCAAACACACAATTTCTTCTTAAATTTCTCTAAATCACTAACAAAAAAATGTCTAACTTACCTAATGATCAATACCCACAACTCAACTTCACCGGGCTTCTCAACACTAGCAACCCTTCGACACCATCTTCAACCCCGTATACACCAAACTCACAAACCTCCGTATCAACGTCTCTCGGTTTCGCACAATTTCAATCCGGCACCCCACAATTTTAATCCGGCTTTTCTCAATTTCCATCCGGCTCTCAATTTCCATCCGGCTCTCAACTTCCATCCGAGTCTCAATTTCCATCCGGATCCCAATTCTCGTACCCTCCTATGCCTCCAAACTATTTCCCTCAAATGACCCCGAGCAAATTTACCACCAACAACAGTACTACCTTCAACAAGC
Source organism: Glebionis coronaria (assembly GCA_025667525.1). NCBI lineage: Eukaryota > Viridiplantae > Streptophyta > Magnoliopsida > Asterales > Asteraceae > Glebionis > Glebionis coronaria. The sequence goes on along the minus strand of JANFOE010000610.1, from coordinate 351,670 downwards.
ACAGTTTCAAAGCCAGTTTCAGAGCCAACAAAATGTTCCCGAAACACAATTCAAAGTTCCGGCCTCACGAACACCAAACAAAAAAGGCAAAACCAAAAAAAACAAAGCAAAAAGATCACAAGCTGTTGATTTAGATGCCGATGAGGATGACATCGAATTTGTTGAGGCTCCGACTCGGGCACCGATACGTTGGACTAAAGAAGAAGAAGAATTACTAGCCACATGTTGATTTGTAGTTTATGAAAATGTCGATATTGGGAGCGACCAAAATGAGGAATGTTTCTGGAATAACACTGTTCGCGATTTCAATAGGCAAACATCCGGTATACACCGTACAAAAAACATGATTACCGGAAAATGGGGTCGGATGCATCCGGATTGCCAAAAGTTTCAAGCGTTGTACGTAGGAGCAGACCGTAGGAGTGGGATGAATGATTAGGATGTTTACCAAGCTGCAAAAGATGAATATCTAGCATCTTTTCATGGAAAAAGATTTATTTACAGTCACGCGTGGAATATCCTCAAAGAACACCGAAGTTTGCATGTGCAAAAGCCGTGGTACCGGATGATCACACCGAAATATTTGGTCCTGATGAACGTCCTCGACCCACAGGAAAATCTCGACCCTCTAAGAAGTCAAAATCATAGTCAAGTAAGGGCACCAGAGGATTGTCGGGGTCATCGAAGGAAGAACTGTCAAATGCAATGCATAAAACTTTTATCAAGCAACAGGCACTCGCAGACAGGCAGATCGAGTTGACCGACTTCAATTTTCTCGCTCTTGATTACGAGTCAATGCCGAAACCGAAGTGGACGTACGGGCATCGAAAACAGGAGCAAATCATGGCCCGATACCCTCACCCCGAGGAGTAGTTTATTTTAATTGTTGTGTTTTTAAATTTTCGTATTTTTTTCGCATCTTATTTTTTTTCGTATTGTAATTTTTTTTAATCCGTATTTGTAATGTTTTATTTGTTTGAAATAAATTTTAGTTTGTATGAAAATGAAAAAAAATAAAAATAAAAGATAGTGGTGAGGCCCAATGTAAGTGAAGTGAAGGGGTATTTTGGTTAGCTGTATTGGTATGATGTGGCGCTAAGTTGGCAGGTGACTAGGTAAAAAATTGAAGGGTAGGCTTGTTGCCATACCTTCCTCTCTAAGTAATTAACATTTAAATTAATAAAATAATGTTAGAAAAATCAGAGGTGGGTCCCACATGGCCGAATGTTTTAATAAAAATAAGGAAAGAAGATTTATATTGGGATAGGAGAATTATTTTTGTTAATTATCTCTTGGTATCTCCTATTTTAACTATAAATAAGAACCCTAGACCCCCCCCCCCCCCCCCCAAACGACTTTAAGGTCTCCCTAAACTCAAAAATCAGTCGAATAAGTAACAGAGGTTAACAAAAGTCGAGATCTTGCTTAGGGATAAAGGTACGTAATTAAACTAGCTCGATTAACGTTATATTTACGTATGTAACCTAGTATGATGGATTAGGGTTTAGGATCTATGATTTTTTATTAGGGTTTCAAATTAAGGTTTATGTTTTCTGTAATTAATAATTTTAGGGCTTATAAATTTATACTAATTAGGTTATTTTGGGGTTTAATGATGATTAAATGGTTTAATTATGTTTAAAATCAGAATTGCAGTCTGACCATAATTTTAAGTCGACTTGTAGAGGTCATATCTTGGTCATAAAAAGGAGTTAGAAGACGAATTCTTTTTTAAAATTTAATTTTAGAGAGTTAGATTTTCAATGGCGTTGGTTTCAAGCTAATTAGAGGTCTAGAAGTCACTTTTTATGAATTTACAAGATTCGTGGTCAGAACTGGAATTTTAAAATTCGAATCTAGGGTTTAAATTTTGAGGGCAAAAACCTTATCAAATGAACTAATTTTCCCAAGGCCACCTGAGAATTTTTTCAAGCCGTGAACGTATCTCTTTGTTCTTCATCAAGAGCGGCCGAATGAAAAGGGAATAAGATTATTTAAAATTGATGGTAACTTAATATATCAAGGTGAACAATAAAAATAAAAATAAATATATATTAACAGAGTATTTGTCGTTCCAACTATGGGTACATGTAACATAATTTTCGATCAATCATAATTTAATATTATATATTTTTTAAATAACATCTCAAAAAACGATAATCAAAAGTCTAAGTAACTTTATTTAGTTGTTTAGTGAATCGATGGTGACTCCGGTTATTGGTCTGATTTTGCATTAAAAAATCTATATACCATCATTCTAGTAAGAGTAAAGTGCAAAAATCATCCATGCGGTTTGTCAAAAGTTTGAATTACATCCCTCGTTAATACTTCACGCAACATACATCATTGTGGTTGTAAAATAGTACACCATACATCCCTGAGGACGGATGGTGCAAATATTTTTCCGTTAAGAGTTAAAAGTGTTTGTTATCTTAGGGGTGTTTTAGTCTTTTTACAACCTAGGGATGATTTTTGCACCTAACTTTTCAAAAAAAAAAAAATTCCAAAAAAAATTTCAAAAAAGTTCCAAATTTTTTTAAAAAAAGTTTCGAAAAATGTTTTCTTTTTTCGAAAAATGTTTTTTTAAATGTTTTTTTTAAGTTTCGAAAAAATATTTGAAAAAACTTTTTTTCAAAAAAAATTAACTTTTTTTTATAAAAGTTTCGAAAAATATTTTTTTTAATGTTTCGAAAAATGTTTTATTTTTAAAATGTTTTCTTTTTTAAAATAAGTTTAAAAAAAAATTTGAAATTTTCTTTTTTCCGAAAAAATTCAAATTTTTTTTTAAAATTTTCGAAAAAAGTTTTTTTTTCAAAAGTTATTTTTAAATGTTTTTCGAAAAAAAACTTTTAAAAAAAAAAGCTTTTCAAAAAACTTTTTTTTTCAAAAAAATTCAAAGTTTTTTTTTAATCTTCGGAAAAAAAAAATTTCAAAAGTTTTTTTTATAAAAGTTATTTTTTAAAATGTTTTTCGAAAAAAAAACTTTTTTTAAAAAAAGCTTTTTTTAAAAAACTTTTTTTAAAAAAAACTTTTGAAAAAAAAACTTTTTTCTAAAATTTAAAAAAAAAATTAAAACTTTTTGAAAAAAAAAATTTCAAACTTTTTTCAAATATATTTTCGAAACTTAAAAAAAAAACATTAAAAAAAAACATTTTTCGAAAAAAGAAAACATTTTTCGAAACTTTTTTAAAAAAAATTTGAAATTTTTTTGAAATTTTTTTTGGAAATTTTTTTTTTTGAAAAGTTTGGTGCAAAAATCATCCCTAGGTTATAAAAGGACTAAAATACCCCTAAGATAACAAACACTTTTAACCCTTAACGGAAAAATATTTGCACCATCCGTCCTCAGGGATGTATGGTGTACTATTTTACAAACACAATGATGTATGTTGCGCGAAGTATTAACGAGGGATGTAATTCAAACTTTTGACAAACCACAGGAATGATTTTTGCACTTTACTCTTCTAGTAAACATACATATATGCTTTTGCATATATAAGTTTTAAATTGTTAAATAATGAGAATATAAAATTTTATATTTAATAAATATGATATATTAATTATTAATTAATTGGTATTGATCAATTAAAAAAAATGAAGTAACATTTATAGAGAGTGTTCTTTTATTCTAAATTGTGTTAATAAGATGATTTAATATATTATTAAATATAATGTATTGTTATAAAATTTCTTATGTTTGTTGCGGTTATATATATACATTAATACGTTGTATTAATAAAATGTACAATAGATTTTTGAATTAATAAAATGTACATTAGATTTTTGTAATTGTATTACTCACAAATTTAGCATTTATTCAAGAAAAAGATACTAACATACTTAATAAATAGTACAGATTAACAATAGAATTTCATTAAAAAGAAAAGTTTTGTGCAATTCTTTCTATTGTAATTAGCTAACACTCTATTCGTCTTAAAATTATTGTCACTAGAGAAGAATTACACAGTTTAAGAAAAATATATTAATTACTGTTTTGAAATATTACAAATATAAAAGAAAGACAATTTTACCTTTTAACAATTATTTAATGTCTTCATTAAATTTTGTTAATGACACTTTTGATTAAAAATAATATGGTAAATTTACACAATTCCACCACTATAAAATTGGACAATAAATTTTAGAACAACCCGAAAAAGAAAGATGAACAATACAACTTACTAAATTAATTTTAACTTGAGAGCATCTTAATCAGATTAGTTTTTTTAATAAAAATGGCCCATTGAAAGAAAAAACAATAATCATCCACTAATAATTTTTGGTAGTGCTTAATTTAGAATTAAATAAATAAAAAGGGATAATGGGATTAAGTCAAAGAAAGAATTAACGGCGCCGTTAAAGAAAAGAAAAGGAAAAGAGTTGTATTGCATGCACCCTGAACAAGAGGAAACCGTCGCCGCTGTCTGCGCCAACGACAAGACAAAAGTAAAGTCTGCTGCCAACTTTCGCACCCTCGTGATACGGTGGCCCCACTTTCCTATGCCTTTGACACGTTTTGATTTTGTGGTCCCTATTACAAGATATGTTTTCTTGTCACCCCATATTACATTTGCTTTTCAGTCCTCAAACTACTAACTTCTTGTTAGTAAAAGAAAATGTTAACATAAAGTCTTTGATCTAATAATGTTTTTTTTAATTGCGAGTTAATAGTTAATTATTCGTGTTTACAGTGATATCCTATTAGGCATTATGCAAGCCTCAAACTTTTTCTTTAAAGGATAAACTCACTCCTGCTTCTATTTATTTCATGCTTTTAAACGTCTTTAGTGAGACTTGAACCCGAAACTACTCTAAAAATAACTAAAAGTTACTATTAGTGACCAACTGAGCTAGTTCAATTAGTTCTTTTATATAATAATATATATATTTTTTTTAGAAAAACAACAATTATATAAAAGAGGTTAAAAATCAATATAATTTTTCAAAATGGGAGCCTCAAGTGTCATTAAATTTAATATTTTTTTAGCAAGCAATAAGGGTATTATTTTTTTTTCAATGTTTTTAAAAAAAACCAAATAGCAAAATAGCCTCTTACATAACTTTTTTTTTACCAAAATAGTCTAAATTTCAAGATTTTACCAAACTAGATCAACATTCATGCATCATGATATACCTCTAATTTTATATGTATTCGTACACAAAACTTATGCATTAAATGCATTTTTGTGCATACATCATGGTGCAACTCTAATTTTGTGTGTATCATGGTGCACAAGACTTATGCATTGTGCATACTTAATGATGCACCTCTCATGTTGTGTGCATCATGGTGCACCAATTTTATGCATCTCGGTGCACAATAGAAACATGGTGCATAAAGTTTTACTTTATAGCTAGGAGCACCAAGAAGTTTATGCATCACAGGGCACAAAGTGCATCACGGTGCACCAAACTTATGCATCTCGACGCACAAAGTTCATCACGGTGCACCAAAGTTATGCATCTCGGTGGACAATAGAAACTATGGTGCATCAAATTTTACTTTTTAGCTAGGCGCACCAAAAAGTTTATTCATCACGGGGCACAAAGAGTATCACGGTGCACCAAACTTATGCATCTCGGCGCACAATAGAAACAATGGTGCATCACATTTTACTTTTTAGTTAAGCGCACCAAAAAGTTTATGCATCACGTGGCACAAAGTGCATTACGATGCACCAAACGTATGCATCTCAGCACACGTGGGGCATCAAGTTTTACTTTTTATCATTAGGCGCACAATATTTTGTGCGCAGTTTTTATTAAATACACTTTAATTTAGAACGTTGGATTTTAACATCTAACGGTTATAATTCAAAAGTTCAATTTAGTAATTTTGTTGTGCACCAATTATTCTCGTATTATAGCCTCTAAAAAGACTATTTAAAAAATTCTCTCTTTTTAAAATTGTCTCGAGGTAGCATTTAAGAATATTAAACAATTAGAATAGTTTTACATATCTTTTACATAGTATTGCAACACGTTAAATGGGCACTTTAAAATTTAAAAAAATAAAAAAATTTCTTAATAAGAAACATCCTCCTAATTTTATTTTATTTTATTAGTATTTTTTGAAACAATTTTATCAACTTGTTTTTTATATTAAAAAAGTTTAAATGGGTAAAAAAAATATAAGTAGTGAAAAAAACAAAAACCTTAAAAGAGTTAACTAATAAACTTTAGTGGTAATTAACTTGTACATTGATCTTTTGGTTAGAATATGTTGAAATTAATATGTACTAAAAATGATGAACGATAAAGTTGATAAAGTACCTTTAAGATCCACATTAGTGGATCTAACATCTTCAAGTTAGGCTAGATCAGTTTTGACGAATGTTAGATTGGCGGTGTAGGTATTCTTAGCACATACCATTTTGGTATGTGGCAAAATGAGGGTCTAAACGCTCTTTTTCAGCAAGGTCTAAACATTACCTTTGAATAAAGTAAAATATATTATTTAAAAGAGGGAAATTGGTTAACCATCAATCACTTAGCTTGTGGCACGATTCGTTCATGTCTTTTGAGTGAGCAACGATATGCTTATCAAAAGAATTATTCGCCCACAAATTATGGGTGGTGTTGGAAAAGAAATTTCTGAAAAAGAATTGTGAGAATAAGCTCTTTATGAAGAAGCGACTTTTTCGCTTCACATATGTACAAGGTATCACAATGAATGATCACATTAACAGTTTTAATCAGATGATAACCGATTTGATGAATATCAGAATATGGATTTACAGTTTTAATCAGATGATAACCGATCTGATGAATATGGATGAGGTATTCAAAGACCATGATCTAGCATTAATACTTTTAGAATCGCTTTCAGATGAGTACGGATTGCTTGAAACAACTCTACTAAATGGGAAGGATGATAGTTCGTGCTCCCTTGTATACTAAAGAACTGATAAGAAAGGACATACACATTATTTCAAGTAGAGATGCACAAATTTTTCTAATTAGAGGTCTTTTAAAGAAAAACGACACCGATAAGATATGAAGATCCAAGTCAAGGCAGAGACTAAGCAAAAATGAACGTGTCTTTTTCCATTTAAGGGCCACTGGAATAGAGATTGTCCTAAGTTGAAAATAAAGGACAATTATTATAAAGGTAAGGCTGTAGCGGAGGTGAACGTCACTATGTGAAGATGAAGAATTAGATTTCTCACTTGCTACATTGTCTACTAGAAATGCTTCTCAAATATGGCTACTGAATTTCGCAAGTACCAAATCAGATCACACCACATCGAGAGTGGCTTAGTAAAGAACATGAGGAAGTTGTTTATACGGCAGAGAAAACTACTTCAAAACTCATAGGATTTGATCTGTTTGATTGTAGAAAAAGAGGGAACAATTGTGTGTGATTTTGAAAGGTGTTCGTTATTCGCCAAAGTTGAAGAAGAGTTTCTTTTATGTTGGTACTTTAGAATATAAAGGTTACGACGTAAAAGAAAATGATGGGCTACGAAGATCATCTTTGGCGTACTTGTCGTAATGAATGGTATTTGTAAAATAAAAAACACGTATCACCACGAGGATATAATAGTTGTTGAAACTGTAGCAGTTGTTAGCGATGGTGATAGAAATATGGAAGCTTTGAAACTATGACATATGCGATTAGGACATGGAGGAGAAAAATCCTTAAATTAGATTATATGGCATGGATTGTTGAAAGGACTAAGTTCTTGTAAGTTAGATCTATTTGAGCATTGCATCAACAGGAAGACGACTATGATAAAAATTGGGAAAATATCCACAAGACACAAGGCTTCATCTTTAATAACATCACAAGTGTATGAGTGATCTTCTCTTTGGACAAGGTAAAGAAGGAGATCAAGAGGATAATCATAAGTAAACATACTTAACACATTAAGTGATCATTTATAAATGACTAGGATTAGATAGGAGAAAGAAGGCTGAAAGAGATGTCCAAAAAGGGTTGATGAAAATGCAGATTTGATCCACTATTTATAGAAGAAAAATGCCAACGGCTAGCTGGGGGCGGTTCCTTAACTACCCAGGCGGTTCTTTACATTCCTTATTACTTTTTGCATATGCATGTGTTAATATTAGATTAGCTACACTATCATTCTTTTATCTTTGTGGATATATTTTTGTTAGTATTAGTTTAGCTACACTATCATTGTTCATATTTGTGCATAATAAGATTTCACATATTTCCTTAAGCCTAAGTTTTTTTTGAAAAAGGATTTTTAGAAACCTTATTTTAACAAGTAAATTTTAAGAAACTATTCTACCCCCCCTTCTAGTTTCTACAGGATGCTCTCTTTGATGAGAATAGATTCCCATCAGTCCCTAGACCAAGCCTCAGGACTCCTACTGGAGATGAGGACATTGGTGCTTCAGTGGGAATCTGAAAGGGTCACTGATGAGGTTGTGGTTCAGCAACCTGAGCCTGAGCTTAGAAGAAGCACAAGGCATAGGACTCCAAAAATTTTTGGGCCTGAGTTTCAACTATACTTGGTTGAAAGAACAAGGGATGAGGTCTCTGATCAATACTCCTATTGCTTTAATGTTGAGGATGATCCCAAAATATTTGATGAAGCAATGTAGTCCCAATATATTGCTTTCTGGAAAGAAGCAATCAATGATGAGATGGACTCCATCATGGGCAACAACACTTGGGTGTTCGTTGATCTACCTCCAGGTTGTAATCCACTTGGTAACAAATGGATTTTCAAAAGGAAAATGAAGGTAGATGGAACTGTTGAAAAGTTCAAGGCAAGGATAGTCATTCAAGGCTTTAAACAAAAGTCAGGGATAGACTATTTTGATACTTATGCTCCAGTAGCACGTATCAGTACCATAAGAATGCTGATTGCTCTAGCAAGTATTCACAATCTGATTATTCATTAGATGGATGTGAAGACAACATTCTTGAATGGTGATTTGGATGAGGAGGTTTATATGATCCAACCTCAAGGTTTCATCATGACTGGTCATGTAAGTAAGGTGTGTAAACTGATTAAGTCCTTATATGGACTAAAGCAGGCACCTAAGCAATGGCACCAAAAGTTTGATGAAGTGATTTTATCTAATAGTTATTCACTTAACCAAGCTGACAAATTTTTATATAGAAAATTTGATGAATCTGGTAAAGGAGTCATCATTTGCCTATATGTTGATGACATGCTAATCTTTGGGACTGACCAAGTTATGGTCAACCTAACAAAGGATTTTTTGTCATCAAAGTTCTCCATGAAAGACATGTGGGAGGCTGATGTTATCCTTGGCATAAAGATTAAACATGAAAGTGATGGTATTGTAATTTCTTAGTCTCATTACATTGAGAAGGTGCTGAAGAAATTCCATCACTTTGATTGTACTCCAGTGAGTACATCTATGGATACAAGAGAGAAACTGATGCCTAACAATTTTCAGGCTGTCTCCCAGCTTGAGTATTATAGGGTGATTGGTTGCTTGATGTATGCCATGACTAATACTAGGCATGACATTTCTTTTGCTGTGGGAAAACTGAGTAGGTACACTAGTAATCCTAGTACTCAACACTGGAAAGCAATTCAGATGGTACTAAAGTATTTGAAAGGAATAATGGATTATTATTTGTCATATACTGGATATCCTTCAGTGTTGGAAGGTTACACTGATGCAAGTTGGATCAGTAATACTGAGGATAATTCATCCACAAGTGCCCGGGTATTCCTTCTTAGTGGTGATGCAATTTCTTGGGCATCCAAGAAGCAAACTTGCATTACTAGTTCAACAATAGAGTCTGAGTTTGTGGCTCTAGCAGCTGCTGATAAAAAAGATCAATCGTTGAGAAACTTGATTCTTGAGATTTCATTGTGGGTCAAACCTATAGTACCCACATCTATCCGTTGTGATAGTGCATCTACTTTGGCTAAGGCTTATAGCCAAATGTACAATGGTAAGTTTATACACTAAGGTGTTAGACATAGCAAAATTCGTGAGTTGATCATGAATGGGGTGATATCAATAGAGTTTGTGAGGTCTCAAAAAAACTTAGCTGATCAATTGACGAAAGGATTGGCTAGAGACTTGGTTATAAAGTCTGCTGAAGGGATGGGTTTAAAAGTCCACTCTAGTCACTGAATGCTAGGACACTCAACTCCCTCCTGAGGAAACTTGGGAGTTGAGTCCAATGTGGAAAGCTGAACATTCAGGGGATTGAAGCACATGTATATCATTCCAAGGATGTGCTTGTACCTGCTGAAGGAGGATGAAGTTGTAAACTTCTCAATGGTTAAAGTCTTTGAGAAAGTGCTAAAGAAAGAGCATGAACTAAAGAGGAACCACCTATGTAAATGTTGAGGTTTCGCCGCCTCAGGGAGCATGGACTTGGCTCTTCCAATATTTATGAATTTGGATAAGGACACATGGCTAGTAGTGTCAGGAGTTGTTATGTATTTGATAACTTGTGTGTATTCTATTTTCAGGTATTCAAAGTAGTTGAAGGGTTCAATTCTAAGAACACCCTGATTCTCGAATGTTTGAAGTATTGTACTAAGATGGAAATTCAATCTTTAGGATATTTTCATCTATGCACTGGTTTTGTTAAAGTTAATTTTCATGCAATAGGAATTTTACTATATGGGGGAGGATTGTTGGAAATATAGTTCAATTGTGGGCTAGTTCATACTGGTGAATGAGGAATGAGGTACGGAGTGTACACCCATAAGTCCCTGAACACTCTGACTCTTGTTGTGGTTAAAGATTGTTCAGCATCGCTAATGATCATCAGAGAGTTAACTCTTCAGGGAGTATAACTCTGGACTGAAGGTATTCATCAAGGAGTAACATCACTAAAGACAGGTCTTAAGTGTTTACATTTTAGTGAGTCTTCTTCAGCAGTGGGACTAAAGGACAGACTGATGCTAGAGCTAAACATGAATGCTTGTAACGGTCTTTAACCAATTCAAGTACTTTAAAGACCACGTTCAATTGGTCTTGTAACCACTAAGTCCTGGTATTATGGAGCATATTAAGAGGAGTTAATGGGCCGTTAAATCCTCTTAATACCATTTACCAGTTATGGAGCACTCCACCTATTTTATAGGTGATCACAACGTTGCATGAAAGATACACATAAACATAAACATATAACAACGAAAGGGTTAGAGATTTGTGCCTAAATAACTAACTGCATTTAGACTTACCCCAAGAAGATATTCGTGATACCCATGCATTAGGGTCGAATAGTTTACTTTGGAAAGTGATTACACGATTACAAGTGATATCCGGTAACCATCGTTTTGGTACGTAGCTAGATTTTGATTATCTTACCCTAGTTGGGACGAATAAACACCAACAACATTTTTTATACAAGCGACATGTATAAAAGAACTAAACTAAAGTTACAACACAAAAGAAATGACAACCCACATTCTTAACAAGATAATTAAAAAACAAAGATTAACTTGAACCGATATTTTTCTTTCTCAAAATGGTGTTCACCACAAAAAGAAGCTAGAAGGCCATCACTGCGTGTGACGAAGCCTCCCCTGTGAGGTCGATGTGTGGTGGCATCACCCTCCCATAATGTCCAATATAATGCGGACTAACAATTTTTTCAACGTATGGTTAGGTGAGGTGGCACCATTGCGCATCAAAACTACTAAATTTGGCTACTATGTCTATGTTAGAGTCTTTTGAGTCGTATCTGTGTATGATCATGAGGTTTTAACCATGTATTTAATAAATAGGTAAATATGGTGTTGATATGGACCTTTTTTCACAGTGTGAAAGATGAGCGACCGCTTAAGGCCTCAAATTTTATAAAGGCTTCGAAATTTATCCCGTCAACAACTATAAGCATTTGTATACATATTTTTTACAATAATTCTTTCTCGAAATACTTCAATTTGTAATTTCTTTTAAAACCTCAATTTTTTTTCCAAATTTTGAAGACGTTCTAAGTCTTAACATATAAAAGGTATGTTTGGCGACACGTAACAGTAAGCAGTTATAGAAGCAGAAGCAGTAGGCAGTAAGCAATAGCAGTTATTAGGAGCAGTAAGCAGTACCTGTTTATTTAAAAAGTGTTTGGTAAACAAAGCAGTAGTAGTAATTATAAACTATAAAATTACGAAAAAGGGCATAAAATAATTAATGAAATAACAAAGTTATTAAAAAACTAAAGAATTATATATTTGTAATTTTAAATCAAACTGCTAGCAGAATTTCTGAAATGCTTACTATAAAGCATTTCAAATAGGAGCAGTTGTATGATATCTAAACTCTAATCACTTCTTACCAAACAAGCTTTTAAGTAAAACTGTTAACCGCTTGTCTCTAATCGTTCTAAAATGTTTCAAAAAGCTTCCAGCCAAACACAACAAAATAGTACCACTTTGTCCATGAATCTAAATCATTCTTTAATGAAAGTATCAACAACTTTCATACATAAAGTCGTTACATAGCCAATAAATTTAGAAAAGACAGATCATGTATTTCTCATGATACCTTTTGTTGACGCATCCCATGATGCTTGTTAGTTGACACCTTAAAACAATCGTTCTCAATTCTTTTCATATACACGAGACTTAGGGGGTGTTTGGTTAAGCTTATTTGTTTGCTTAGGCTTATATTATATAAGCCATTTATGGCTTATATATTATAAGCTTATAAGCCCATATTTAGTGTCTAGTTTAGCTTATTATAATTAATAAGGTAAAATGACAAAAATATACATAAATATTAAATGATGTGGTCATTAAATATGGGTATTAATGTCTTTTTATATGTCATTTTTATATAAGCCCACTCATTGTTATAAAAGCCTCAAATCTTGGGCTTACCAAAACCCCCATATATAAGCTTATAAGCCTACTTACATAAGCTTAACCAAACACCTAGTTTTTGCTTATAAACTTATATAAGCTAATAAACTTATAAGCCTACTATATAAGCTAAAACAAACACCCTCTTATTGGTCTCAACATCACTCGTATGTTTGTAAGTTTCTTCTTCTTTTCCTACGACAGTTTATACCTTTTAAGATAAGTATGTTGGACAATTTTCAGATTGTAAAGATGACTTGATGTTAATATGTCGGCTAAGAATTTTTCCAACTTACGTTATACGCCTGTACATATTATTGTCATGGGCGTTTTGTTGTTTTCGATAGCCTTATATAATAATAAAAAAAAAAAGACTCTTTTACACTCATGAAATAAAAAGAAATTACATTTAAAATTAAATTATATAACTTGTATATATTTATTAGTATACGTATTTATATACAAAATAAATAAATAAAATTACTTTTTTAAAAAGAAAACCTTGTACGACTACACTTATTGCACACTCTTTCAAAACCCATCTGATAATATTATCCAATATTTTGACCCCTGTTTTACTTTCTTAATTCGTAGTGGTATTTTTCAACTTTAATTTTGTCAAAATTTATATTTTATGTCTCTTATAACTTTTTAGTAGTTTTACTTTTTATTTTAACACGATAATAGAGTTTTCATAATTTTCAGAAACACGTTTTATATATTTTACTACTTTTAGTTTTACTTTTTTTTATTCTTTCCGTCCTTAAAATTATTGTTTTCCGAAAAAAAAACACATTTTAATAAAAATGCATTTATTACAATTTTTTTTCTCTTACTTTTTAACACAATGAAAATTTTACCCTAACTAATTAAGTAATTTTTTTTAAAGTTTTACTCCTAACTAATTAAGTACTACTTTTTAACACAATGAAAGTTTTTTCTCTTACTTTTTATTTTTTATTTTTTATCTGAATTTATAATTCGTGTTTTATTTATAAATATTTTAATTTAGTTATTAGATACTAAAAATAAATAAGAAAGTTTGATAAAATTTACTATTACTTTTGCCGAAAAATGTTACGGACTCTATAACACTTTTCGACAAAAGTAATATAATAAATTTATCAAAATTTCTTATTTATGTTTAGTATCAAATAATTAAATTGAAATATTTCAAAAAAGAAACAAGAACTATAAATTTAAGATTAATAAAAATTAAGAGAAATAATAGCATTATTTTTAGACTTTAGTAACCAAGAACCAACTAACCCAAACAATTCTTTGATCTCAACTAATAATCATCTACTTATATTTTAAACTAAACAAATGGGACAATAGACCATCATGCTAATTAATAAAGTAACCAATGAAAATGGTGGGCGGAAAAATCTTGGAAAATATATGAAATCTTATTTAAAGACTAGTATCTTTTTGTTATCCATAATAAAAAAATAAAAAAAAAATAGAAAGGGTCCTATTAAATATACACCAAAATCACTAAATATACCCCTTTTTAATTTTCAATTTTTATACAGTTATAGAAAACATTAAAAGTTATTTTTTAATATGAACAAAAGAGGAATTTAATGCTACAATCATAATTACTTTCTCTCTCTCAACACATTTTTAAGAATGAACCACTTTTTTTTAAACAAAAAATATTGCAACCATCCTATAAAAATATATCGTGCTTTAAGAATATATATTCGGGGACATATACATTAGTATATTTTGATCATTGATTCAAACGTAGTATTTTTTAAACTAAGAAAATTGTCGTAATGAATCCAAACTTCATTGGCGGTCAGCATCGTTTATGATGTTCGAAAAGATATATATGTCACTTTTTTTTATAGTTAACTCGACACTTTAATTATTATAGTTTAAAAAAGTTAAATTATATATATATATTAAATATGTTTAAAAAACATTATACATTATGCATCTAATAATTGCACTTTAAGTATATATATGAAATTGATTTTGAAAATACAATGATATATGAGATTAATCAATTTTTTACCAAAACTATAACGAAAGCCCAACATATTTTAAATCAATGATGGAACAAAATTAAATACTTATGGTCAAAAGATAAATTGTGGCTGCATTTATGGTCAAAATATACAAGTAACATGTAAAACCTAATATATTAACAATAATTAAGAAATGACATATAAAAAGGTAAAATGTAAAAATTAATTGCTACAAGTATCAATGTATAATTGTAAATTTTGATGAAAAAGTGAAAAAATAATGATTAGTGTTATCATTAATGTATTGTTAGTGAATTAATGGGTTCATTTAGAATGACCCAATAGAAATAGTGTGGGCATAATGGCGTCTGGCAGGCAGTGGAGGTGTCAGGTGGTGGCTGCTGTCTACGGCTTCGGCTTTATTAGGTGGACCAAATCAACCACCTAACCTTCCTTATTTCCACATCTTTTACCTTCTATTTCATATATTATTTTTTTTAGCATTTATTATAATAGTTTATAAAAAAGTTTATACATTAATGAAAAAATTAAAAAACTTATAAAGTATAATGAATATGTATTTTAAACTTCTGTGACATGAATAAATTTAAGATTTTGAACTTATTTATAATTTAATACATTTGAATATATGAGAAGTTTATGAATTTTAAAAAGATTTATACATAGTATAATAGGTTTATAAAACAAAAAGATTTATTAATTTTTTTATCATAAGATATGCTTTTATGATTATTGGCTCGTTTAGTTTATTCTTCGCTTAGCTCATTGTTTTAATGTATAAACACATTATAGATTTTTTTTTTTGTTCAAAAGAAAAAAAAGTATAGCGTTTTTAGAACGTCATAGCAAAGTGTTTTTTATAAACTCATTGTATATCAAGTATATTGTCTTTGTATATCAACCCTCATGAGGTGTTTTTTAATCATGTCTTAATTACATATATTTCTTAAATTAAACAAAAATTTTTAAATATACATGATTTTAATATATATAATTAAGGTATGTGAATTTAATTAAGATATGTATTAATATAAATGATTTAATATTTAAAAATATTTTTAAATTATGATAATTTTACAAAACACCATTGAATAGTTGTTTGGAAAACCCTTGAAAATACTACACATCAAATCTGAAAAAGCACAATAGTCAAAAGCGGTCAATATACCCCATGAGTATGCATCCTCGCAAAACTACAAAGAGAAAACTAGAAATGTACTAAAACCAAAAGGGTTTTTCTATCTTGTGCCATAAGGCACATGATAAGAAGTTACAAAGTACATAAAAAGTACACAGGGTCTTACAGAAAAGTACACATGGATCCGTAAAATGTGGATCCCTGTGTACTTTTCTGTGGGACCCTGTGTACTTTTTACCTTCTTATCATGTGCCCCTAAGGCACAAGATAAAAAAATCCAAACCAAAAATATGTTTCAGAGTTCATATTTGACAAACTTTTGGTATCATATACATGAAGAAATGTCTTAATTAAAGTGAAAAAGGAAATCACATGGAAATAAAGCCGGCATAGTGGTATTTTAATTGACTTCCATATGCAACTATTGTTAATGTTTGAACTTTTTTTATTTTTCTTGTTTTATGACGAGCTAGTCCTCACCGCTATCACCTCTCTAATGCGCCACCTTACATAACTCCTTTCTCCTTCCCTAACTCGTGATGAAAAAAAAAAAGTAATAGGTAATTCGATATCACAATTATTTCTTTTTTGATAAAGTGAATATTTTTAAATGGAAAATGATTTATACTCTTACTTGATATGCCTACATATCTTCCTACTCTTATAATTATGACAAATGGATTAATCAATGGATGAAATTAAGAAAGAGAATTAGTGGATTACACATGTTTTAATTTGATGTGGGTAGGAGGATATGTAGGAAGATATTGTAGGAGGATTTAACATTGCTCTTTTTAAATATGATAATCATAAAAGCTAAAACATGATAACAATAATGATGTGATAGATGATTTGTAAACTAATGGGTGATGATTTGTACACTTTATAAAGTTATTGGTATACTCTAAAGTATGTGTGTCATGACTATTATACCTTTGACATATACACACATCACTAAATGTTGTAGGGTATAAATGTCAAAACATTAACAATTGGGTATGTAAATAAATAAGAAGAATGTGCAAATCATCACTCTTAACTAATGACATATATGTCAAGACATATTAATTTTAGAGGGAAGTGCAAAAATCATCCCTGTGGTATGTCGAAAAATCGAATTACATCCTTCGTTAACTTTTTGGACAACAGCCATCCCTTCGTTAGTGCGCGGGGCACAATACATCCCTCATGGACTAACGGTGCAAATGTTTTCTCGTTAAAAATTAACAAAATCTAAAATAGAGGGTATTCTTGTCTTTTTCCTTTCCCAGGGATGTATTTTGAACCTTATCATAAATAGTTTCAAAAAAAAATTTATTTTTGAAAAAAAAAAATATTTTCAAAAAAAAAATTTATTTTCGAAAAAAAGTTTTATTTTCTAAAAAAAAATTATTTTCGAAAAAAAAAATATTTTCGGAAAGAAAAGTTATATTTTCTAAAAAAATTATTTTCGAAAAAAAAATTATTTTCGAAAAAAAAAATTTATTTTCGAAAAAAAATTATTTTCAAAAAAACAATTTATTTTCTAAAAAAACTTTATTTTCGAAAATATTTTTTTTTTCGAAATAATTTTTTTTTTCGAAAATAATTTTTTTAGAAAATAAATTTTTTTTTCAAAAATAAAATTTTTTTTCGAAAATAAATTTTTTTAGAAAATATAACTTTTTTCAAAAATAAAATTTTTTTTCGAAAATAAATTTTTTTCGAAAATAAAATTTTTTTTAGAAAATAATTTTTTTTTCGAAAATGAATTTTTTTTTCGAAAATAAATTTTTTTTTTCGAAAATAATTTATTTTCGAAAATAATTTTTTTTTTTCGATAATAATTTTTTTTTAGAAAATAAAACTTTTTTTCGAAAATAATTTTTTTTTTTCGAAAATAAATTTTTTTTTTCAAAAATAATTTTTTTTTTGAAACTATTTATGATAAGGTTCAAAATACATCCCTGGGAAAGGAAAAAGACAAGAATACCCTCTATTTTAGATTTTGTTAATTTTTAACGAGAAAACATTTGCACCGTTAGTCCATGAGGGATGTATTTTGCCCCGCGCACTAACGGAGGGATGGCTGTTGTCCAAAAAGTTAACGAAGGATGTAATTCGATTTTTCGACATACCACAGGGATGATTTTTGCACTTCCCTCTTAATTTTAAGTGTGTTAATAACTTGGAATAATATGCAAATCATTTACCTAAAAATAAAAATAAATTACAATTTGTAAAATTGATATAAAATATTTAATTTAGCCTGTGGGTTTAAAATATGAAGAGACGTGAAGTGGGACCAAGATAGCGTGTAAGGTGGGGTTTGGACTCACTCAAGTGTGGGTGGTGCTGGGGGCCCATCTCTCGCTCAATATTCAAACCTCAAAGTAAGTAACTACACCGCAGCCTCGTCGTGTTTTTAATTTTTGTCTGTCCTAATCCGACACGTCACCTTTTCTCTCTTAGCCGCTCACCATTTGGCCCTACCCTCCATTCTCAATTTTTATTTTTTAATACTAGTAGTAGCACTTAATGTTCTAAAACAAGGGCTAGGCGGCCGCCTAGGCGGCGCCTAGGTGCTAGGCGCTTATACTCTGTCTAGATAACGCCTAGGAGTTAGGCGGTCAAAAAAGTCAAGAAAGTAAACAAAAGTCAACATTTTTTAACGAAAAATTAAGGGTTTTCTTTATAATATATAGTGCCCATATTTATTTTAACGTAATATGTTAAAATAAGAGATAAACGAATGATTATAAACATAAAATAATGGGTTTTTCATATAAAATTGTAACCAACTGAATTATATGTTCACGTTTGAAGTTTTAAACACTTAATTGTTATGTTTTATTTGACTTTGCAAGAACTTCGAATTATTTGAAATTAGAAGTATTTTTTATATCATACATATTATTTATAATATTTATATGCATAAAATTCCAATCCGCCTAGGCGGCGCCTAGGAGCCGCCTAGATGAATTCCGCCTCGAAGGTCGTCGACCGCCTCACTACCGCCTAGCGACTTCTGCAACCTTGGTAGCACTAATTAATTGTGTTATTCCGGCTATTTATATTTTGGATTTTTCTATCTTGTGCCCTAGGGGCACATGATAAGAATGTAAAAAGTACACAGGGTCCCACAGAAAAGTAGACAGGGATCCACATTTTACGGATTCCTGTGAGACCCTGTGTACTTTTTATGTACTTTGGAACTTCTTATCATATGCCTATAAGGCACAAGATAGAAAAACCCTTATATTTTATTTAATTAAGTTGAAATACACGTAGCTTTCACATTATACATTACGAATCACACTACTTGGTTCACGTCTAATAAGACAAATCATCCTTTTTATTGCAATTATCTAACGCTTTAAGTTACAACTAGTGAGTATCATTTTGTGGTGACGTTTAACTTATTCAGACACTTTACGTTTATATCAAGGGAAAAGCTATAGATAATGACGTACCTAAACACATTTACAACTTTCTTTACAGCAAAGGGTGTAGTTATATATTTTTTTTACAGCAAAGGGTGTAGTTATATATTTTTTAATAATGTCGAACTGATTAATGGGTAAAAGACATAATATAATTACATAGGTGTATAAGTTAAGCGAATAACAAGTTTTATCACTAGTTTTTTTTAAATTGCAAGTTAATTTTATGATAAAATCATCTATCTCTACACGTAAATATGTGAATATTTTTTTTATTTTTCATTCATGGGTGAGTTGTGGGTATAAATCTAAACCCATCAACAGGTATGATATACCCATCACGAGTAAACACATGATACTTGTCACAAGTAAACTCATAAAACTCATTTGATATACTCATGTGTGTACCCATCAATATACGTATGAGTGTTCCTTAAACCCATTTAAAATAAAATAAAATTTATTACACCTCTTAAATAGATGTACTTAGATAGTTGTGACTTATAAGGCTACTATAAAATATAATACCACTATCATGAAAACACATTAAATTAAAAAAGGTTATTCCATTTGCTAGACTAAAGAATAAAGATGAAAGATCAAATAATCAAATATATATATATACATGGTTAATCTAGTTCATCTCTTCTTTTGCTACAAAAAAAACATCAATTCATTCATACTAATACATATATGATACTACTGTTTTACACTTCTATCATATCTGATTCACTCTGCAAGGTACACGACACACCTCTAATCCTCTAACACATCTAAATAGTTATTTACTTATTCTAGTTTCGTAGATATCGTGTTTAATTCAGTTTCTTGAAACACACTTTCATAGTTACTTTTCATATAAGGTTTTATGATTTTGTTTTATTGTATTAACTTATGGGTTTAACCACGGACATGGAGATGCCACATTACTAAAACCACGTGTAGTGATGTGTGTGGTCGTGATGTGTACTATTAATGTTACATAAAATACATTCTTTATAATAAGCTCGTTATCAATCTCGCGTAATAGCTTTCGTATTTATTACGGAATACTGTTTATGCATATTTTTGGTGCGACATCACACTATCTCAACATAACATTAATTTTCTCTCACACGCCACTCTTTCATCCATCCTTGAACGGCTAAGTAAAAAATTTACGGTACGTTTGATATGCACTAATAAGAATGTGAAAATAGTTTGATATGCATAGAGGAACATAAAAAGATGTTGGTATATAAACATGAGAATAAAAGAAAAGATTTGTTAAAACCACAAAGGGTTTATAAAAAAATATCTATAAAGTGATGTTGCATGCCGCTTGGCCAATTTTATTAAAAAGAATAAAGTAAATTGCATTTTTGTCTATGTGGTTTATCCAAATTGTAGAGTTAGTCCATATCTTCTTGAAATTGCAGTGAACGTCCTTTTTTACAAGTTTGTGTTGCGTTTTTAGTCCTTTTAAATTGCATTTTTGATCCTTGTGGTTCGCAAAATTGAAAATTCAGTCCCTACCCAGGGACCAAGCATGCAACTAAAACTTAAAAATAAAGATGTACACTGCAATTTCAAAAAGATAGGGACTAACTCTACAATTTGTCCAAACTACAAAGATCAAAAATGCAATTTACTCAAAAGAATATTCATTTTTAAATACTTATATTTATCCTAATTTATTACGTATTTTATTATCTCTCTAACTCTTAGACTTCTCCTCCTTCTCAATCATCTCCCTCACCTGAATGAACCAATCTTCTTCTTTTTCATCATACGAATCAAATGGATCATCTTGTAATTCTTCTCATGATGGTTATTTATCAGAAACACCACTAACACTTGACACCCATAATGTGAAACCCAGTTATGACATTACCGAGTAAGTCTTGCATTGCATTACTAATTTTTGATTTTTTTATCATGTTTTTAAGAAAAAAAGTCTATATTAAGTTTTCTTTAACCGTAATTTAATTTGTGTTAGTAATAGGAATCATTGTTCTCAATTGGAAAAAACCCGCTCTAAAACACTAATTGAAGAAAACAAAGACTACCATGAAGACTTAAGTGCTCAACAAAACTATAATGAGAGTGTTCATGATGAAAAGATCAAAAAACTAAAAGTTGGCATGACTTTTGACACAATAGAAGCACTTTTAGACTTTTATGCAACATACGGAAAGAAAATGGGATTCAAAGTGTTTAAAAGATTTTCCAATAAGTCTGAAACCGATGATCAAATAAGGTATTTTACTTTTGCGTGTACCCGGGCTCAAAAGTCTGTGTCAAAATCAAAAAATTCTTTCAACCCTCGTACCATTACCAAAACAGATTGTGGCGCGAGAGTTGGGGTAGTTGTTGGGGCTGATAAAAAGTATCATGTGACAAAGGTTAATCTTAAAAAAGACATCAAAGAGTTGGAGTAAGGATGAATAAGAGTTTCAACACGTTTGTTGTTCAAAGGTTATTTCCCTAAGGTTCAATCAACATATCGGAGTTTTTTTACACATGGGAAATAAACGAGGAAAATGGACTTAAAAGTTTGTTTTGGGCAGAGGAATGTCTAGGGCGGCTTATGAAGAATTTGGGGACGTTGTCACATTTGATACAACATATTTAAACAATCGATATGAGATGCCATTGGCTCCTTTTGTATGAGTAAATCATCATGGATAATCAATAATGATAGGCTGTGGATTGATATCAAATGAAGATACTACTACATTTACATGGCTATTTCGGTCATAGCTTACGTCTATGTCAGGACGTGCACCTGATGTCATTATCACAGACCAAGACCAAGCTATGAAAAATGTAGTTGAGATTGTTTTTCCTCATGCATGTCACCGGTAATTTTTAACTCACTTTTATAGTATAATATTAAATAAGTTTTGATTTACTGTGTCTTAAAAT
Source organism: Glebionis coronaria (assembly GCA_025667525.1). NCBI lineage: Eukaryota > Viridiplantae > Streptophyta > Magnoliopsida > Asterales > Asteraceae > Glebionis > Glebionis coronaria. Next base: position 329,424 of record JANFOE010000610.1, on the reverse strand, counting down.
ATGAAAATGTATAGTTTAAAAGTATTTAATTTGTTAAACTAATATGATTCAGATGGTGTTTGTGGCATATCATGAAGAAAATACCTGAAAAATTTGGTAAACATAAGAAATACAAATAAATCAAGTATAAGCTTAAACAAGTTGTTTATGATTCTTTGACTTCTAGTGAATTTGAAGCATCTTGGAATAGAATGTTAGAAACATACGAACTCAAAGATAACAAATGGTTGAAAGACTTGTATGTGGAAATACATCGATAGGTACCTTGTTTTGTGAAAGATATCTTCTAGGCGGGGATGTCTACCACACAACGTAGTGAGAGCATTAATTTGTTTTTTTGATAAATATTTAAATAAGAAAACTACGTTAAAGCAATTTGTGGAGCAATACGAAAACGCGTAGACGGATAGGGCTGAGAAGGAGAACATATAAGATTTTAATTCCTACGATTCGAGGTACCCGCCAATAACCCGTTATGCCATGGATGAACAAATGAAACATGTTTTAACAAATGCTAAGTTTAAAGAGTTTAGAGAAGAGTTGACGGGAAAGATGTATTTTGGGGTTGATTCTTTAAAATCAGAAGCTAGACATATAAAATATAGGTCCTAGAGGTTGTAATGGATAATAGAAGTATAATAAAGCAGCAATTTTCAGTTTGGTTCAAACAAGGTGAATCACATGAAGAATGAGTTTAGGGGAATGTTGTGTAGACATGCACTCGATACTCATTAATGAGAACATATATGTTGTTCCAAATAAATACCTCTTACGGAGATGGAGAAAATATGTTAAATGAAGACATATTAAGGTTAAAGTAAATTATAGTGATTGGATCGTCTCAAATGTTGGGCGTCGTTATGATAAAATGTGTTCCGCTTTTTCTGAAATGGCGGATTTGGCATCGGAGCTAGATGAAAATTGTGGCATTGTACTTTATCGAGTTAATGAATTAAAGAGTGAAATATTAAGTGAAAAAATTAGTACTGGTAAGGTTCTTCCCCTTAAGGAAGTTCAAAGAAAAGGTCGACCTGTGGGTAGACTTAAGTCCACTTCTGAGAAAATTATCACAAGAAACCAGAAAAAAGCGGGTATTCGACCTATAATTTGTATTTAAGTAAAGATGTTAATGAATTTGCCTAACCTTTTCATCTTATGCTTTGTAGAAATTACAAGATACTAATATCAATTGTGGCGCCAAGAATAGTGAAACAACTGTGATAATTCTCAAATTTCACTTATGTGTTATGTGTTATGATTATATGAATATTAAAATTTGACTGAAAATATTTGCTTTTGTACCTTACTTGCTAAAATGAATATGTTCGTATAACCTAAACTTCCACATCAACATATTCCTATATGTTGCAAACACAGTGTATTTATTTCAAGTCTAAGTTCTAAAAATAATCTAATAAGTACATTATGAATAAGAACATCTCAATTATAACTATGATGCCCTAAATTCCCATAGAAACCCTGAAATCCTTATAAATGAGTTGTAAACTCAAGAATGGTGAAGTATGAATATACAACACATATGAATAACTAATCAAGGATTATAAACAAGTTGTAAACTATAATTTGAAGGCATAATATTACCTAAAAATGGTAAGAACAAACTCTACAAAGCTAAGTACAAACAAATGTACATAATAGTCTAGATCACCACATACAAATCCCTTATAAACTAATATTTCAAACAATATAATTACACAATATCTCTATATGAATATCAAATACCAATATACAAGTTATAATCTATCATATAGAGGAGATATTTGTTTATAAAACACTAAGTATAAGTATTCTAAAGCTAATTACAAGTATAATACCTAGTAACCTAGATTAGCACCTAAGATCCATTTCAGAATGAATTAAGATCTAATATTTTGCAACCAATTATAAAACTCAAATAAGTATTATATTAAGATCATACATTTATCTCAAGTTAAGTTACAAATTATTAAAGCATAATGTACAAGTTATTGAAGCATAGAACCATAAGCTAACCTAATTACACATAGGTTATGATTATCCTATACAAACCCTTAAAATAAATGTGTAGAGTCATTTGAAGTCATAAACATACCATATAAGACCTAGAGTAAATTTACATGAGGATATAAACACTAATTACCCAAAGTACAAAGTCATTAGGCTTAATGACCTTAAAACCCTTATATTAAGCATTTTACTTAGAATCAATACTTAGTCTTTTAGGAAAAGTCTACCAACACTCATATCATTACATTTAAGTTATAACATTATCTTATAGAAATGCACAAGTACCCTAAAGCACAAGGTACAACATTTCAATGCATGGCTTATAAATTAGGTCAAAATAGGTATTTTCACCCTTTGGACATGTTTACCTATAATAACTTAGTAAAACCAACGTAGGGACTTCATAAACACATTAAGAACAATGTAGGATGTATAAATTGAGTTTACATCAGTAGCTAAATCAAGAATAATGAATTTAACAAGGATTTAACCCTAGATCATTAGAAACCCTAATTTGGCTAGGTTTTCTTCTTAATTTCACTTTAAACCTTTATTAAACTTCAAACCAAGGACCCAAGCTTCTTAATTACAATATGTAAACCCTAATTATACCATAATCCATCACTAATCACATTCCTAAACCCTTAAATTACAAGAATTACAAAGTTACAAGCCCTAATATTATATTCGGCTAGATTTTTCCCTTTATAAACCATTCAAATGTTACTCTCTCCAAAATTTAAACTAAGGAAAGATATTTTAGGATTCATAGAATATATTTCCAGCCCTAAGCAACAAAGAACATAAGTGCATCATCTACTTGATGGCAAATTCTCAACCTTGTTCTTTTTGTGGTCGAAATTAATTCCAACAAGTATACCATGAATATTTTAGTTCATAGCTTCCATAAATCAATACTTAGGCATCCTTAGTCACTTACCTACAGGCCTTACACGTTTCTAACCAAAACTTGGAGGCTTGGGGTTAGAAATAGTACAAATAGGGACCTTATGCTTCATATTTTCTTCATCCCTCACTTTCAAAATCCTACACATACACATTCTGTTTTAGAGCCTCCATTAAAGCCCTAAGAATTTCCTAAGATCAGTAGCAAGCTTTAGAATAAGTTCTAAGAGTTCTTGAAGAGTTGTGAAGAAGATATAGTTCATAAGCCCCATTAGGAGCCCTAGAATTTTGATTTTCTTGTTTGTAAGTATCTGCCCTTTTCAATAAGTTCTGTTGATGTTATATTTCTTTAATAATCTTAGTTATAATCTAAATAAGCTATTTTAAAAAGTCTTAGTTCATATGATTATTTAAAATGGAAGTTATAAGCTAAAGATGTAATAAAACCTTAGTTTTGTAATCTACATGAAATAATGAGTTAAAATCCATTTCAAAATCTATAGATCTGGAAAAATAATGTTATCACGAATAGAAATGTGTTTATAAACTTTGTTTAAGTTCCTAGATCGTTTGGTACAAATTTGAGGTTGTTATGTAATTTTAACAAGTCTAGGGACCAAAACTATCATTTTTGAAACATATAAACTACAAGGGTTAAAAATGTAATTATTTAAACTATAAATACTATGTATCGTTAGAAGAAAGTATAAATGTATCATGTTAGTAGGAAGCTTTGTACAAAGATATTCCATCTCGATATTACGTTCTGACTGAGTGGTTAAATTTATGATTTAAAGTGCCCTCGCTCCTCAAGCGTTTTGATGACGTATAGTCCCCAGCCAGGTCATGAACCCAGCCCACGGGTACTACCCGTATCCGACCCATCACGGATGGGTGGGATTAATGTTATTTAAGCCTATGGGCTTAGATGAACAGTAACCGCACACACGTGTGCGGCCCATGGCCCGGCATGGCCGGTACAGGGTTAGACAGAATCATACTCCTACTATGATTAGGATTTATCCCAAAGGAGAGGATATTCACTCACCATAATTAGAAGATAACAATCAATCTAATTCTGGTATTTATCCTTTCCTTACGGCCGAAGCATCAGTGACAGCCCATTAGGGTTTCACTGCCTATATAAGGAACCCCCAAAGGTTCCACAAAGGTATTACATTCTACACATTCACATCTCATTCGATTCTCATAACCCTAACCAATTACTTACTCTCACGCCGGAGTCTAATCGTGGGAAACATTCCCACGGTAAGCCTAACGCGTGTTGTTTTAGTGTGCAGGATCCCAACCAGATAATTCACTTGGTGCAGGAGCCGGAGTCCAGCCAACCCGAATTAAGCCTAATTCGGGTCTAGCAAGGATCACCCAACTTTTGTATCAATAAGTTGGCACCATCCGTGGGACCATTACACTAAGCTAGAGCAAATCTGATCTCAATCTCTCAATGACGAAGGGACATCTACAAGGAAACCCCAGGAACACAAATCCTGGGAATCGGAAGTCCCCAGGGGACGGGATACTCATTCCCAATCGATCCCCTAGCAACCAAGCAGGCGGACCAAATAACCGAAGTGGTCTTCAGTCCATGGGTATGACAAGCACGTTCGCTGTCACCCTACCACCTACTTCGACCTTGGATAACCCTGATCCAGGGAGTGCGCCCAACCCCCCTAACAAGGAGCCGCGCAGACCATCGACTGAGGAAGAAGTGGAGGTCGAACCACTTAGTGAGGAAGATCTCACTCGAGTTCTCACGCAGAACTTCGAGAGGATCGTCCCAGGAATTGCATCCATGTTGAACCTAGGGAGGGACCTCCAATCTAGGATCAACTTTGGCAGTGTCGGACCAAGCACCTCTCCTCAAATTCAGAGGAAGCGAAGGGTACGAACCCATGAGCGAAACCTCTTTGAGGAAACTCCCCAACATAGGAACGTGATCGAACGCATAGGGGATCTACTTATGCAGGAACTACTACAATCCCGTGAGGAGGGAGAGAGGTCCGACGGTTCACCCGAACGACCAGATCTGGAGCTAACCAGAACTAATCGCCGCACAAGCGTGTGGGACAGGATGAATACCGGGAAGAAGGCTCCTAACTCTTTTCACAAGAGCGGTCCTCAGCCAAAGGTTGGGGCACCGCCCCCTTCTCCCGGTCCATCAGGAGAGGATTCGGATGACCATCCACCCAAGCGTCGTCGACCTAGGCGTACTCCTCCACCGCCACTAGACAATGAAGAGTACTATGGCAGCCCCTATTATCGAGAGGCGGAAGCAAGAGATCTTTCCCGCCCATGGTGTGACCCTAATCTCACCCGTCCATGGGCTGATCCCAGGGAAGATCCTTTTACTCTCCGCATACGGAATACTCCGAGGATACAAAGCGTCGCATGCCGGCGTGTGTCAAGACTTATGATGGGACTAGTGATCTGGATGATCTAAAGATATTTGACACGCAGGCGAAAATTGAACGATGGCCAATGCCTATATGGTGCCAAATGTTCAATTCAACCTTGATCGGCAATGCTCGTGATTGGTTTGAGGGACTTCCTCCACGAAACATTGATAGCTTCACTGAACTACATACTTCGTTCAAGAATAATTATACTCAGCGAAAGAAGTATAATAGGGACCCGGTCTCATTGGCAACCGTCAAGCAACGGCCGGGGGAATCTACGGAGGCCTTCACCGAACGCTTCAATGACGAGTGCACGCGCACAAATACAATGCCGGAACTTCTGAAAATTTCCGATTATATGCACACCATAACAGACAGGGAATTAATCAGACGTTTCAATGACAAGCGACCGGATAGGTATGACGACCTTATGGAAAGGGTCAAAAACTTCATAGAGGGAGAAACCGCGGTAGCCGCGGCTTACCCTTCAAAAGGAAACATCTATCGTTCGAACGACCAGTCCAGGAGACAGTTGAGCGGTCAAAACAACCAGAGCAGCGGGAGGAGCTCAAACTACAAGAGCCAAAACAAAGGAGGGCGGTCGGAGGACAAATTTACCCCTCTAAAGATGTCCTACCGGGAGATCTTGCTGACAGAAGGGGCCAACTTCCCGAGACCTCCCCCAATGACGACTCCGCTGGACCGTCGTCAAGGAAATCGATTTTGCGAATTCCACAACGACAAGGGCCACGACACGGAGGAATGTATCCAGCTCAAGAAGCACATTGAGTCACTTATCAAGTCAGGCAAACTCAAGCATTTGGTCAAGGATTGGAAAGATGGAAAGGCCAAAAAAAAGTATGAGAAGAAGGATCCCCAAAAGGACAAGCCTTCGACTATATACATGATCCAATCCAGGCAGCGCCGTACAAGGCAGAAAATTAGTCAAAAAATTTCACGCGGCAGAGAAATCTCATTCCCTCCCATCATGGCAAGTGACATAGCCGATGCACCTCTCATGATTGAGATAAGCATTGGAACACACAATGTCCGCCGTATGTATGTGGATGGAGGGTCATCAACAGAAGTACTATACGAACACTGTTTCGTACAGTTACGACCAGAAATAAGAAGCCAATTAGTATCGGCCACGTCGCCGCTCATCGGCTTTAGTGGAGACACCATCTGGCCAATAGGACAGCTACGTCTGCTTGTAACCATTGGGAATGAAGATCATTCCACCACGGCGTGGATGAACTTTATGGTGATACGCTCACACTCTCCATACAATGGGATCATAGGCAGACCAGGTATCCTGGCCATACGGGCAGTACCCTTCACAGCTCACGGAATGATTAAATTCCCTGTGGAAGGAGGAATTGTCACTATCTATAATGCAATCATACCACCATCTGAGTGTCATGTCGTGACAACACCAGTTCTACCTGTTTCCCCCAAGGATGGATCACCACCTCCCAATTGGAAGGTGGCAATCCATCCTGACTATCCGGAACAAGAGGTATCCATAGGGGGAACACTCTCGGATAGCGGCAAGAGGGCCATGTGCTCTCTCCTAAAAGCAAACTTAGATGTATTCGCATGGGAGCCCAAGCACATGACGGGCGTTCCGCGGGCGATAGCAGAACATAAGCTCCAAATCCGCCAGGGATATCCTCCCATTAAGCAAAAGAAGTGCGGCCAGGCACCAGAACGCAACCAAGTAATATTGGATGAAGTACGGAAATTGGTGGATGAAAGTATCATGCGCGAGGTATACTACCACGAGTGGTTATCCAACCCGGTCATGGTCAAAAAGCATGACGGGAGCTGGCGAATGTGCGTGGATTTCCCAGACCTGAACAAAGCCTGTCCGCAGGACTGCTATCCATTACCAGAGATTGACTGGAAGGTGGAATCCTTATGTGGATATCCCTTTAAGTGCTTCTTAGATGCATACAAAGGATACCACCAGATCCAGATGGCGGAGGAGGACGCAGAGAAGACGGCGTTCCATACTAGTCAAGGCGTATACTGTTATACAAAAATGCCATTCGGACTAAAGAACGTCGGGGAACATATCATCGGCTTGTTGACAAAGCCTTTGACTCACAGATAGGCCGCAACCTTGAGGTCTACGTTGACGACTTAGTCATCAAAAGTCATACGGAGGATGCACTTCTCCGGGACGTCCAAGAGACGTTTGACACATTGAGGAGGATTAATATGAAGCTAAATCCAAAGAAATGCACGTTTGGGGCAACTGAAGGGATGTTCCTTGGATATATGATTGATCCAAATGGCATTAAGCCTTGCCCAGAAAAGAGGGACGCGATGATACAGTTACCATCTCCTCAGACACGGAAAGAGGTGCAATCATTAAAAGGGAAGTTGGGCGGGCTGAACAGGTTCTTGTCGAAGTCCGCGGAGAAATCACTCCCCCAATTCAAAACACTCAAGAAGTGCATCAAGAAGGGAGATTTCCGGTGGACAAAAGAAGCGGAGGAAGCCTTTGGTCAGCTCAAGCAACACCTCACGTCTCTTCCCATGCTAGTGGCCCCCCGACCCAAGGAGGATCTCATAATGTATCTGTCAGCCACACATGGAGCAATAAGTGCGGTACTCATGACGGATAGGGACACAGTCCAAACTCCGGTCTACTTTATAAGTAGAACACTACAGGGGCCGGAGTTGAATTATTCTTCCATGGAGAAATTGGTTCTGGCATTAGTGTTTGCTACGAATCGGTTACGCCGGTACTTTCAGGAGCACCCAATTGTAGTTATTACTGATCAACCAATAAAACAAGTCATCTCCAGACCAGATGTGGCCGGTAGGCTATAGAAGTGGAGCATTCTATTGGGAGAACATAACATATCTGATAGACCAAGGACGGCTGTTAAAGGCCAAATCTTGGCAGATTTCTTGATAGAGAAGCCGGATGAGGAGGGACCAATCGCACAACGAGAGGAAACTCCAGCAGAACCATGGGTATTATTTACGGACGGATCTTCGTGCACGGATGGATCAGGAGCTGGTCTCATCCTTACGAATCCGAAAGGAATGGAGTTTACATACGCCCTGCGCTTTGAGTTCACAACCACCAATAATGAGGCAGAATATGAAGCGTTGATTGCGGGTTTAAAAATCGCCGCTAGAATGGGAGTCCGCAACCTTGAGGCCTACGTGGACTCACGGCTTGTCGCGAACCACATTATGGGGGGATACGTAGCCAAGGAGGATAACATGGTTCGATACTTGGAGAAAGTCAAGTCACTCATCGCGGCTTTCAGCAAGTTTTCTATCAAGCAGGTACCAAGAGGTGAAAACAAGAAGGCGGACGCTCTTAGCAAGATCGCGTCTACAAGTTTCGCCCACTTATCCAAGCAATTCTTGGTGGAAATACTAAAGGAAAAGTCTATAACAGAAGGGGAAGTCGCAGCTATAGTTGAGGAAGATGGACCTACATGGATGACCCCGATCATCAACTATTTGACGAATGAAACCCTTCCAGACGAGGAAAAGGCGGCACGGCTCATAAGAAGGAAGTCGCAACACTTCGAGCTTCGAGAAGGTATTCTTTACAAGCGCTCTTTCTTACAGCCGTGGTTGCGGTGTGTTGGGCCACGCCAGGCTACTTATGTGATCAGTGAGATACATGAAGGGTTATGCGGCATGCACGCGGGTCCCTGATCCGTAGTAGCCCGAGATCTACGCATAGGATATTATTGGCCTACTATGCATAGGGATGAACGCGACATGATTCGCAAGTGCAGTGATTTCCAAGTACACAGACCAGTGCCACGACATCCACAACAGGAACTTACACCCATTACATCCCCATGGCCATTCTATAAGTGGGGGATCGATATTGCAGGACCTTTTCCCGTAGCTGCGGGGGGAGTTAAGTTTTTGATTGTCGCAATGGACTACTTCACACGCTGGATAGAGGCCAAGGCAGTCAAATCCATCACAGGCAAACAAGTTAAAAAGTTTGTTTGGGAGAACATCGTGTGCCGTTTTGGCTTACCAGGAGAAATCATCTCGGACAACGGGAAGCAGTTCGTGGATAATCCATTCAAGGACTGGTGCGCAGCATTGAATATCAAACGGAGCTTCGCATCTGTTAAACATCCGCAGACAAATGGTCTTGTGGAACGAGTAAATAGAAGCTTGGGTGAAGGCATCAAGGCACGCCTGGATGAACGAAGTGCCAAATGGGTGGATGAACTGCCACATATTCTATGGGCACATAGGACTATGATCAAAACAGCCAACGGGTACACTCTATTCGCATTGGCCTACGGCACTGAAGCTGTCATACCAGCAGAAATAGGAATGCCTACCATCCGCACAGCGGAGGTTAATGTCGTCACAAACGACGAGCAGCTCCGGATCAATCTGGATTTGTTGGAGGAAAAAGGGGAGATAGCGGCTATCAATGAGGCCAAGTCCAAGGCACGGATGAAGGCTTATTATGACGCCAAGGTTAAAGGTGTTTCTTTTCGACCGGGAGATTATGTCTATCGTGCTAACGAGGCAAGTCGAGCGGTGAATACAGGAAAGTTGGGCCCTAAGTGGGAAGGACCGTATGAGGTCACGGAAGCCTTAGGACGGGGCGCGTACAAGTTACGTAACATGGATGGCCGCGACCTGGAACGCACATGGAATATCTACAATCTTAAAAGGTGTTATCTTTGAAAGCTACGGCTTCCGCATGGATATTTTACATGGCATACAACGTGAAGAAAAGAACCACTTTTCTCCTCCATAGCTTAAGCCAAGAATTGAACTTATTTTGACGTTTTCCTTAGCGCATGCGAGCCTCTAAATAGTTGCATGGTTTTATGCTCGTGCCACGGATGGTGCCGAGCAAACGTGTAACACCTTCATTTTTTGATAATTCAAGCTAGATTGTAGGGTATTACTTCATATTTAATAGTCATAATCATAGAAACGACTCGAAAGAGATGTTTAAAAGTATAATTTATCACTGAATACCAAATATTTATAAAAAGGAGGTCCCATAATCTATACGAAAACATAAAGTTTGAATGATAACAATTTTGGACGTCCTCGTGTCTAATACCACTCCGTGTCTTGGTCGCTCAATTACTTAAGATACATGCTTAAAGGTCAACACAAATGTTGTGTGAAATCATAGGTTTAGATAATAATTTGAATACAAGTATCGTTCCAGTGGGTTACACCACCTTGATAAAAGCAATATCTTAATGAGTTACCTTGTTATACACCCATACAAGTAATAATTATTGTACACACAATTATTATAACAATAAGATTATTGCAACTAAACTTGTAACATCAAACATTAACATGGAAATCACCTCAGTGATATTAGAAGGGAATCAAAGTTTTCTTGGAAAGGTAACTTGTCAAAATGACCTATTATTATCATATATAATGTGTTTGATTACCCTATCAACGGGTAACACAAACGAAATTCGTCAACCTCGATAGATCTATCCACAATATTCGCGTTTACACGCATTTGATTAATGATTCATGATATTCACATAATTAGCTAAAGGTACTCGTGTAATAATTTACATCAGGATAACATACATTTCAAAAATTACTTGTATTTAGTTTTAAAGCATGTATCCCCCCTCACGGATTTAATAATATAGTAAAAAATATTAAAAGTGAGAATATGAACTTATCTTATTTAGGGAAATCTGATTGACGTCAAAGTGACTTGGTTGTGATTTAACGATTTCGACACGCAACTCGGGTTATTATGTCAAGTCTTTAGTTTATGTTCCAAAATTTTAATTTATAAAGTTCAAAGTATTATGTTTACGTTTATGGAATTGTGATAATATTGCATAACTGTCTGGGCTATCATAATACGGATCGCATGGTAAACATCCGATGAGTCAGGACACTTTAAATCGTAAATCCAGCAAACTTGTAAAAAATGTTTAAAATGATATCCCGTCATATGAAATTCCCTATTAAGGTGATACGTCAATAGTTTATGTTTATTCAAAAGTTAGTGGATGATAAGTTAAGTAATAATTTATATACCGGTAGTTATTTTTATATAGTTGAATATTATTTCATTTAATGTATTTTATAATAAATATAAAAGTATTATTTTTACACCTTTAAGTATTTTAAAATGACATTAGATACCCTTTTTAAATATTTTTTTCAAAAATAGTAATCTTTTAAGTTTAGAAAATGTCAAAAATGGTCCTTGGAGTTTATTAGTTTAAGATATTTACAATTTTAGCCCTAAAATATTATAAGTTTAGGTTATTTATATTTTTAGCTCTAAAAGTTAATAAGTTTTAAATATTACACTTTTAATCCTTTAAGTATATATAAAATACTCATCCTTTAGGTTTGAAATTTTACAAAATCAGTCCTTATTGTTTATACTTTAGGAAAATGACATTTTCTGCTCATATCGTTATTTCTTTTCGAATTTGGTAAGAAATACCTCTAGTATAAAATAATCAATTTTAAGTCTAAAACTTACGAAAATTATATTTTTGGAATCCGATTCTTAAATGTAACTTTGAAATTTATCATATTAATAGCTTTTAGGAACTTATAGTTTATCGAAACAACTTATACCTCATTATTTCAAGTGAAAAACAAAATTAGAGTTTTCTAGGTGTTCTAGGAGATTTTCTAAAGCATTATGAAGCATGTAAACAATATAAAAAATCAATAACAATATCTAGGGCATGTTAAGAGCCTAAAATATGGATTTGGTACTTATTTGAACACGAAAGATAAAAAAACAAGGTGAAAGGGGGCTTTTGGGTCTTATTAATTTCCACGACTTATTTAGAGCTTTTATAACTTGTACACTTAGTTTCTTGGCTTGTCAACCTTCTTATTAGTTCATACTAAGTCTTAGTTGCTGCTTATGTATGATTAGAGATTGTTTTGATGGTAGAAATGAAGTTGTGATGTGAATGAGTATACATGTGTACGCCGCGACTATTTATAGGGCCCGAGGGCTTTGGTGGCCGAGTTTGGCACGTAGTTTGGTGTCAATACTATTTTATGCAACTTGGAGATGAGTAAGGGAAACGAGTGACTGACTTTTACAAGCTATAGAGCAAGATGGAAGGGTTTTGTGGTGCTACATAGTATTTGACTACTAGGAGGTGACAAAGCACTCCTTGTTGCCCAAGTTGATGATGTTGGATGGTGGTGAGGTGATAGAGATGTGTGGTAGGGTGTTTGGAGTTGTGGTAGCATGACTATGGATGTGCTTGAGGTGTTAGGGTGACAACTTATGTTATAAATAGGTTAACTTATGTAAAACTAGGTTTAAGTCGAATTATGGCTAGATCTTTGATTAGGGTTTAAAGTTTAGGATTTTTGCATTAAGTGCTTATACCTTATTAAAGTGGTGGTAAGGTTTACACATGATTTAGGAGGTAAAATGATCTAATTAGGATTTTATGCTTAAGTGACTTGTACATTGACTTTAGGAGTATTGTATTATCATTTATGATGAAAATATAACTTAAATATTGTGTTATGTGTGTTTTTACTCTTTGTTTAAATGGTGATATAAAATTTATAAGAAAAATGAAGGAAAAATGAAGATTTTGAATATTAGGCATCAAAGTGTTGTACATTGAGTTTTAAGAATTTGTATTATATTTTTGAATGGGAAATATATTCAAATATATGCTATTGCATCTTGTACATATAATTTGATAACTTGTATATGTGTTTTAAATAATTATATTTCCTGAAGGGTTTTAAGGCAATAGCTTATGTAATATGTTTATTTCCTAATAAACCTTGTAAATGGCGTGTTAATTAAATATCATATGATATAATATTTATTTTAGATCATAAACTTCACATATTATAACGTTTACTTGATAATACCTGTTGATATAGTTGACAATGGTGGTTGTATGTGCCCATTTACATTTCTATGTAATTCATACTATTTGATAGTTAATAACTTAAAATAAATCAAAAATTTCTGTAAAAATGATTATTATATAGTATACTAGTAATGTACATTGTGAAAAATACATAATTACCCCCTTATTCATTAAGGAGAATGCAAAAATCCAATCCATCGTTCAAAATAAGCATGGGAGTGCTTGAGAAACACATTTTGTACCGTAGATCTCTTCTAGCACCATACCCATTTCACTGTAACTCCCATCTCACACTCTAAATGAAAAAATCGTTTCACCCTCTCTCACAACCAATCACTCATCCTCTCCCTCTCTCACATTATCAGATCTGATAAACTCATTCCGTCTCGCTGGTTCTCAGATCCGATCCAATCTCATTGAAATATAATCCCTAAATATAACTGACTTAAAATAACCTAAACCGTAACGAATCCCCCCTTTCATATCCTCATCATCGTCGCCATCTATCTACAACAATCGTTTGTTACTTAATCACGTTATACTAATAGAAACATCTTTTTTTTGTTAGTTTTTATATATTAATTGTTTTTATTTATTGATTTCAGGTGAACGAATCCGACAAACCAGAAAACGAATGTAAGCTTTTCACTTATAATTTTTTATTAAGTTTTTAATCGATATATGTTTAGTTCGCGGATATGGATGATTGTATATTGTGTCTGTATTTTAGTAAGTTGTTAGCGTAGTAACGGAAATGGTTTTATTTAAAAGTTATGCTTTCAGTTAGATGAACATGAATTTTGGGGGTTTTTATTTTTATTGCTCTGTTTTGATGTGACTTTGGATTAAATCTGAAATTTCAGTTGTTTGTGTTCATATTTTTACGCAGGAGGAAGAGGATGAAGGGGGCAATATTATCACTTCGTCATCCTCAGGAGGTTACGGATCGGTAATCAGTTTTCCTGTAATTTCTTTTGCTATTAATAATCATACTTAAACCGGGCAAGTAGGGAACATCAAGTTTTGGGACTGTGTACTTGAAAGATTTTTGTGCTTTTTAACTATTTTAGTTTATTTATTTTTATTTTGGTTCACTATTTTCTCATAATTGAGCAACTTTAGATGAACAAATTATGGTAAAACAACCTATTAGGGGTGGTTGTCCTCTTCTCAATCAAGTTTCAACTTTGACTTTCTTAACTCAATATTGGTCATTTCTAAAGCCAATGACTTTCAAAAACCAACAAGAACAACCACACCGGATGAAATGCTGTTTTTTATAAGGGTAAATTATCTATAAAACGAGGCTGTGAGCCTGTGATGATATAATTTGTGATATGTTGGAGTGGATTGGAGCAAAGTTGAGCTTATCCACATGGTTGGGCAAACTTATACGTATTTATTTGATGGTAATGTGAGATTTAGTTGTTTAGGGTATTTCATTGTTGTTTGATATTGCAGAATTCTTCTATTACAGTTAGTTATAGTATAACAAATTTATTTAGGCTAAATAGATTTAAACCATGGCTTTTTTTTTATCATATCTAAGTTCAGAATGAGTTTTCTTATTTTCACTTTGATTTCAATAGCGAGAATGAAGTTATTATACTTTTGTTGTCGAGCGGGTTGTTTGGATGACTCATGATCATGATGCGGTTAAGGCGTCGAACGGGTTCGAACTTGTGGTGAAAAGTGAGCAGGCGCGGTTGCAAGAATAGCTAGCGATAGGGTGACAAAAAGGTGAATGTTTATGCGTTTCAAGTTCAGTTCCCCGTATCGGATAGTGAACGGGGAGCTTATGCTAATTGACGTATTTGTAGGTGGAAGATGTAGAATGCAGTACCATGGATGCTCACTCGATCAAAGCTGATGGCACCGTACACACCTGATTCTTTCACAAAACAATAACACACAGGTATCATTCATATCTAAATCAGGTAAAACTAAAAAATATGTCGAATCTTTTTGCTTTACGATTAGTCAACAGGTCATCACCGATACACAAGTAGATGCAGGCTATGCTACTGCTAATGGCTAATGATGGAACCAAATGGTTAGTTCTTTTTATAATTATTGTTTTTTAAGATCTCTTTTATATAAAAATCGTAACATGATATGGATGATAAGGGTATCCGATCAAGTAAATATCTAAACCACACAATCAATCATCCAAAGAAATTATTCCTATGAATCGATCATATAATATTTACTAATATGAATTTGATTTGATTTTGTTTTTATTTTTTTTATCTTCAAATTACGGGTTTGGCTGATTTTGGGATTAGTTGTGGTGGATTCTTGATAAATAAGTATATCTCCTTTATTTTGTCTTTCTTTTACAGTCACTCTAGTATACAACTTTGTTTGGGCTTATTGTGTTTCGAGCGGTGTGTAAGGATACCTCTTCAAGGATTTTCGATGGGTAAGCTTCTATTTCACTAATTTCTTCAAATCTATTTATGTGATTATGGCTTCGTTTTCTTTTTCAAAACGTTCTTGTTTTAACCAACGGGACGAAGTTATATGGCTCGAATGTATTTGTTTGGTATCTTGGTCGTATAGCTACAACCATTCCAACTTTAAGCGCGGTGATATAGAAACATCACAGAATGATGAGTGGCTCGACTATGCCCCTATTTTTTCTTCTGCGTCAGATGAATATGAGGGGGGCTGTAAGATAGTAGACGGGTATTTGCCGCATCCCACTTTCTTGGTCGGTCAGATTTTGTCAGTTGCAGACATTGTTATTCGGTCATATCTTGCTGCTGCCGGTAAATGTTAGGAAAGTTTAATGAAGCAAAAGAGGTACTAAAGCTTAACTTGGTGGTATAACATGATATCAAACCAGCATGCTACTGTTTTTAATGACTTAACATCAATGTATACAAAGAATACGCCTGTACCATCAAAATCAAACGAAATTGGTAAACAAGAACCTGAAGTGGATCTGCCTGATGCAAAGATGGAAAAAGTTTGCTTAAGATTTGCACCCGAACCAAGCAGTTACCTACCTATTGGGCATGCAAAGGCTGCTTTAGGGAGATCAACGAGTTTGTGGACAATCTCTTAGTAGATATCGAGACTTTGGGTATTAATTACGAGAAGGTTACATATACTTTTGACTACTTCCCAAAGCTTATGGACATGGCGAAACCGTTGATTAAACAAGGGAAAGCTTATGTTGACGATACCCCACGTGACCAAATGCAGAAAGAGAGAATGGACGGGATTGATTCCAAATGTAGAAAGAACACAGTTGATGAAAATTATGGGTTAATGAAAAAGATGAATGATGGATCTCAAAGACGTTTACATTGCTGTCTGAGAGGGAAGTTGGATATGCAAGATCCAAACAAGTCGCTTGGGGACCCGGTTTATTGCAGTTGCAATCCAATCCCGCATCACAGAATCAGTTCAAAGTACAAAATCTATCCAACATATGATTTTGCCTGTCCTTTTGTTGATCCTATCGAAGGCATCACACACGCTCTTCTGTCTAGGAGTATCATGACAGAAATGCTCCGTATTTCTGGATTCAAGAGGATATGGGGCTTAAGAAGGTTCATATATTTGAATTTGGTAGGTTAAATTTGATTTATACACTTTTTAGCAAACGGAAGCTTCTATGGTTTATGGAAACAGAAAGGTTGATGGATGGGATGATGACGCCCCGTTTCCCAACTGTGCAAGCAATTGTATATAGAGGTCTTCAAATTAAGACATTGATACAAATTCACTCGAGCAGGGGGTATCAAAGAATCTGAATCTTATGGAATGGAATAAGCTCTGGAACATCAACAAGAAAATTATTGATCGAGTCTCTCCTCGACACACAACAATTGTTGAGGAAGGCCGCGTGTTGTTGACTTTGACGGATGGACCTGAGACCCCGTTTGTTATGATCCAAAGCATAAGAATTATGACGGTGCTGGAGAGAAAGGCAACAAGCTGTTGCTAAGGCCATAGCTGAGAAAAAGCCGCCTAATGTAGAAGTTACATTCATGGATAGGGGGAATGCAATCGCTGAAGAGATCAAGAAGGATTCAGATGAAAATGTGACATAACTAAGTGGAAAACTGCATCCCGAATGATCGATCTGTTAAGGATACCGAACTCAAACTTACGTGGTTACCAGCGATAAATGAGCTTGCTCCTTCAACTCTGGTGGAGTTGGGCTACCTAATAAGCTTATGTTAAACACTACACTTTAGTATCAAATTAATTACTGTATGATTTATGTTAAATAAGTGTAATTACGATTTTTTTTCTCAAATTGTTAATTTGTGATAAATAAAAAACTAATATTAACATATTTTAAATTTAGATTTGCTTGCATTCATGTTTAAATTAGGTTATTTGATTGCAACCATCATTTACCATCATGCACTAATTCCATTAAAGCACCTGAATTGCGGTCCAAAGTCATACAGAAAGTTGGAGGAGCTGATGTTGTATACATAAATAAGTCCCCAGCATTTGAACAATTTTTAGAAATTTTAGAATGTGTAATTTTGTTTGTGTTAGAATTGTAATCCACTGAAAACAAATCATAGCTATTTTATTTGATACTAAAGTGTACAGATTGTACACGCTCTTATTTTTACACATCTTCTATATCTAACACGCTCTTATTTTAACACGCTAAAAAAATATTGGGTTACCAATTCTTATTATATCAACATCTTCTATATCTAACTCGCGGCAACGCGCGGGCATCAATCCTAATTGTTATAAAAGGTTAAAATACAAGTTGGAGCAGTTCTATTATCAAACGTCACGGGGTTTATTTTACAAAGTATAATTTTACATTACACAAATTAAATTTCTTTGGATGCTCGTGCAACTCTTGTATGCGCTAATACCCGAAGTGTTAAGATCATCTCCAAGATGTGAAAAGTTTTTTAACGTAATCATAAAATGTTAATTTTTTTTTTCAAAAATTTTACGAAATAATAAAAAGTCTTTTGCAATTTTCGCATTAAAGATGATTTAACTAGTTTGACGTCGTTGTCAAGATTATGAGTAATGCATCAACTCTTTAATGACTTGATGCATTTAATACAATCAAATGTTTGAGTTAAAAAGCTTTTGTAAAACTTACCACTTCATTGCAAAAAGGTTTTGCACAAAATAAAAGTTTGACATATACAAAAGCTTTTGACAATTGCTTCAAACGCTTGGAGTTTTACAAGTAGTTTTGTTAAAAGTCTTTTTCAAAGCTATTACCACAATAGAAAAGTAATTTGAATAGCTTGTTGGCATAGTAAAAAAAAGTCTTTGCACGAATTAGCATTGCATATTCTCTAAGTATTTAGATCATAAATAAATTTTTTATAATTCCTTAAAAGCTTAAAGCGCCTATAATACATCACATGATAAAGACTTAATGCATTTAATTTCATTAATGTTATATTCATTCACTAAGAATATCTTTAATAGCATCAACAATGCAAGCCTTTTATAAAGCCTTGTCACTATTTAAAAATGTTACTCTATTTGTTTATTCGATGTATTAAGAGAAAGACTTTTAAAATGACTTTTTGAAAATAACTTGTAAACTACTTTTGATAGGAAAATCTAAAAATTATTACCATAAAATGAAATGTGCATTAGTTGTGAAAAAAATTAAATTGAATTTCTTTTTCATTAAATGCACTAAGTTTTTATGACTCAATAGTCAATAGTTAATACCGGCTCTAATGGATCTAATGATTAAGAGGGTGTTTGGTTCGCAGTATGTTTTGAAATGAATTTTAATTGGTGAAGGGAATTATTATTTGAATGAATTATAATTTTAAAAGTTGTAATGTATTTTAATTGCAATGTAATTGATATATTTTGTTACTGTGTTTAGTTGGATACCAACATAATGTAATTCAGTTTTATTTTTTTTAAATAATATAAATAAATAAATAATAATAATAATAAATAATAAAAAATTTAAAATGAAAAACATAATAATACTAGTAACATATTAATAATATTTAATAATAATTAATAATAATTAATGATAATTGATAGTACTAAATATATATTAAAAAATAAAAATAAGATAAAAAAGTAATAAAATTAATAATAAACAACTAAATAATAATAAAATATAATAATTATTAAATAAATAATAGTAATAAATAATTAAATAATAATAAATAATAATAATAATAAATAAATTATAAATAATAATAACAAATAAATAAATTAAAATAAAATATAAATAAAACAATAATATTAATAATAAATATAAACTAAAAATAATAATTATTAATATAAAATAATAATAACTCATATAAATAAATAAATTTTAAAAAAATATAAACATAATAATTATAAAAAAAATTATTATTAAAAATATAGTAATAATTAATAATATTTAAACAATCATATAACAAAATAAAATATTAATTTTTAAAAATTACAAATTAATTGTATATAAATAAAATTGAATTAAATATTAATAAAATAATAACAGTAATAATTATTAATATAAATTAATAATAACTCATATAAATTGATAAAATAATAATCTTTAAAAATTGTAAAAATTTATATCTAAAAAAATCTAAATAAATAAAATATCAATACATTTAATAATAATAATATAAAATTTAAAATATTAATTTAAAATATTAGTTTTTTTTCGAAAATAATCTTAGATAAATATTTATAAAATTTAATAATAATAATAAAATTAATTATTATTATTACTTATAAATATTAATAATAAAATTGGAAACTATTGAATTACAAGGTAATTTAAAACATTCCATCCATTTTACCATGTAATCTCAATTCCACCATACATTGTAATTAGAAACTATACATTACAATTACATTGCTAACCAAACAACCAATATACTGTGATATAAATTACGAATCCCTCATTACAACGAACCAAACAAGATTACAATCTAATTCAAATTACAATCACACCAAATTACATTACATTACAACTAACCAAATACCCCCTAATAGTTTTTTTCTATTTTAAGAAGTTTTAAAGTTTTTTTTTGGCATTGCATCATAAACTTTTTGAGGAACTTTTTGAAAAAGACTTGATAAACTATAAGTCTTTTGAAGAGGTCTTACACATTAAATAAATTTTATATTAAATGCTACTAGTAGGGTATCCGCGTGTTGTAACAGCGATACCATAAAATAAATTTTTGGATAAAAATAATTTTATGTTTTTCTTAATATATCCAAAAATGAAAATATATTTTGGTTTTGAATAACTTTAAAAAAATGAGGGAAAATTCAACCGGCTAAATATTAAAATTATGAAATATTTACACAATGTCGCGTCCATAAAAATGCGCTAGTTGGTAAAGCTATATGACACATATATATAATAAAATGTACTTACAAATAAGAAAATAAAATTTTAATTTCTCTTTATAAAAGTGTCATGTAAAACTTTAAATATACTTTCATATATGATAACAAAAAATAGCTTTAAGAATATATATCCTAAAGTAAAATATATATATTTATAAACACATTTATGTTATTTATTAATATGTTTGGTGTATTTGTCCAACGTAGATAGAAGATATAAACAAAAAATGTTTATAAAGTAAATCAAAATTTAATGTTCAAATAACCATGTGGGTATAAGTGTATAGGTATAGACATTATAATAATTGATTCGTAATTAAATTAGCATTTAGCATTTTATTCATTTGTATCATTTGTTTTTAAACAATTATCTTGATTTTTTTCATAAAAGACCATTTTTTTTGCTTTTGTGGTTCATGTTTATACTTAACAAAATAAAAATGATAAACTGGTTAATCTGAGTAAAATGATAAATGATCATAATCGGCTTATATTTGCTAGCCGAACTGATGATCACTCCAACTTTTGGTTAAACCGATTGTTCTACCACCAACTTGTAAGTTATATGAAGTTTTTTTAGGTTTTATTAGTTATACAATATGTATAACAAGCTATATTTTTTATTTTAGGGGTATTTTGAAAGCATTATTAGAGTGTTTAATATAATTAATGTGTACTTGTAACATATTTTTTATAACCTTTATTAAGTAAAATTATTTAAAAAAAAGTGATTGTAATGATTAATTGACATGTATAAAATGTTTTAAAATTTGTACTACTTAAAAATCTAATAATGATAACGTGCATAAAATGTTTTATAAGATATGGTTATTTGACTTGTATAATATGTTTTAAAATTTGTATTACTTAAAAATTTAATGTAGAGAAAGTATATAAAATATTTTATACGATAATAGGATAAATGTATTAAGTTTTCAATGACTTGATCTATTATGAATGTTTTACCAAAAGCTTTCGCAAAAGATTTTTTGTTCCCCACGTGTTTGTAAAAAATATTGTTAAAATGCTATATACCATTTCAGATGATTTTGTAAATTATGAAAAGAGTTATAATAATTTTTTCATTGTATATCTTAATGTTATTACCTTATTGAAAAATCGTTTCTTCACTTCTTAGGATTTTCGGCTATGTTTGGCAACGCATAGCAATAAGCAGTTACTAAAGCAAGAGCGGTAGACAATAAACAATAACAATTAGTAGGAAAAGTAAGCAGTAGTCGTTTGTTAAAAAAAGTATTTGGTAAATATAACAGTAGCAATAATTATAAACTATAGAATTACAAAAACAAAAACAAAAACACATTAAATTAACAAACTAATTAAGTAAATAACAAAGTTATTAAGAAACCAAAAGAAGATATATTTGTAATTTTAAAACAAACCACTTGATACATTTTCTAAAATACTTATTTATCAAATATTTCAAATAAAAATAGTTGTATATATCCAAATTCTAATTTTTTTTTAGAACGGCAAATGTTAGTGGTTAGTGAGTCGAGTCGTGCAATGACATCCAAGCGGAAGAATGCCTTCTTCGAACTCGCGCCTAGTTAAGTTAGACTCCTTATCCGCTTCGCCTGAAAGGCCCTTGGCAGGTCTTGAACCCAAGACCTCCATGAATCCTCCCCAAAGAAAGTACTTAGTGTAACCTTGGTAGCCAACTAAGCTAAGCCAGATGGTTATATCCAAATTCTAATTACTCATTTACCAAACAAAATTTTAAATCAAACTATTAACTGCTTATAACTTGTCATTTTAAAACAGCCAACTGGCTTAACTCAGTTGTCAACCAAAGTTTCACTAATTGATTTCATTGAAGAGTATTCCTGAAGGTCTTAGGTTCAAGACCTGCTAAGGATCTTTCAGACGAAGTGAATAAAGAGTTTAACAAAACTAAGCAAGAGTTTGTAAAAGACATTTTTTCGCTTGGATGTTATTACATAACTCCACCCACTAACATTTACGGTTCTAAAAAAAATATATATATATATATATGTTTTTTTAGAACAAAAAAATATCATTTCAAAACACTTCACTCAAAAAGCTTTGTATATGTTATCACAAATTCACAACCACTAGCGCGTGTGTAACACAGCCCACCCATTGACAGCATTCAGACACAACAAACAATCAAACCTCATACACATACGTATAAAAATACAAAACAACCACGTAAATAAAAAAACAAAAAAAAAAAAAAAAAAAAAACATTAAAAGCATTGCCGCCATGCCACGTAACCCCCTTCCTTTATGGGCGGCTGCCCCCTCTCTACGCTCCTCTTCTTCCGTTGACCACTTCCATTATATAACCACCCACTCATCCTCTTCATTTTTCCTTAACCAAACACACACATACACACAAACACAAAACATGTCTCCTAAAACAAACACACCTTCCAAACCAAACATTAACCTAGGTTTACAAGTAACAACAACCAACGCCCCCAAAGAAGCCCATTTTAGAGGCGTGAGGAAACGCCCCTGGGGCCGTTACGCAGCCGAGATCCGTGACCCCGGGAAAAAAAGCCGTGTTTGGCTTGGTACGTTCGATACGGCCGAAGAGGCCGCTCGAGCGTACGATGCAGCCGCGCGTGAGTTTCGCGGCTGCAAAGCCAAAACCAATTTCCCAGAACCTAATAACAACCCAAATAACATTATTAATAACATAACCCATGTTAAAAAAAGTGACCAACAAAGCACCAGTCAAGGTAGCACCGTCACTGAACCGTCGCTAGATCTCAACTTATCATCCTCGTACATTAACCACAACACCAAAAACAACGTGGTTCAACCGGTTAACATACAATCCATGTACCGGTTCCCGCCGGTGACCGGTTTTTTTGCACCTCAGATGTTTTATTACAACGGGATATTGTATTCGGGTCAAGTTCCTGTTAACCAAAATGGTCATGTTTTTCGTCAGAGTATTAGCGACGATTCGAATTCGTCGTCTGTTGTTGACGTGAAACCGGTTAAAAAAGAACGGGTTGTGTTAGATCTGAACCTACCTCCACCAGCTGAGTTATATTGAATCGGATCTGAGATGGGTTGATGACGTCAGCGTATGTAAATAGTGATAATCTGAGGTGTCAGTAATTTTTTTAGCAACATTTTGAGAAATTTTTTCTCGATGTAATTTCTCTAGTTGTTGTTGTTAAGTTAACTTTTGGTTAAATTTTTAATTGTATTTTGTACCGGTTTAGTTCAATTATAATTATTCCAGTTTTCCGGTTATTATTTGACTTATGAGGTGTTTGTTTCGGCTTATTTAACCGGCTTATTGATTTGTTTTGGCTTACATAACATGCTTGTTGGTTTTTCGGCTAATGCAGCCGACTTAACGGGTGTTTGTTTCGGCTTATATAACCTTGTTGTTGGTCTTTTGGCTAATGCAACCGACTTAAGAGGTGTTTGTTTCGGCTTATATAACCTTCTTGTTAGTTTTCCGGCTAATGTAACCGACTTTAAGGGTGTTTGTTTCGGCTTATATAACCGGCTTATTGGTTTGTTTCGGCTTATATAGCCGGCTTAGTTGATTTTTAGGCTAATGTAACTGATTTCGGGGGCGTTTGTTTCTGATTATATAATCGGCTTATTGGTTTGTTTCCCCTTATATAACCTGCTTGTTGGTTTTTCGACTACCGTAACTTGCTTAGGAGGTGTTTGTTTTAGCTTATATAATGGGTTTATATAAGCCATTTATGGTTTATATAAGCCTATGTTTAATAAGCTTATAAGCCTATGGCATATAAGCTTAACCAAACACTTGGTTTGAGATTATAAGCTTATATAAACTAATAAGCTTATAAGCCCATTATATAACCTAAAACAAACACGCTCTTAAGGGGTGTTTATTAGTTTGTTGGTTTTTCGACTACCGTAACTCGCTTAAGGGGTGTGTATTAGTTTGTTTCTGCATATATAGCCGGCTTATTGGTTTTTGGCTTATGTCTAATAAGCTTGTTTTTGACAATGTTTTGAAACCCGGGTCGACCCGGCCGGTTCAACCGGTTGGACCGGTTCCGGCCGAAAAAACGGGTCAAATTGACCCGGGTCTTATATTTTGGAAACCCGGTGTGACCCGCCGGGTTTGAAGCGACCCGGGTTGACCCGGTTCGTGTGACCCGGCCGGGTTTTGATTTTTTTCGATTTTTTGTTTTTTTTTCGTTTTTTCGCGATATAATTATACGTATTTGTAACGTAACTTTGTTTTTACGTGTTATATTTGTTAGTAAATGGTGTTTAGGCCAAATGTATGAAATATTCACGATTTATATTTATATATATATAGTGATATTGAAAATATATAAATAATTTTTTTTAATTGAAAACCGGGTCGACCCGGCGGTCCAACCGGTTGAACCGGTGACCCGGTGACCCGGTGACTCGACCGGGTCAATTCAAAACCCGGGTTTTAAAACATTGGTTTTTGAGGCTTATATTGAAAAAGCCTTTGGACTAGTGTAAACAAATTACTGTATATGTACAAACACCCTTATTTTGGGTAGTGTAACAAGTTACTCATATGTAAAAAAGTAAAAACTTTTTGGCCTAATTTTTGGTACCACACTACCACCACATTTGCCATACCTTTTTAGAAAGTGAAATAGTAGTGAATCTCTCTTTATCTCATTTTGTAAATAAAGTAAGTTCAAAACCTATGTGCCTAATTTACCTGGAACTCATAGATTTACCACCTGTTACATGTTTCAAACGATATTGTTTATGCATATCTATAGCTTGTTTTGTATAGTCTACTGAGTAGTGAGTGATACTAGTCATGTAAGTTTGAGGTTAAAACTGAACTTGTAATCGCGACGGTCATGATGGATTACGTTGCTTTGTAAAATAACCATTTTAAGTATTCTAACGAGACACGATACGTTGTCTATAACAGATATTGCACGGTTTCAAAATGTCGGGGACCCCGTTAAAGTATATCACGTGGCGAAACAACGTTATATGTGGTTGTTACAAACCGGACGCAGACCATGTGAATATGGGGTCTCACAATGTCTCTCGTTGGATAGTAGTATGTGGACTTCATCGACACAACACACAAGTACTCGCTTGTCAACAAGTAAGCCGCGGGTCATTTCCATGGGCGATTCAGACCTATGTTTCGCACTAGGAGACAGTGTTCGAATATGATTTAATTGGTAGTCCTAAAAGGTTTATCGACATTCTACACTGATACACAAAATTTCATTCAAATGTTTATATTTCAGCTCTCAATAACCTGCACTTTTAGAGCTAATCAGTTAATCACTGCAAGTAAAATAGCTCAAAACTTAAAGGGTGAAAACGTATAAGTATCAAATTAGGAGTCCTTCAAGTTCTAAATATTTTCACGTGTCACACGTGTAACTGTGTAAGAAGAGCGAGTGAGATGGGGGTCCAGTCAGTCGTAGTTGTGGGCGTGGGTCATAAAGAGCGCGTGACGAATGAAAAGAAGACACGTGTAATGTGAAATTAAGACAAAGGGCGGACATGGAGGACCCTATCCGACAGCTTCCCCTTTGGTTGTGAACAAACCGGCAGGGCCCCACTTTTATTATTTATTATTTTAATGTAAAATATTCCTTTGCTTGGTTATCGAATAATATGGGTCCATTTTTTAAATTATGTAAAATTTTGAAAATGACCAATCAATTGTTCTACATGTTTCATCTCCATAGAAAATCATAGTTAGTGCATTTGTGCTATTTTCCTCTAAGGCAATGAGGTGTCAATAATTAGAGATGGCTAAATTGGTGAGTCGGGTTGGGTTGTCGATCGAGATGAGTTTGGGTTTAAATGGTTGACGTTTAATTGTGTTTAAATTGCGTTCGCTACAAATCTTAGTGGGTTTAGAAGAACTCGATAAATGTTTGTTGTTTAGTATAAATTTTCGTTAAAAATCCTTGATTTTTAAGAAATGAACATGGTTTTCAAATTGTATGGCGCACAACGTGTTTAGCTAGTCTAGTAACATGTTAAAAGAAATACGTATCTTTACTTTTATTATTTTTCATATTTGCAAAAAATTATGTGTGCGTGTAATGATGTAAAGTACTGGATCCACGTCGTAATTGATGATGTATAACGAGTACAACGGGCTTAGAATATAGTGTTATATTGAGATATGACCTTATAGGATAAATAACAAAGCTAAAGGGTTGGAACCAAGTTTGCCCATCCGCGGAAGACACATTATAAGACATGCCAGTAGCGGTCTTCGTTTGCAAGTCACCAACAGATCGAACGAGCACCCGCAAAGGTCAATCCGTTAGTCACTTACGAAAACCAGGGACCCTTGCCCGACAAGGGTCCCACTCCGGTCGTTACACCCATTACACTTAGGCGAAACAATAAGAAACTGTAACATTTGACTCACCTATAAAAAGGACCACTCGTACACCACATAATATATAATTTTCTCATTATTCTCAATACACACATATACTTAAGATATGTTTACTTACACTCACACCAGAGTTTATTCGTGAGGTCTGTGCCTATAGTAAGGCTAACAGTTTACTTTATTTGTGAATGAGATTGTCTCGATTATTTAGTTTAGTGTAAGATCCAGTTCAAAAAAGCCACTTAAGGGTAATCTAGTGGTAAAAAGAGTTGCGACTCACTCTAAAATAGACGGTGTTTCAAGTTCGATTCCTGATAGTGCAAACAACCTTTAAATGGCTACGCCAACCTCCTAAAAAAGAAAGGTTTTACCTTACTTGAGTATGTGTGACGATGAGTTCGAACTTGATAGATTAGTCGACCATAAAATTGAAAAATCATAGTTACAAAAAAAAAATCCAGTCTACAAAGAGCTTAAAAACCCGACCCACCAAATGACCTAAGCCCATCTTTAACCCCGTCACACATCTTGCATTATCATTAATAGTATGGGTTTTTTTCTATCATGTGACTTATGTGCACATGATAAGAATGTAAAAACTACACCGGATAGTATAGAAAAGTACACATAGATTCACATTTTACGGATCTCTATGTATTTTTCTATAAGACCATATGTATTTTTATATACTTTAGGTGTTTTTATCATGTGATCCAAAGACACAAGATAAAAAAAACCCTAATAGTAATAATGATTTGTTTTTGTTGACAACAACGAGAAAAATAGACATAATATAGAGGACTCACCAAATCGTATGATTCGTATGACTTAGCTTCTCACAAGGTATTGTAATCAAGTATATATTTTGTTATGCAATATGTTGCATAAATTTTACCAAATGATATGTATAAAAAGAATGTTCGATATATTTTCCTTCCTTTTTTTTTAAGTTTTAGAAAGCTACAATATTGGTGTCTTAGTATATGTGGTCCTTATGTTTAGGATAGCCATACAACATGTACATTCTTTAAACATGGTATATTCATGATAGATTCACACCTCTCTCGCGGTTTGAATTCAGACGCTCTTTAAACATGACATAGTCATGATACGCGCATAACACGCTACTTTCACTCTTTCAACAACCATGTAAGATGATGATCATTGTCTTTCATCAATGAACTCGCCAAATCGGGTCAACTAATTATGTTATTTGTGAAAGTTTATGGACTTAAAAATCGATTGTCGTGTGATAGGATCGAACTCGAGATCACGGGATTGCACATATTACGTGAAGGGTTAATTTGTTTATTAAATATATTTATTATATTTATTAAATGAAACCGTAGCTAACGATCGTTAAGTAATTAAAAGTTGAGTATTAAACGACCGTTATAGAAGGTTAAAGAAGCTAAAAGTAGGAGTCGGAAAAGTTCCGGAAACCTCTTTTGGAGCTTGTGTATATCCGGCCTAAATAGGGAGACAAAGATAAGGAGAAAAGATTTTGTGGCTTTATCTTGTTTAACCTTGGAAGAGAAGTTTTCCAAGGTGTATATAAACAAACCTAAAGCCTCATAATATTTCACTCCATATCTCTCTTTCTTTGCTCCTAACCGCCGGCCAAACAAACACCCATTAGGGTTCTTCTTTGATTTTTCATAAGCTATTCTAGATCTAGTCCTAGCCCCTCTCTAGGGTTGTTGGGTAGATCTTCCATAGACTTGGAAGCTCGGTTTGTTCGTGCTAGACTCACGGTTAACTGACCGTATCACGTGCGTACATGATCGTGGTGTAATCTTGCTTTAAATTACATCCTGGTGGTATTCGTGATCTATCTCTACTGGTGACCATTCCGTCAACTTGTAGATCTTGCTAGGATAAAGGTATGTAACCCTAGCCTTGATTAATTATAATCGTGTTAATTAAAGATCTTGTTAATTTGCTTCCGCTGTGTGTTCTTTGATCCATTTTAGGGTTTTTATAATTGTTATGATAATCATAAACCATCAGTGGCATCGAGAGCCGTTTTAACATGATTTTAATTATCAAGATCTAAAGTTTTTTTAACTAATATTGATTGGTGTTAATAATTACATGTTGTTTTTAGGCTTTATAAAAAAAAGTAGGTTTTTTGTTTTTTGTTTTTTAAATTCGGATCTGCCGAATTTTTTTATAAAAAAAAATAAAAGAGTTTAGTAAACCCTAAAATTACATGGTAATTAAACTTTAGATATATTGCATGAATTAATTGTTATGTCATGCGTGGTTACGATCCGTAGTTTTTAATTGTTAAGAGAATGTGGGAGATCCGTAATAAACATGCATGTTTTTTACGGATCATATAATTTCGATTGCTATTTGCTTTATTTGATTCAAAATTTTAAAATTAGGGAAGACTTTTTATGTTCATAAAAACCCTAGATTTAATGTTCTTTGAATAAATTGTTATGCATGTGGCTATTTGATTTAGTTTTTTTTTGTACTACTTGTTTTCATGCGTTCTATTGTATGTTGTAAACAAGGGTAGTTTTTTTTTAAGAAAAATAATATAGACTAAATCCTATCAAAATTAATGAATTGTTTTGAGATCTAAATTACATATGATTTGTGTTGATTAGAATTGCAATAGCAACTTAACGGCCTACTCAATTTTTGACAAACTATAAAGTGGGTATAACGCACCGCGGGTCAAGTACCCGGTTAAGGAAGGAGGTGTTATGCTTCAGCGCTGACCAAATTCCCGGCTCGCCTGTGCGTCAAAAATTGGAATTACCTACGGTTGTTATTGGTATAATTCTTTAAGGTTGATTTTAACTACATTAATTCACATCCAAAACACAATGAATAAGGTTATTGCTTTGTGCTTTAGCTTCGTTCTAGAAAAAGTACGGTGTGAATTTAGTTGTGTGTAAAATCTTTAATTGGTTTAACCAATACATCAACTTGCAAATATATGATGAACTTTTAGTCTCACCAAAAAGTTTACTAAACGTTTTATTAAACTTATGTTATGGAGATGTATGCATGCTTCTCCATACATGATTTTGACACCAAAATCTATACCCTAAAATTTAAGTCATCTGCCCTCTAATTGACGAACACTTGAAGTTACAATTGTCGTCATATAAGATATCGGACGATGTTGTAATGGAGAGAAAACTTCATGACTGAATAAGATTGCACATGATGGTTTTACGTTCTTTAGATTATTCGACTTAATTGAGTTACTCAATGAGAACTGGAAACTTAAGGCATAAAGAAGGGATAAAACATGTTTACAATGCAAATGATTTTGGCAATGTAAATCCCTGACATATCTAGAAATTGCAATATGTTTTGACAATTATTGTTCGACAAGTTACTGTGTTGAATACATTTGTCACTAGCAGATCAACTGATGTGATAAATCTATGTCAATATGGATTCTAGTTTTTCAAGGAAAATACTATGGTTTTATTACCGGGGTAATTTTATTTTCTTGAATTGTATTATTGAAAATACTAATGTTTGAACTTATTTCTATAGAAATGGCTCAACCCGAAAGCAATCTGACAATAAGCTCGGCGTTCAAAGCTTTTTTTGAACGGCCTGAACTTACTGGCCCTAATTTCAATGATTGGTACCGCTCACTAAGAATTATTCTGAGAGCAGCGGGTACTATCAATATCTTGGAAACTCCTTTTCCGGAGGATCTTGCTAAAGGAGCAACTGATGCAGAAAGGCTTCAACACGCTGCTAACGTTAAGAAGCACCATGAGGTGGCTGCTGTAATGTTAGGAATAATGGCTCCATCACTTCAAAGGAAGTATGAGCTAGCTTCACCTCAGCAAATGCTTGATGAACTCAAGGGTGTGTATGAAACGCCACAAGCTGTAGAGATATATGATCTGGTTGATTCTCTACATAGTTGCAAGCAAGCTCCTGGAAAGTCCATAAGTGCTCATTATATGGAAATGAGGGGTTATATGGAACAACTCATATCACTAGGACAACCCTTTGATAATAATATGGCTATTAACTTGATCAATAGGTCCCTTAATAAGGACTTCAATGATTTCGTTCGTAACTATAATATGCATTGCACGGGGAAGACAGTTAATGATTTGCATGCAATGCTCATTGACTTCGAAAAAGGTTTGAAAGATAAGGCATCCACTGCTACTCCTCAAGTACTTTATGTACAAAAGGGAAGAGTGTCGAAACCAAAACGGCAAGTGAATAAGAAGCAGAAAGGCAAAGGCAAGGTTGATAAGAGCAAGCAAGTTGCGACTCCATCAAAACCAAAGCAGAACTTTGCTAAGAAATCTCTGAAAGATGAGACTTGTCACTACTGCAAGATGACTGAAAACTGGAAGAGGAATTGCTCTCTCTATCTCCATGAAATGGCAGAACATAAGAAGAAGTCTGAGCAAGCTGCTGCAGCACCATCTTCTGGTAACTTTTTTATGATAGAGTTATTTAATCTTTCATACAAATCAAACTCTTGGGTATATGATACGGCATGTGGTATTAATATTTGTAATACCCTGCAAGGATTTGAGTTGAAAAGGAGGCTTACCTATGGGGAACAATTTCTGCAAGTGGGCAATGGCGCACAAGCAGCGGTTGAAGCTATAGGAATATTTAAATTAGTTTTACCTTCGGGTTTAGTACTGTTTTTAAATAATTGTCACTATGCACCTACAATTGTTAGGGGTGTCATTTTCTTTTCTTGTATGTTGGATCTTGGATTTACTCACACGATTGATATAATAGAATTTCTGTTTTCAAAGATGGTTTATTCTATTTTGATGCAATTTCTGTGAATGGTGTTTTTGAAATTAACATGCATGATATAAATTCCAAGAGAAAAAATAATTCTGTTTTTAGCATGAATAAGAAGAGTAAGTTAGACAAGAACTCTTCTTATCTTTGGCATTGTAGGCTTGTCCATACTGGGAAGACTCGCATACAAAAGTTTCAACGTGATGGGCTTTTGGAAAGTATCAATGATGAATCATTTGATAAATGTGAATCTTGTATCTTTGGGAAGATGACCAAGAAACCTTTTAATAGCAATATTGAAAGGGCTACTGAACTACTTGGTTTAATACACACTAATGTGTGTGGACCACTTAGACATGTGTCAAGGAAAGGTGCTAGCTACTTCTTGACGTTTACGGATGATTATAGCCGTTATGGTTATGTTTATTTACTTAAACATAAACATGAGGTATTTGAAACATTCAAAACGTTTAAAGCCGAAGTAGAGTTACAACTAGGAAAGAAGATTAAAGCTCTTCGTTCTGATCGTGGTGGTGAATATTTAAGTCAAGAGTTTAAAGATTATTTAAGTAAGAATGGAATTGTTCAGAAACTTACTTCTCCATATACTCCACAACAAAATGGTGTATCTGAAAGGAGAAATCGTACATTATTGGATATGGTACGATCTATGTTTAATCTTACAACTTTACCATTATCTTTTTGGGATTATGCTCTTGAAACTGTTGTTCGTATTATGAATATGGTTCCCACAAAGAAGGTTGATAAGACATCATATGAACTATGGCATGGCAAGAAGCCATATTTGTCTTATTTGAAAGTCTGGGGTTGTGAGGCGTATGTGAAACGTGACTCTGGAGATAAACTCCAACAACGCTCAGTAAAATGTATCTTTGTAGGTTACCCTAAGGAAACTATGGGTTACTACTTTTATTATCCGGCTGAGAACAAAATAGTTGTGGCTCGGTATGGAGACTTCCTTGAAAATGATCTTGTAAATCAAGAATTCAGTGGGAGAAATTATGATCTTGAAGAAATTCAAGAAGATACATTGCCTTCTGAAAATACTAGCGATGAAATTCCTGTAGAACCAGAAAGTCTGAGTGTTCCACCGGAATTAATTCCTCCACGTAGGTCTCAAAGGGTTATACGTGCGCCGGACAAACTATGTTTATACATAGAGGATGATGAGGAGGAAGTAGGGGATCTTGGTGAACCTGCTAACTATCGATCCGCAATGTCTGATCCAGAAAAGTCAAAATGGATAGTTGCGATGAATGAGGAAATGAAATCCATGGAAATCAATGATGTTTGGAGTCTTGTAGACGCACCTAAAAATGCTAAAGTAGTGAAAAATAGGTGGATCTATAAGAAGAAAACTGACATGGATGGTGATGTACAATCCTATAAAGCACGTTTAGTGGCTAAATGTTTTACTCAAACTTTTGGCATAGACTACGAGGAGACATTCTCTCCTGTAGCAGACTTACGAGCTATTAGGATTCTCATAGCTGTAGCAGCATACTATGACTATGAGCTATGGCAAATGGATGTTAAAACTGCCTTCTTGAACGGTCGCTTAGATGAAGACATCTATATGCAACAACCGGAAGGGTATGTTGATCCTAAATATCCAAAGCGCGTGCAAACTTCAAAGGTCTATTTATGGTTTGAAGCAAGCATCACGTCAATGGAATAAGCGATTTGATGAAGAAATCAAAAAGTTCGGATTTATTCAAAATCGTGATGAGCCATGTGTATACCGCAAAGCTAGTGGGAGTAATGTAGTGTTCCTAATTCTATATGTCGATGACATATTGATCACGGGAAGTAACATTCTGAGACTTAAGGAAGTTAAGGTTTATCTTGGTAAATGTTTTTCTATGAAGGATTTGGGAGATGCTGCATATATTCTGGGAATTAAGATCTATCGAGATAGGAGTAGACGGTTAATTGGTCTTAGCCAAGATGCTTATATTGATAAGATACTGAAGAAATATAACATGCATAACTCTAAGAAAGGTTTCTTACCGATGGATGTTAAACATGAGTTAAGTCATGAGAAAGATGCATCATCACCTGAAGAGGTGGCTTACATGAAGAAGGTGCCTTATGCTTCGGCTGTAGGATCTATTATGTATGCTGTAAGATGCACAAGGCCTGATGTGGCATTTGCTCAGAACTTGGTCAATAGATACCAACATAATCCAGGAAAGTCCCACTAGACTGCTGTTAAGCATATTCTGAAGTATTTGAGAAGTACGAAAGATATGTTTTTGGTATTCAGGGGTAAACTAGACACATAATTGAATGTAAAAGGATTCTGTGATGCGTCCTCGCAATGTGATAAAGACGATACGAAGTCTCAGACGGGTTACGTGTTTGTCATCAATGGAGGAGCAGTTGACTGGAAGAGCAGTAAGCAGAAAACCATTGCTATGCATGCGACTCAATCTGAGTACATGACCGCTTCAGAAGCTGCAATGGAAGCTGTTTGGATTAGGAAGTTTATTGGAGATCTTGGAGTGATGCCTTCAATTAAAGAACCTATTGATATATATTGCGACAACTCTGCGGCAATAATATTCGCCAATGACCCTGGAGTCATGAAGGGCGCCAAACACTTTAAACGTAGATATCACTACGTTCGAGAACAAGTGGAAGCTCGAGAAATAAAATTAATAAAAGTTCACACAGATGATAACGTAGTTGATCCTTTTACTAAGGCTTTGTCTAGGCCGAAGGTAGTTAAGCATGCCAAGGCAATTGGGCTGCAACTAGCTAGCGAATTCATGCAATAAATCTGTTGATTAGTATTTGGATAAAGGATGTAAGACATTATTGAATTGATGAAATAAAGATTGGATTTCGTTTATTT
Organism: Glebionis coronaria; assembly: GCA_025667525.1. Classification (NCBI taxonomy): domain Eukaryota; kingdom Viridiplantae; phylum Streptophyta; class Magnoliopsida; order Asterales; family Asteraceae; genus Glebionis; species Glebionis coronaria. The sequence continues at coordinate 294,867 of JANFOE010000610.1, read as the reverse complement.
TTCTGTTATTTGATTTTGTATCCTATTTTACATGTTTTAATCCGTGAGCATTATGATGTTTCTAAATGTCCGTTGTCGATTAATAATATGGGAGTATTATTAAACTAAGACAATTCAAAATAGTGACAGAGTATACTTGAAAGTATATTGGTCAATTTTGGATGATATTTGATGGATCAAATATTGGACTTATCCCAACTATGTGATTTTACTTTATGGATCTTTGTCATTAAGTAAATCATAAATAGTTATCCTTAGACCTGAGATGCCAGAAAACTACATTTTTATAGTGCATTTCTGTAATGTAACCTAACGCTAAACGTAACTGGTAGTCATAAGGGTTATTTTCAGAAGTGTTGCAAAGTTCATGTGTTTTGCTTGTAGTCGAAATGGGATTCGTTTCCTTCAAATTATTATTTGAAGTATAAATACAACTGGGCCCCTCGGGGGAATAGTAAGATGTTTGTGTGGCCACACCCAAATGTGTTTTGGTAATCTTGCTATATCCGTAAACGAGAAACAGAATAGTTGATGAAGGAATGACTAAGATCCATATCCTTATTAACGATGTATTTGAAATGAAAGGATAATAATAATGATATAATCATTAAAAGGTTCTTGTCCAGGAGGCCTTACTCGAGTTGTACTAGTGACATTGTTAGTGTAACTAGATGCTAATCAATGTGATCACGATATTCGAATTTTGTCCAAGTGGGAGCTGAAAGTTTATGGACTTAAAAATCGATTGTCGTGTGATAGGATCGAACTCGAGATCACGGGATTGCACATATTACGTGAAGGGTTAATTTGTTTATTAAATATATTTATTATATTTATTAAATCAAACCGTAGCTAACGATCGTTAAGTAATTAAAAGTTGAGTATTAAACGACCGTTATAGAAGGTTAAAGAAGCTAAAAGTAGGAGTCGGAAAAGTTCCGGAAACCTCTTTTGGAGCTTGTGTATATCCGGCCTAAATAGGGAGACAAAGATAAGGAGAAAAGATTTTGTGGCTTTATCTTGTTTAACTTTGGAAGAGAAGTTTTCCAAGGTGTATATAAACAAACCTAAAGCCTCATAATTTTTCACTTCATATCTCTCTTTCTTTGCTCCTAACCGCCGGCCAAACAAACACCCATTAGGGTTCTTCTTTGATTTTTCATAAGCTATTCTAGATCTAGTCCTAGCCCCTCTCTAGGGTTGTTGGGTAGATCTTCCATAGACTTGGAAGCTCGGTTTGTTCGTGCTAGACTCACGGTTAACTCACCGTATCACGTGTGTACAAGATCGTGGTGTAATCTTGCTTTAGATTACATCCTGGTGGTATTCGTGATCTATCTCTACTGGTGACCATTCCGTCAACTTGTAGATCTTGCTAGGATAAAGGTATGTAACCCTAGCCTTGATTAATTATAATCGTGTTAATTAAAGATCTTGTTAATTTGCTTCCGCTGTGTGTTCTTTGATCCATTTTAGGGTTTTTATAATTGTTATGATAATAATAAACCATCAATTTGATGACATATAATAAAAATAAGTCGGAAATCGGAAGGACCCCCGATAAAAGAGCGATCCACACCTTACCATCCAATAGGTAACTAGTCATTGACATTATAAGTATAGAAGTATGATCTTCCTATCAGATCATGTTGTTTTCTACCACCTATTTTCTCTATACTTATATCGAAACTCATGGTTCTAAAAGGCTCGCAAAGGCTTCGCAATAGCCTCGCAAAGGCGTAAGGCTCCACCTTCACGCCACACTATAGGCCAAGGCGTGAGGTTAAGGCTTGACGTGCAATGAGAAGCAAAAAGTAGCATAAGGCGTGATAAGTCATGATGGATCGAGACTTTCTTCATTTTGTTTTCGATAAAATCGATTTTTTTTTTGGTAACCGTGATTTCCGACTCATTGGCCGACTAATCCACGGGGTTTGAGCCCACCGCCACACATACTCAAACCAGGTAAAGCCCTCCCTTTTCAGGAGGTTGGCGTGGCCACTTCAAGGTTATTTGCACCTAGTGGGAATTGAACTTGAGACCTCACACACTTTGGAGTGATAGCCACAAATCTTTTTGCCACTAGGCCACCCTTGAGTGGTTAATCGATCTCTTTTATATATAAATGAAAACGATTACATGTAAATATAGTTTTTTAACTTTAGTTTGTATGTAAGACACTTTTGTAAACTTAATACATTTGAAATATGATATAAATACTAATAATTTATAAATATTTTCGTATTTTGTGCCGCCTTACTTCACGTCTTAAAAACGCAAAAGCTTCGCTTCAGCCGCTAAAGCTTGAGGCTTAATCATGCCGCCACGCTACGCCTCACGCTATTTAGAACCTTGTGACGAAACTAGCCCAATCAAATTATGCTTCAACTATACTATACATAAACCCCCAATGCACGAAAGATGTTTAGCATTTTTGTCAATGAATACAGGCCAACTAACTAACTCTAGTAAATATAAGTTGTCAACAATGGCTACTTCATATGATTACTCTAAGCGAAAGGCCCGGAAGCAGAGCTAGAATTTTTTTTATAGGGGGCACAAAATTTTTTTTGTCAAGCAAATGTAGAGAAAGAAATATATTATTTGTAAACCATAGAGATTGTTAGTAAATTTTTATATTTCATATAGAAAAATAAGTTAAAAGTGAAAAAAAAAGAATTAGAAAATGGAAAAGTCATACTCCGTATATGGTTATATGCAGTCCACGTGAGACACCAGTTTTAAAACTAAACAAAAAGTTACTATTTATATTTGGAGTTTAACGCTATGTAGTAGTATTATATTATATCATTTTATTTGTACTATCTCTTTTATGGATCTTCTTCTCCATCTCATAAAACTTTCTTTTCTGGCAAACTGTTTCTGCAAATCTCTCAGAAACCGACTTTTTCTCTCTATTTAATCAAGTCAGACAGCTTTTAAGAGGGGCACTTTGCGAAAATATCTCGAAAATTCCAAATATTTACACTCTAAAATTTTCCGGTGAGGGGGCATGTGCCCCCTGTGCCTCTCCCGTAGCTCCGCCTCTGAAAAGGCCCCTCTCATATTTGGGAGTTGGATTATGTGTATGTCTATTGTCTAATATATTGATGAATGATAAAGATGTCTAATTTACATGATTAGATGCATGCACAATTCATATTAACAGTGACATGTGTCGGGATGATTTTATCTATCTTTGTCAACTTTGAATTTGCGACTATCTTCTTAAAACTTTTAGACATTATAATATTGCCCGTATGATTGGATATTCAAATCAAATCGTTTACAATAAGATGTCGGACAAACGTTTATCAAAGAAATTTCCAAAAGATATGTTTTAGTTGATGTCGTATTGAGTTTTTACTTAAAATAAGTCATATATTCTTTAATTCATTTGTATATAAATACGTATAAAATTAAATATATAAATCATATATGAGCAATATAATTTAAATTATACGTAATTTCTTTTTAATTTGCAAATTTAGGAGTAATACTCTTACTTGTTATTACCTAAAGTAACCGAAAAACACGAGACCACATTACTCTTTGTCCATATTCCTCGTTGTATGCTTAAACCTCAATATTCATGGTACATATAAGCGTGAACACAGGCAGGCCCAAAGGGTTCTGGGAGATGCAAGAGAGGCTCATGAGTTTTTCTTGCGTAGTGTAAAATTATGTCATGTATACTACTTTAAATGTCTATATAAGTTTGGCTTACGATTATAAGTGCTTTCATAGAATGAACACCATAACTCTTGGTCATAATGCTCCACATAGCATCGAGTAATCTTATCATTCCTGTGTTTCATTTTCATGCAGAAAGTTTATCAACTAAATTTATTCACCGAATATTCAGAAATAAAAATTTAAACATTATTATGGAGAAGGAAAATTTACTTTTTTTGTAAAGAAAGCTAATGCATCACGAATTTCACGAGTCTCGAATACTTTTTGGTTCAAATCCACTAAATTAAATTATTGTGAATAACATGCTTTTTGGTCCACCTGAGGCCTATTAAATACCTTGACTTAATAAATCTAGATCTTAGTTCAAAAAAAAAAAAAATCTAGATCGAGGCCCAAATCACTAGGTCATGGGCCATAGCTTTGTCTATTATTGTTCTTTCTTTATGGACCATGTCTTGCTATGCCACAAATTGGCTGCAAATGCTTATTAGTTAACCAAATTTTGATCTTGAAACATGATTTGTAGGAAAAAAATTTGGTGTGTAAATGGTTTATAATCCAGATGTCAATTTGAATCGTGTAAACTTTAGAGTATTTAATCATGTTCTATTTTGTAAATGAAACTAGTTTTCTGGTTATATCCATAAAATACAGTTATACACTAATCATAAAATAAAATATGATACTGTGGATTGCTGCTTTTTGAAACGAATTCTTTGTCAATTTGGTTTTCATCTGATTATTGATCAAATGGATTACGGCGTGTGTTTCATCGGCATCTTACTCTATTTCTTTGACTGGGGATGTTCATGTTTACTTTAAGGGGAAAAGAGGTTTGCGTCAAGGAGACCCTCTTTCTCCTTACTTGTTTACATTAGTAATGGAAATTCTAACGCTTATTCTTCAATAGAAGGTGAGAGTATCAGATAACTTTCGATATCATCATCATTGTGAGGAGTTGAAAATAATTAATGTGTATTTTGCTGATGACTTGTTCATTTTTGCTAGAGGCGATGTTGAGTCTGCCTGTGTTATTTTGGAATCTTTGGAGGAGTTTAAACTGGTTTCAGGCCTTGTGTCAAGTCTTCCTAAGTGTACGACGTTTTTTTTTTGTAATGTCCTTAATCATATGAAGCTTTTTATCCTTAATATTATGTATGCCCTTTTCGGAAGGTATATTACCGGTGAAGTATCTTGGTGTCCCTCTTTTCTCTCTCTTCTAGGCTTCTTAATAGAGATTGTAAAATCCTTGTTGAAAAAGCTAAGAATCGTATAGGAGATTGGAAAAACAAGCCCATTTCCTTTGTAGGTAGGCTACAACTTTGCAACTCAGTTATTTAGTCTATGCAAGTGTATTGGGCATCGGTTCTTGTTATCCCAAAGGGTGTGAAATGATATTGAACGACTTATTCGAGGGTCCTTTGGTGTAATGGTGATCTTAAACGGGGTGAAGTTAAAGTGGCTTGGAATGTTATTTGTCTCCCGAAATTAGAAGGAGGTCTTGATATACTTAGTCTTGAGGTATTTAATTGTGCTTTTAATGATTACGTATATTTGGAATATTTTATCGAAGAAAGAGTCCTTGTGGGTGCGATAGATTCATACATATAAGATTAAGAATTGGTCCTCTTGGGATGTTCCTGTTCGTGGTGAAATGAGTTAGGGTTGACTTAAGTTGTTGCAACTTCATGAAATTGTCCGTCCGTTCTTTTGGAATGTTCTCGGTAATGGGAGGAGCACACACATGTGGTTTGATAGTGAAAGCTCAAAAGAACCTGTCTTAGTGAGATTATTTAGATAAACACAAAGTTCGTTGTTTTATAAAAGAACTCGAGCTCTAGTAGGCTCTTGAGCCTAACCGAGATCTTTCCGGTGTAACACATATAAATATATTATCATTTCATGTTAGATTTTTTTTTGACAATTCTGAGTATTTTTTGGTCTAAACTAGACTATGACACTAAAAAGTAAATATTAATCCACACATACAATTTTCTATAAAGTACATTAATCAAAATCTCATCAATGAGGTGAGCTTGAGCGTAAAGAAAAAAACGAGTGAATCGAGCTCAAGCATTACAAGACTCACAACAAGCCCAAGCTTTGGAAATCTTAAACGAGCTCAGTTCGAGCATATATTGTCGAGCTCGGACTCGACTCTTTTATTTTCACCCCTATTTAGTACTAAGTTTTGAGATACATGTAATGGAGTAATCTTGCTTAGAGCACCAGGTGTGGTGGCTTAAAATACCCTCTTCATTTGCGTCCCACAAAGCGTCACAACATTTAACGCACCCACTTCTAAAACACCCACTTTATCACAACTAACCCCATCTTCATTTGGGGCCAACACTAGCAATTTTATTTTCTTTTTCATTATTATTAAACAAAATAAATTCATTTCATAAAAATAAAATTACAACATACAGTTACGAAAAATAAAAATATAAAAGTTATAAATGTATATTTTTAAAACCACACTTTTTAAACAAAATTCTAAATTTAAACCAAAATTTAAAACTAACTCAAACTACAAGGACTTTAATGCAAATTAACTTTATCTCTACTATTTATAAAAGAAAAATCATCATTTCTTAAAAAGTGAAAATTAAAAAGTAAAATGTGAAAACCTAAATTCAATAAATAATAAAATGTGAAAATTTAACTTTCATAAATAGTGAAATGTGAAAACTTAAACTACATAAACAGATATACTCATTAATTAGTCAAATTTCTTCAATAATTTCAAAACTCCTAATTCCGATTACCGGGTCACCGATTCGACCATCGGGTCATCGCTTCGATCACTGGGTCAACTTGATCGAGTCACCCAGTTACTGTTTCGTCCTCCGGGTCAACCCGCCCATCGGGTCTAACATGGTTTCGAAAATATAAGACCGGGTTTAATTTGACCGTTTTTTAACTGCTTGAACACGTCGGGTCAAACCGGGTTATTAAAATATTTGGGTTAGCGGATCAAAACATATAACTTTTACAACGGGTTATGAATGATATTTTAAAATTTTTATATTGTGTTGCTTTAACCAAGGTGAACAACTTGATTTTTTCACGTTTTATTTTAAATGTTACACGAAACACTCACCACAATATCACATATCGTTAATTTTTTGCTGTTACGAATTTCCGCCGCTATGCGCGAATAATCGTCTAGTATTAATAAAGACCAAAAAATTTACTTCATCTCCTACAGTCCACCACCAGCTGCAAATTATTATTTTTTTTACTTCATTCTCCAAATTTTATTTTATTTTTCAAACAATATACACTAAACCATACAAAAAGAAAAGAAAAAACATGTAAATAAAAGATTAGGACCCAGTTTTTTTTGTTTTATTCACGTCGGGGAAATGTCTATCGAGATGGTGGCGAGGATAGGTGGTATGGTGGCGAGTATGTGGCGAAGTCCACATATGAATGGTGAGGGGCAACAACCACCACACCTCCAGCTCTTATGTTGAGCGTACTGCTTGGATGACATAAGATGTACATATTAGATACAAAGTACGATCAAAACTACCAAACACAAATCTCACAATCTTATATCACCACATCACAAAATGAACCTTGTCCAAAACCGAAAATAAAATAAAATCCATACACTAAAGAATTATCATGTGATTAAACAAATCATAGATCGAGTTAAAATTAATGTAAACCATTAAATTAACATATAACACATCAATCAATCATATTTACTCAAACTCACTTTTCTCCTTTTTTAAATTAAATATCTTACAAATAATAAATCGTCAAGTGACAAAAAATAAACCATTACAACGATAATTAAATCATCTTTTTATAGAGGGGCACATGTATAAACTTTTGACGAACTATATTTTTGTATGAGAAAATCATATATGATTTGTATCTCGGATCATATATGATTTTCCAAAATCATATATGATTTCTGAAAATCATATATAATTTCAAAAACTCATGTACGAGTCATACACGATTCGTGATATAAATCATATATGATTTTAGAAAATCGTATATGATATTGATCATATATGATTTTCTTAGACAAAAAAAAGTTCGTCAAAAGTATGTACATGTACCACTGGATAGAAAGATGATTTAATTCCTATCGCGATAAAATGTTTCGTTTTGCGTAACGATCAACGATTGGTGAGATATTTAACTTTAAAAAAGTGAGTTTTTTTATTAAATAAATAAATGGGTAGTTGTGATTAGTTGATTGGGTCTATGCTAAAAGAAAGACATACATTGAACTTTTGCCATCATACACCAGGACACAAACAGACAGCAATGCACATAATAACCTTTTCCACTTATGCCAAACACAAATGAATAACATTTCTAGTTTTAGATACAGTAACACATTTAGACCAGAACCAATTCTCATGAAAAACACAACAAAAGATAATACATAGGGCAACACAAATCAGTTGCAGAGAAATTTCTTTGTCGGAACTAGGGGCAGGTGGGGGCGATGTGGGCAATTATCCCACAATTAGCAGATGTTACGATTTCTATCAATGTCGATTTCTTCGAATATAAACTTTTTATTATACTTCCATAAGAGAATTAATATTATAATGGTAAAAGATTAACCAATAGGTACGTGTAAGTATAGTGGTAACGACATTCTTTACTTTCGGAGAGATCTAATTTTTGAATCATGTTATCTGAAATTTTAGATTCCCTCTCTCTATTCATATTAATATCGATTTGGAAAAGTAAGCAGATGTATCTTGAGGGTAAATCTACCGCTTTAGGCCTTCGTCTTTTTAATGCCTCCAAATTGTAGGCTTGTATAGATTTCGAGTTTTATGCTTCCTAGCATTTTAAGATATCTCGAAGTATATGATATAACTTGTAATTACTTGCTTATATGAATGAAATAAAAAACGCCATATCTATCTAAATGAAATAGAAGGAAAAGACATTATTAGAGGTGTTTATAAATATACATATTTGAATATTTGATTGAAATTAATTTAATAAAGATAATATATGAATTGTCACTTTGAAACATATATATAAATTTTACAATAATTCAAAGCTTTTGGATACCTAGTTTCGGATATCCGAATATATAAAACTATTATTCAAAACTCTGAATATACGAAATTCCTAGATCATATTTTCTCTTTAAGCCTCCAAAGACACGAGACGCCTTTGAAAAGTATGTTCTAAATATTATGCATATGATAACATTTTTTATTTTAGCTAAACAAGTTCACTTTCGTTAAATGGAAAATAATTTGTTACAGCCACAAAAGCCAAGTAAGTGACATGACCTTGATATTTACTCTTTACATTTGTCCCCTTTTTAATAAATTTCTAGTACGACCTATGGTCAGAACAACAACTTAACTTCCTATAAAAACCCTTTCACCATCTCTTATCACTTCAATGCAGCTAATCATTTCTCCATCCTCACTTGTCATTATGACCTCTAAAGCATCAAAATCAAGCATCTCACCTTTAATAAACACTCCCATAAGTGAATACTTAAGCGTTACTCGTATTAAGAAGAAACAATTTTAAAGATATGTACCTGCTATTAATTTGAGCTCCATCAATGAAGTTGGTAGCTTAAATAACCACTGGACGGAAATCTAACTTATGTATGCGAAGCCCTTTGTAGATAGAAATCCTAGGAAAAAAAAAAGCTCGGGCCTCCTCTAAAGGGGTTTTCCCTTTTGACTCTTTATGGTTCTTGTGACGCTGTGAAGTTACAGTTACAAAGTGATTATCTGACTATAATCGGTAGTAATAAAAATAAAGAGTACTATAACATTTGGCAATGGCAAAAGCTGATTTATTAAGTAATTTTTAATATAGTCCAACCCTAGTAAAAATTTATATTTACAAGTCTGAGTTGGTTACTAAAGATTAGTAACCAAGATGATTTATTTTTTAATTTTTAATAAAGTCCAAACCACATGGATTCAACTTCAAATATATTAGAAATTTTATGCATCTTTATAAGTCTGAGTTCGTTGGTACTGTTAAATGGTCCGGGGAGACAATGGAAATTACAAGAGGGTGTAACGCTTCTTTTGTGACTATTATTTCAAAAGTTTTACCATGTTTGGACTATTATTCAAATAAAGTCCAAATCTAGTAAAAGTTTCTGCATAATTTTTAATTAAGTCTGAGCAACCATCTGGTTTGAACTTTATCTGAAGTTGAATACACCTGGTTTGGACTTTATTTGAAGTTGAATCCATCTGGTTTGGAATTTATTGAAAACCTCAACTTAAGATCACTTGGCCAATGATCTTAGGTCGAGATCATTTTTTTAGGGTGAGGATTGCTATGAGTCATAAGCAAAGTCGAAAGCTCTCCTGGCAACATCCCAATAAAATACCCGACCCCTGTTATTTCTTCATAGTTTAGTAAATCATTTTGGTAAACAAACAATTATCTCTTTTTATGTAACTGTTTGATAACAATTCATCGATCCATAATTAACCATTTTCTTAGTCTCAAATTGCATTCTACTTATTGTAGTTCTTGTTAGCTTACTACTTTTTGTTCGAATTTCTTATTCCTATATATTCATGTCACCTTATAACAATCATGCTTAATAAAAAAAGCATGACACGTAATGTAGATAACATGTATTACTTTTTAAATAGAATTTGCACTTGCATTTTCCTTAGTGGCACGACTTCTTTCCGAAACTAAATTAATTACATTTGCGGTGATGTAAACCAATATGACAAGGTTGGAGAGCATGTAGAATGTAGGAAAGACCTTCTCTGTTTCATTCTCTAGATGTACGTCTCCATAACCAACCCTAGTGAAGATGGTCATAGACGAGCAGGTGGAAGAAATAAACCAAGCTAAAAGACTTCTCTGATTGCCATTTTGGTTTATCGAACCGATCTGCGTGCTATTCTTGTACAATCGTCACTGATGGGTAATAGTAAATACAACCCGCGATGTGTATGCACAATATAACCACATGTCACATACCCCATATAACATGTTCAAACATTAAACACACACAAAAAGGATATTTATGAAGGTAATTTGTTTAACTTACTAAAACAAGCCTGGTCAATCTAGCCTCTAAATAACTTAAGCGAATATCCTTTTCACGCCTATAATCACAAAATTGTGTGTTAATCACATATTAAGAAAGAAGAAGAAATGAAAGATCGTTAATATTCGATCTTACCTTGCGAAAATTGTTCAATATGACGGAGCCATAATAATAGAAGCAAACCCAATACATAAAAATGAGGCTGCTGTGTTTGCCACTCACGAAGTAGATAACCACTTCATATGGCAGGATGCGATATCCAAGATAAACCACGGTGTGAGGTATCTTTCTACAATAGTTGTTGGATCAAGAATTACCAGTTGAGTTGTTGGCTAAAAGACCAACAAAAAAGGTTGAAACAATGTCAGTAATAACTAAACAGTCAACTATTATATCGAAACCAAACAGACAAATAGTACCAGTTGAATATGGTTTTTGTTTTGGTCAGAGGCTCGAAACGTTTTTAAGAGGTGGCAAATGTTAAGAGAAAATATCAAGTCAGGTCATGTCACTTACTCGGCCTTTGTTGCTGTAACAACAATTATTTTTCCTTAAACGAAAATGAACTCGTTTAGGTAGAATAAAAAATGTTATCATATGCATTATATTTTAGAACATACTTTTTTAAAGTCGTCTCGTGTCTTTTGGAGGCCTAAAGAGGAAATACGATCTAGTAATTTAAGATATCTATAGTTTCGAACAATGGTTTTATATATTCGGATGTCCGAAACTAGGAATCCAAATATTTTGAATTTTTGTAAAATATATATATATATGTTTCAAAGTGACAATTCATATATTCTCATTATTAGTTAATTCCAATCAAATTTACGGATATCCAAATATATATATTTATAAACACCTCTAATAATAGTCCTTTACTTTTATTTCATTTAAATTTAAATGAAGTTTTTTTATTTCATTCATATAAGCAAGTAATTACGAGTTATATCATATACTTCGAGATTTCTTAAAATACTAATAAGCATAAAACTCAAAATATATACAGGCCTAGAGTTTGGAGGCCTTATAAATACGAAGGCCTAAATCGGTAGCTTTGCCCTCGAGATACATCTGTTTACTTTTCCAAACCGATATTAATACCAACAGAGAGAGGAAATCTAAAAATTCAGATAACATGATTCAAAAATTAGATATCTCCCAAAGTTTAGAATGTCGTTAACCACCATACTTAGATGTACATATTGGTTAGTCTTTTCCATAATGATATTAATTATCTTATGGAAGTAAAATAAAAAGTTTATATTCGAATAAATCAACTTTGATAGAAATCATAACATCTGCTAGAACTTTGTGGGGACAACTGCTCACACTACCCCAATTGTAGTACCGCCCCTGGTTCTGGTTCTAGTTATGCTTCTTCTTCTTGGATTTTTTCCTATTGAAGTAGTTCCCGAAGCATGGCTTTCTTTTTTGGGTAATCTGATGGAAGATGGGTCGAACTGCTAGCACCCAAGCTACTACTTAAGTTCTCTTCTTCCACTTTATTACTTTTTGGTTCCATGATTTGTTGGAAGAGTGAGTGTTTGGATCAAGATAAAAGAAACTTAGAAATGTAGGGGGTGGAAATGGGTCGAGGTTTTGAATGTGATGTAAAGAGTAGTTTTGTTGTATCTGAATTTGTTTGTATACGTACGAGTTGTATTTTCTTTGTTTTTATTATGAGGTTGCCACCATATAAATAAGAAATGATATACATCATTTGTGGTGCACGTTGGCTACTTCTAGTCTCATTATTGCATATATACTAGGTTGGTGTGTTTGTTACTTTGTTAAAACTACTACCGTACATTCTTTTAATGTATCTACTGTTGGAATGTCAAACTTATTTTATGTTATTGCTTTTTATGTCTTTCTTTATTTTGCAGGGACTGATGCTACCTATTCTCATTTCTTTATCCAATGGGCTTGAGTTGGGTTGACCGTTTGGACTTGTGGCCCATGTGGCGTATTATGTTGATATAACCCTAGTTGTTGCTAAGGTTCTCTCTTATCATCTCATAACACACACACACACACACTTATTGTGTGTAGCTCTCTCTTGTTCTTGCCGTCTAAGGCTGTCTCCATGGGAGGATCTTCATCTATTACTATTGTTTTAGATTAGGTTGTGTGAGAGTGATCTTGTAGTGAGGAAAAAGGATCAACCTAGTTGGGACGTTGTCATCTATCTCTTTTGTATTGTTGATTAGCATCCGTTTTGAGGACTAATCTTTTCTTGTTCTGTTTTGTACTTGAATCTTGATAATAATAAATCACCAAGGGGTGGATGGTTGGGTGATAAGATCTAGTCGTCTTTGTCTGTTATTCATGTTATAACATGGTATCAGAGCCAATCACTTAGATTGTATCACCAATCTTGCTCTCTCATGGGTATTTGTTATTTTTCTTGAAAAAATTAATTAGGGTTTCTTGAAACCCTAATTTATTTTTTGGGGATTCTTGATTCTCGGGTCTCTAGAGGCTTCCCTGTGTGTTGCCGTTGATCTTCCTGGTGGTGCCGTTACTTCCCTTGCAAAATAGAGTTAGGGTTTCGTGAAACCCTAATTTTATTTTTAGGGATCCGTGTTCTTTGGGGTTCTGGAAGCTGCTATTGGTACTACCGTTGATCAATCTGGTGGTGTCGTTGCCTGATTTGTGTTTTACAAGGTTGAACAAATTTAGAGTTTTGAAACCCTAATTTATTTTTTGGGGTTCTTTGGTGGTGACTTACCCATCCTCTAGACTAAGTGAATCTAGAGATTGGGTCCTTTTGCTGTTTGCTATATAGCGTTGTAAGTCCTTCTTGTTCTTCCCTTATACTCTCTTTTCTCTTGGTTCGTTGGTTGTGGGTTAATGTTGCTTGTTCTGTGGGTGCAAACGGATTAGTTAACACCTTGACCCTCTAGCCTTGACTGGTGTGGATACCTGCTCTGGCCAATCCCAGTCCACAACTAGCATTCCTGGTAACTCATCTTCTGAGTGTTTTGTTTGCTTATCATACTTGTGGTTATTTGATTCTTCATACTTGTTTTTTTGCTCTTGGATTGTTATTTGATTCTTCATACTTGTGGTTATTTGGTTCTTGGTTGGTTTTTTTTACCTTTTTTGATTATTGTCTGTATGCTTTGCTCTCTTTTTCTTTATCATGAGTGCTGGTGGTGCTACTGACCCCCCTGTTAACACAGGTGGTGGTGGTGTGACTGGACCTATTTTGATTAGTAGTCTTGATGCTGGTGACCCTTTACATGTTCAAAACAGTGATAGTAGTACTTCTTCTTTAATTCCTTTTAAATTGCTTGGTACTGCTAATTATAGAATGTGGAACAATGCCATGAAACTTGCTCTTCAAGCTAGAAACAAAATTGGTTTTATTAATGGTACTTGCTTGAAGGATACTTATGATCATAGTAGTGTGCTGTCTGCTCAATGGGATAGATGTAATGCTATGGTTTTGAATTGGCTTATGAACTCTGTGTCTCAAGATGTTTATATAGGGTTGGTTTACTCTGAAAATGATTCTGCTGTTTGGAATGAATTGTCTGAAACTTAGGATAAGGTTGATGGGTCTGTTGTTTATAATCTTCTCCAAAAGATTAACTCTGTGAAGCAAGGAGGCACATCTATTGCTGAATACTATCACAGACTTAACTCTTTATGGAGAGAGTTTGATGCCTTGACCAAATTGCCTAAGTGTGTGTGTGCCATTAAATGCTCTTGTCCTGCTAGCACTGAATCCATTTTACATCAGCAGCTTATGAAGCTTATGCAGTTTTTAATGGGTCTTGATGACTGTTATCAACCTGTTAGAACTGCACTTCTCACTAGGGACCCTCTCCCTGATGTGAAGGATGCTTATGTAATGGTTTCTAGAGAGGAGTCAAATAGAGGGATCCCTGAACCATCTGCTGTGACTGATCCTAAGCTTAATGCCACCTCCTTTGCTGCCAAAACTTTTGGTTAACAAAGGAAAGGAAATGGTTCTAACAAGAACAATTCCAGATGTGGCAATCAGTCTTATCCCAACAGGGGTCCCAATCCTAATCTTAACTGTACCAACTGTGGGATGATTAGTCACACCGTAGATAGATGTTATGAGATCATTGGGTACCCCTGGTTACAAAAAGTCCTCTAATGCTAAAACTTATGTGTCTAAACCTAATTTCAATGCTAATTGTGAGCCTAAGTTGAATGATGCTATGATGGTTGAGAAACAAACTGCTTATGATGTCCCCACTTCCTTCACTTCTGATCAAATGAAGAAACTTCTACATTTGATCAATGACTCTTCTGTTGGGAACATTCATGCCAACATGGCAGGTAGATGCTCCTTCTATAACTTTAATGTCTTGTTTAATATTAATTTCTCTAAATACTTCTGTGGGAACTTGAAAGGATTGGTTTGTACCGTCACTCTTGGGTGGATTATAGACTCTGGGTGTAACCAACACTTGACAGTTTCTACTGTAGGTATGTTCAATGTTGTTGATGTTGGCAATCTCAAGCTCACTGTGGGGCATCCCAATGGGACTCTTGCCACCATAAGTCATGTGGGAAATTTGAGACTGTCCAACAATGTTATCTTATATGATGTTCTTGTTGTCCCTGGTTATTGTGTCAGTTTGCTTTCTGTTAATAAATTGATTAAAGATAGTAAATTGTTTGTTGGATTTGATGAAGATAAATGCTATATTCAGGATTTGACCAAGGGGACAACTCTGGGGACTGGTAGTGAGTCTGAGGGCCTCTACTTGTTTTACCTTGATAAAACCAACAAGTGTGTAGGTAAGTCTAACATGATCATGTCTTTTAATGTGTCCAAAAACTTGTGGCATTGTAGGCTTGGTCATCCTGCTGAACAAGTCCTATCTGTCCTAAAAAATGACCTCAACCTTACCAAAAATACTTGTATCTTTGTTTGTGAAGTTTGCCATACGGCCAAACAAACTAGAGAGCCTTTTCCCATAAGTGATCATATGTCCACCCATCTGGGTGAACTTGTTCACCTTGACTTGTGGGGTCCCTATAGGGTCTCTAGTAGAGAGGGATACAAGTACTTTCTGACCATTGTTGATGACTATTCTAGGGCTGTGTGGACTTATTTGTTAAAAAGTAAAGATGAAGTTTTTGACATTTTTGTTAACTATATTAAAATGATCAAAACTCAATTTAATATGTGCATCAAAGTTGTCAGATCTGACAATAGGACTGAATTTACCAACAAGAAAATGATCTCTTTGTTCACTGACCTTGGAATTTTCCATCAAACTTCTTGCACCTACACCCCTCAGCAAAATGGCATTGCTGAAAGGAAACACAGGCACTTGCTTAATGTTGCAAGGAGCCTTATGTTTCAAGGGGGGATTCCTCTTGTTTTTTAGTCTGATTGCATCCTAACTGCTGTTTACTTAATTAACAGGCTTCCCTCATATGTCCTCAAAGGAAAATCACCATATGAACTGGTTTATAACAAAAAACCTTCTCCATCTCTCACATTAGGTGTTTTGGTTGTCTTTGTTTTTTTACTAATTTAAACAACAGTGATAAGCTCACCCCTAGGTCTGAAAAAGTGTCTTAATTGGATACTCTTCTGGAAAAAAGGCCTACAAGCTCTTAAGTTTGGACACTAGGGGTGTCCTATTTTCTAGGGATGTGAGATTTTATGAAACTGTGTTTCCTTTTAAAATGAAAAACAATAAGAATGATGATTTGGCTGATGTTGACACAAGTGAAGCTGAACATCTTTCTTTCTTTGATAATCCTACTCCCTCAAGACCCAATGATGAGGAGAGAGCTACATCTACTGAGGATGGTAGAAACCCTCCAAGTGATGAGTACAATACTCAGCAATCACTTGAAGTGGATTCTGCAACCCAAATAGATGATAACAATCCATCTGAGGGCAATATTTTAAATGCTATGCCTATTTCTTCTGAACCAGTTCCTAATTTTGATGCTCCTATGACTGATGAGGTGTCTGTCCCTATAAGAAATTCTGGTAGAAGTACTAAGTTGCCTGCTAATTTGAATGATTATATTGTTGGTAGCAAACTTAGATATGGCATTGAAAAACATGTCAACTAATCCAGGCTTAATTCTGTGAACTTGTGCTTTGCTACCACCCTTAACAAGTCTATTGAACCTTGTTCTTTTAATGATGCTAAGAATGACCCTAACTGGATTGAGGCCATGAACAATGAAATTGAGGCTCTCATTAGGAACAACACTTGGACCATTACTGATCTCCCTTTGGGTAGAAAAGCCCTTGGTTGCAAATGGTTATACAAAATCAAGTATGGGGCTTCTGGGCTTATTGACAAATATAAGGCTAGGGTTGTGGCTAAGGGGTTTGGGCAAAAGGAAGGAATTGATTTTGATGAAACCTTTAGTCCTGTGATTAAAATGGTTACTGTTAGATGCATTATGTGTCTTGATATTTCCAATGATTGGCCCCTATGTCAAATGGATGTCAACAATGCTTTTCTTTATGGTGACTTGGAAGAGGATGTATACATGACTTTACCTCCTGGTTTTGATAACCCAAATCCTTCCAAGGTCTGCAAATTGAACAAGTCCCTTTATGGACTCAAGCAAGCCCCAAGACAGTGGAATGCTAAACTTACCAGTTACCACTGCTTTGGCTGAGCATGGCTTTGTTCAAAGCAAAGTTGACTACTCTCTTTATATTAAACATACTGGCAACATTTTTCTTGTCATTCTTGTGTATGTTGATGATTTGGTGGTCACTGGGAATAACATGTCTGAGATTGAGAAGTTTAAGAGATTTCTCAAAAACAAGCTTATGATCAAAGATCTTGGCCCCATGAAGTACTTCCTTGGCATTGAGGTACTTCACAATAGTTCTGCTATTTGTATGACTCAAAGGAAGTATTGTCTTGATTTAATCCATGAATTTGGCCTTTTAGCTGCTAAACCTGTCACCACTCCCCTACCAGAAAATTATGTTTTAGCTGTGGATGAAAGTGACTCTGATAAGTTTCTTATTAATGTGTTTAACTATCAAAAACTTATTGGCAATCTCATTTACTTAACCCACACTAGGCCAGATATTTCCTATGATGTTCAATGTTTGAGTCAGCATATGTATGCCCCTTTACAATCTCATCTTAAGAATGCTTTAAGGGTCATTAGATATCTGAAAAGTGCTCCTGGTACTGGGATTCAAATTTATAAGGACAAAAGGCTTAATCTGTCTTGCTTTACTAACTCTGATTGGGCTAAGTGTTTGAAGAGTAGGAAGTCTATCTCTGGCTATTGTGTTTTTTTGGGCAAACTCTTGTGTCTTGGAAAAGTAAGAAACAGCCAACTGTTTCTAGATCCTCTGCTGAAGCAGAGTATAGATGCATGGCTAGTGCTACTTGTAAGATCATTTGGATCTCAAATTTGCTCGATGATCTTAATATTCCAAAGGTTCTCCCTGTGAACATGTATAGTGACAGCTCATCTGCTATCCAATTTGCTGCCAATCCTGTCTTTTATGAAAGGACTAAGCATTTTGAAGTTGATGTTCACCTTATAACAGAAAAGGTGCAGTATAGGATTATCAAAACTTTCAAAGTGGCTTATGCTGATCAAACTGCTGATCTGTTTACCAAAGGTCATGGCTCCTATCAGCATTCCAAACTATGCAAACAATTGGGATTGGTTGATATGTTCAAAAGATAATCTTTCAAACCTGATAAGTTTGAGGGAGGATGTTAGAATGTCAAACTTATTTTATGTTATTGCTTTTTATGTCTTTCTTTATTTTGCAGGGACTGATACTGCCTATTCTCATTTCTTTATCCAATAGGCTTGAGTTGGGTTGACCGTTTGGACTAGTGGCCCATGTAGCGTATTATGTTGATATAACCCTAGCTGTTGCTAGGGTTCTCTCTTATCATCTCATAACACACACACACACACACACACACACACTTATTGTGTGTAGCTCTCTCTTGTTCTTGCCGTCTGAGGCTGTCACCATGGGAGGATCTTCATCTATTACTATTGTTTTAGATTAGGTTGTGTGAGAGTGATCTTGTAGTGAGGAAAACGGATCAACCTAGTTGGGACGTTTTCATCTATCTCTTTTGTATTGTTGATTAACATCCATTTTGGGGACTAATCTATTCTTATTCTGTTTTGTACTTGAATCTTGATAATAATAAATCACCAAGGGGTGGATAGTTGGGTGATATGATCTAGTCGTCTTTGTCTGTTATTCATGTTAATTATGAAATACCCGAAATACATTTACAGAATGGTGAACCCACATCAGAGTCATCTGTGTGTTATAATGATTACTAATGGATTACGAAATAATTATTTTTCAAATAATAATTGAAGTCGTATGTGAATTTATTCAGTTGAGTTTTAACTTGTTCACCCCGTTTGACATGTTTGGAGTTATGTTAGCCGGAAATACAAACTTCATGTTTTCGTATAAAATAAGAATGCCCACAAGAGTAGTAAAGATGCAACATTTTCCATATAGTCCTCATATGAAGGTTTTTATGTTGGGTTTTTCTATCTTGGTCCCTAAGGGCACATGATAAGAAAGGTAAAAAGTACATCGGGTTCCACAGAAAAGTACACATGGATTCACACTTTATGGATTCATGTGTACTTTTCTGTGGAACCTGATGTACTTTTTATGTACTTTATGTGTTCTTATCATGTGTCCTTATGGCACAAGATAGAAAAAACATTTTATGTTTAATTGTTTATTAAAAAGGGATTTAAATTGAGTATTGATAGGTGTGAAAACACCCATCCTTTTACCACTTAATTACAATAATAACCAAGCCAAAACGTGTATTTTGTGTCGTAAATGTCGGAATTATGCGTGGTTTGTGTTTTTGTTGTGATTTAGGATCAAAATGTGAAAAGGGAGGAAAACACGGGCTTTTACGGGCTTTTATCGAAGAAAAAAGATAAAAGACGAAGTCAAGAAATCAAGAGTGCAAAAAGAACGGAAGTCCAAGACCAATTCTGAAGATTTATCGAAGAAAAAGTCAAAAGACGGAAGTTTACTAAAAGCCGAAGAACTCAAGTCTAATTTATTGAGAAATTACAAGACGAGTTTATTAATCCCGAGACAAAAGTCGAAGAATTTGGAAGATTAAGGACTTAATGACAATTAAAGAAAGAAGAAAGAGGGGAGGAAGCTTCCTTCAAATAATCCCCTCCTCCCCTAATCTCCTATAAATAGATGCATTTCATTTCATTTGTAATTGTTGGCTAGTTTGACAAACTATGCTCTTCCACCTTTTTAATTAAATTGCTTCTTAAATTCATGTCAATTTTTCCTTAATTGTCTTGCACCTTTAAATTCCTTTAAATTCAAGTAAGTTTACTTTTAATTGTTGTTAATCTTTACTTTCATTGTTAATCTCTCATATTCCTTTCTTGATTAATCTTAATGTTTATGTTCTTTTATTTTTATGGTTTTCAATTAAGTGGGTTTTGATTAATTTGGTTATGATTGTTAGTTTTTATTGATTTGGATTGTTTGGTTATTGTTATTAGATCATTTTTGGTTGCTTTTGTTTAATCTTTTGGTTGATCTTGATTGATTTTGTGTAAATTCGTGTTCTAGTTCTTCCCCGTGTTCTTCGCGTTTATAGTTGCCCAGATTCCGAATCAATGCATTAATATTCCGAATGAAGGGTTTAATCTAGGTTATTCCGAATATTCCGCATCAATTAATGTTCTGAACCAAGCATTTCTTTCTTTTATTCCGAACCAGCATTTACTTTCAATTTATTCCGGATCAGTGTAATGTTCTGAGTCAAATCTTTTATTCCGAATCAGTTTATTGTTCCGGATCAAGGAATTGTTCCGAATGAGCTTATTGTAAAAATGTTCCGAATCAGTGTCTTTATCCGGAATAATCAATATTCCGGATGAAGGAATGTTCCGAATGAAGCTTTCTTAAATTTTATTCCGAATTAGTGTTTTTTCATTTTATTATTCCGAATCAGTATTAATGTTCCGAATCAATGTTTATTCCGGATGAAGCCGTATGTTCGGAATGAACCACTTTGTTCCGAATGAACCATTTTGTTCCGAATAAAGGTTTTTATTCCGAATAAAGGATTTTGTTCCGAATGAAGTATTTTGTTCTGAATGAACGTTTTTATTCCGGATGAAGGATTTTCTCATTTTTGTGATTTTTTTTTATATTTAGTTTTAAAACTTTACTTTTCCCGCCTTTTTCCTTATTTGCACTTTTACTTGCCTTCCCTTTTAGTTTAAGTTTTAGTTTGTCTTATTTACTTTATTTGCCTTTTAATTTCTCGTCATTTACTTTTCGCCAAGTTTTTATCTTTCAATATTTCTTTTTGCAGTCTTTACTTTATTTTTATTGTTTCAAGTCTTTATTTTAATTAGTGTAGACATCGACGACCATTCTATTTCTTTTCTACCAAGAACAACTGAGTCGCACTTTGAACCTGAAATCAATTCGAGAAGATACCGAGAAACGAACTTTCAACCTAGTAAAATCCTAGTTATTAAAATGGCGCCGCTGCTGGCTCTTTTCGTGAAGATTAACGGTTTTTTGTGAGAGACGCGTTGGCTTTTGGGATCCGTTCACTCGTGAACGTTATTTTTCGTGTCTAAAATTTTCAAAAATCCAAAAACATTTGAAAAACCATAAAAAGCATTTCTTTTTCAAAGTTTTACACCAAAAATATTCTTCTTGCTTATCTATTTTTATTTATGGATTCTTATGTCCATTGCGTCGGGTGTGGGAGACGATTATACGGGAACGACTCATGTCAATGGTGTACATGTGAGCGGTGCGGAAACGATATCGACAACACACAATTCGGATTTTGTCCATGGTGCAACTCGACTAATTCGTCCTTTTCTAATCCAACTCCTATTCCCCCGTGCATCTATTGTGGAAGCGATTCTCATTGGCATGTTTCGTGCCCGGTTCGATACCCGTATGATCACGGGCAAGAACCGGGTTACAATTATGACAATGGTAATAGCTTTCCACATGACGCACCCGGTTTTTCTCCATACCCGTGGTGCTATATTTGTGGGGGCCCTCACGATGCTTCTTCTTGTGATCCGTCGAAGGTCTTTGAGAAAGTTCCGTGCTATCATCCCAGTGTGTATAACTTTGAGCCCCCACATCACACCCTCAATCATCAATCCTCTCAGCAAATTAGTCTTGACCAACAACTCACTTCTTTGAACCATGTTCTAGAAAGTTTAGCTCAAATCCGAGCTGACTTGCATCAGGAAAGGCAACCTTTGCTTGATGTGGACGAAATCTTGAAAACCACCAACACCTTTTTGAGCCAATTTGGTCGTTTTCCCTTCTTTTCTACACCAAAATGTTTAATTACAGCGTGGGATAGAATTGGTTTAATTGAACATACCCGGGGAGATGAACAACAAAACTTGCTGCATGAGCTTCTTAAAGATGTGGAGGTTATCAAGGAAGAGTTATCCGACTATGTCACTCCTAATTGGAATGGTCCCGTCTATTATGATGATGATGATGACGATGATGTCTACGCTCTTGACCCATCTACTGAGGTTGCTACTCCTACTCTCGATATTCCTAATGCGTCTAAGGATGATGATTCATTGAGTGAGATTAGTGATTTTGGTCTCGACAAATTCTTTGATGATGAGGTTTTTGACATGCCTACTGCTATGGAGTCTGAGGACGACGTTGCTCTTACGGAAGAGGTCGATCCTATTGATGACGATTTTTCTCCACGCTATGAGAATTTCACTTTTGAAATTTCTCAATCTCCACCGGGAGATGCGGGCGATGACGATTTATTCTCTCCGGCTTACGAGAAGTTCACCGATGAACTTGCTTTTGAAGATGAGGTGGAAGACGTGATTCTCCGCGACAGATTACGGAAAGTGCATCTTCTTATTGCTCAAATCAAAGAGTTGAATTCTCCTCCTCTTTCCGAATCTTTACCTCCATCTATTCCTCCCACTGAAAATAATGACCCATTGCTGGAAGAAATCGACATTCACTCCATACCTCCAGGTATTGATGATGATGACACGGAGGGGGATATTATTTTTGATAATTTGTTGCAGGAAGGTATTGTCCCAAGTCCCACTCCCGAGCACCATTCATCCTCCCCTTTAGCCACTATTACGGAGGATGAGTGCTTTGACCCGGGAGGTGACATTCACTATTTCATGATTGATAACATTACGGCTTTGCCGAGTGCTCAGCATCCATTGTCTTTGGGGGATGACAATGTGCTTACTTTACCCACCCCACCTCCCGTGGATCTTGATTTCACATACTTTTCGTATGTTGAAAGGACTTTTCTCCCATTTAAGACTTATCCCCCCGCCTCTCCTTTGTTGATGTCAACCGGGAACGAGGACAAGGTCTTTGATCCCGGTATTACATTCGAGGCTTCCCCATGGACCATTTAATTCGGGGACGAGTCAGGCTCGTGACTCGGTTAATCTAAACAAGCGCTCTTCGGGAGGCAACCCGATTATCTATCTTTCCTTATTTTCACCATAAGTGTAGGGGGGAGCCCCATGGTGTTTCTTGTTTTCTTTCTTATCATGTGCAGGGATTAGAGCTTCAAAGACACACTCTTGATGACTTTTGACGAACCGTGATTCCGTGTTTCCGTCTTCCCGGTTCTATCCTAAACTCTTTTCGGTTCACTATTTTATATTTCTCTATATTAAAATAGGAATCTTGTTAGTTGTCTTTTCCTTAGCAAGATTTAAACAACGTGCACAATGTCCTAAGTGTAGGGGAGTTTACTCCCACATGCTTAAACATTGAGGACAATGTTTATCTCAAGTGTAGGGGGGACTTCTATCGAAGTTAAGTGGCCTTTTCCTTGTATTTGTCCTCATTTTAACCGGAAAATCATTTTTTCGACATTTTTCAAAATTTTTGATCTAGTTTGGCCTATTAGTTTTTTCCCTTTGTATAGTTATTTTCTTTCCTTATTAGAATAAATTTTAATAAAGTGGTTTTAATTTTCAAACGTTGTGAATCTTTTGACTCAACCTGAGTTTACTTATCTAAGTTTACTCTAGCTAATATCCTTAACGTGTTTAAGTCAAGTTTTGCTAGGCTTTTATATAGGGAGCTTTAAAACGCGAAAGTCTTAACTCTCACGGGTTAAGAACAAGAACTTTTCGCAAGTTCCTATAATTGATCCTAGAGAGTCGTTTATCAAGGGAACTTTAAAATGCGATTTCTAAACTTGAAAAAGTCTAAGAGTTTGCAAAATCCTATAGGCGACTCGAAAACCCAAAACTTTGATTTAATAGGCTAAGCATCCACGAGTCTCATTATTTGAGATTTTAAATCGTGGAGAACGAGAGATGATAGAGTCAATTATAAGTTTGGTATTCTTTCGTGAATTTATGTGAGTTAATTATAAGCCTATTCTCCCATCGCTTGCTAATAAAATTTATCTGCAATAAATAAGGTTGTATGATTTGAAAAGTTACTTAGCTTCTAGCCCAAGATCGTTTAAAAGTTGCTCGGTATGGATTAGATTTCATAGCCAAGGCATAACTTATTGAAGAGGGATGCGAAGATTGGCGAGTCCAAAAAGGTCCTAACAAGGCATGAGGGCTACATTTTGTTGCTAAAGATCCTAAAGTGATGTGAAGAATCATTTATCAAAAATCAATATGAAGGATCGAGACACACGACGAAAAGCAAATACTCCCGTAAAGATCATGGAGAAGTCTATCCAAAAAGGCCCTAACAAGGTATGAGGATAAATAAATCCAAGTCTTAAAAGGAGGCGGATCGTTTTATATCAAAGTCCAAAATAAAGATTGGAGAAAAATGAAGAAGTCGTGGTCCAAATATGATTAATCTCTCAAAACTTCAAGTGAAGAAATTCCTATTAGGAAGAGAAGACCATTATTTCATGAACGTCTCTCAAGATTTGAAGTATGAAGTCGCTGCCAAATATCGGTCCGAGAAAGGTCTCAAATCGTGAAGCAAGTTATGCCAAGATATGAACTTTATGAGGTCCCGAGAAGCAGTTTTAAAAGATTTTGTCCTTTAGCTAACTATTGATTAAATCGTCCCACTTTATTTTCAGCCTAAATAACTATCGAAATAAGTCAACAATGCATCCTCGTGATCATTCAAGACAACAATAAAATATAAGAGATATCCCTAGGAATAAGGGAGTCTAAGTAAATAATTGGCCCACCTGAGTTCGTGTTAGTTTGCTAACTTATAATAACAATGATCTCGTTTTTAAGCTTGGTTTGGAGAAAGTGAAAACTTGAGGATGATGATCATTCATGACATTTCCAAAACCCGAAGGTATGTTTTTGATTTCTTTACTTTGAATGTTTGTTATTTTCTATCTCTTTAATAAAGGCTAATGTGGATTGATTATGATGAAAAACGTAAAACGTGCTTTATAACTAATGCATTGCATGAGGGCATTGCAATGGTCAAGTGTAGGGGATTTGATAGGTGTGAAAACACCCATCCTTTTACCACTTAATTACAATAATAACCAAGCCAAAACGTGTATTTTGTGTCGTAAATGTCGGAATTATGCGTGGTTTGTGTTTTTGTTGTGATTTAGGATCAAAATGTGAAAAGGGAGGAACACACGGGCTTTCACGGGCTTTTATCGAAGAAAAAAGACAAAAGACGAAGTCAAGAAATCAAGAGTGCAAAAAGAACGGAAGTCCAAGACCAATTCTGAAGATTTATCGAAGAAAAAGTCAAAAGACGGAAGTTTACTAAAAGCCGAAGAACTCTAGTCTAATTTATTGAGAAATTACAAGACGAGTTTATTAATCCCGAGACAAAAGTCGAAGAATTTGGAAGATTAAGGACTTAATGACAATTAAAGAAAGAAGAAAGAGGGGAGGAAGCTTCCTTCCACTAATCCCCTCCTCCCCTAATCTCCTATAAATAGATCCATTTCATTTCATTTGTAGTTGTTGGCTAGTTTGACAAACTATGCTCTTCCACCTTTTTAATTAAATTGCTTCTTAAATTCATGTCAATTTTTCCTTAATTGTCTTGCACATTTAAATTCCTGTAAATTCAAGTAAGTTTACTTTTAATTGTTGTTAATCTTTACTTTCATTGTTAATCTCTCATCTTCCTTTCTTGATTAATCTTAATGTTTATGTTCTTTTATTTTTATGGTTTTCAATTAAGTGGGTTTTGATTAATTTGGTTATGATTGTTACTTTTATTGATTTGGATTGTTTGGTTATTGTTATTAGATCATTTGTGGTTGTTTTGGTTTAATCTTTTGGTTGATCTTGATTGATTTTGTTTAAATTCGTGTTCTAGTTCTTCCCCGTGTTCTTCGCGTTTATAGTTGCCCAGATTCCGAATCAATGCATTAATATTCCGAATGAAGGGTTTAATCTAGGTTATTCCGAATCAGTGTTGTTATCTTAATTATTCCGCATCAATTAATGTTCTGAACCAAGCATTTCTTTCTTTTATTCCGAACCAGCATTTACTTTCAATTTATTCCGGATCAGTGTAATGTTCCGAATCAAATCTTTTATTCCGAATAAGTTTATTGTTCCGGATCAAGGAATTGTTCCGAATGAGATTATTGTAATAAATGTTCCGAATCAGTGTCTTTTTCCGGAATAATCAATATTGCGGATGAAGGAATGTTCCGAATGAAGCTTTCTTAAATTTTATTCCGAATTAGTGTTTTTTCATTTTATTATTCCGAATCAGTATTAATGTTCCGAATCAATGTTTATTCCGGATGAAGCCGTATGTTCCGAATGAACCACTTTGTTCCGAATGAACCATTTTGTTCCGAATAAAGGTTTTTATTCCGAATAAAGGATTTTGTTCCGAATGAAGTATTTTGTTCCGAATGAACATTTTTATTCCGGATGAAGGATTTTCTCATTTTTGTGATTTTTTTTATATTTAGTTTTAAAACTTTACTTTTCCCGCCTTTTCTTTATTTGCACTTTTACTTGCCTTCCCTTTTAGTTTAAGTTTTAGTTTGTCTTATTTACTTTATTTGCCTTTTAATTTCTCGTCATTTACTTTTCTCCAAGTTTTTATCTTTCAGTATTTCTTTTTGCAGTCTTTACTTTATTTTTATTGTTTCAAGTCTTTATTTTAATTAGTGTAGACATCGACAATCATTCTATTTCTTTACTACCAAGAACAACTGAGTCGCACTTTGAACCTGAAATCAATTCGAGAAGATACCGAGAAACGAACTTTCAACCTAGTAAAATCCTAGTTATTAAAATGGCGCCGCTGTTGGCTCTTTTCGTGAAGATTAACGGTTTTTTGTGAGAGACGCGTTGGCTTTTGGGATCCGTTCACTCGTGAACGTTATTTTTCGTGTCTAAAATTTTCAAAAAATCCAAAAACATTTGAAAAATCATAAAAAACATTTCTTTTTCAAAGTTTTGCACCAAAACAATGGTTATCGGATATCACTTGGAATCGTGTAATCACTTTCCAAAGTAAATTATTCGACCCTATTGCCTGGGTATCACGAATACCTACTTGGAATAAGACCAAATGCAGTTAGTGATTTAAGCACAAATCTCTAACCCTTTTGTTGCTATGTGTTTCTTGTTTCTATTCTCGTTCATGCAAGTTATGATCACCTATTTATAAGGTGGAGTACTCAACCCTAGTCAATGGTATTAAGAGGAATTAACGGCCAATTAATTTCCTCTTAATGTGCTCCATAATACCAGGAAAGTGGTTACAAGACCAATTAAACGTGGTCATTAACTCCACTTGAATCGGTCAAAAGACCGTTACAAGCATACTTGCTCAACTCCAGCATTAGTCCATCCTTCAGTCCCACTGAAGCGTCAGCAAACCCTGAAGGGTGTTCCTCCTGAAGCCTTCAGTACTAAAGAAGACCAGCTGATGAGTAAATACGAAAGACATGTCTTGAGTGGAGTTACTCCCTGATGAATACCTTCAGTCCAGAGATACACTCTCTGAAGATCACCAACGATGCGGAACAAGCTTTAACCACAATATGAGTCAGGGTGTTCAGGGACTTATGGGTGTACACTCCGTACCTCCTTCCCCATTCACCAGTATGAACTAGCCCATAATTGAACTATATCTCCAACAATCCTCCCTAATATAGTACAATTCCTTTTGCATGAAAATTAACATTATCAAAACCATTGCATAAATGAAAATATCCTAAGGATTGGATTTCCCTCTTAGTACAATTCTTCAAACATTCGAGAATCAGGGTGTTCTAAGAATTGAACCCTTCAACTACTTTGAACACCTGAAGATAAAATACACACAAGTTTTCAAATGCATAACAACTCCTGACACTACTAGCCATGTGTCCATATCCAAATTCTTAAATATTGTAAGAGCCAAGTCCATGCTCCGTGAAACGGCGAAACCTCAACATTTACATAGATGGTTCCTCTTTAGTTCATGCTCTTGCTTCAGCACTTTTTCAAAGACATTAACCATTGAGAAGTTTATAACTTCATCCTCCTTCAGCAAGTACAAGCACATCCTTGGGATGATATACATGTGCTTCAGTCCCCTGAATGTTCAGCTTTCCACATTGAACTCAACTCCCAAGTTTTTTCAGGAGGGAGTTAAGTGTCCTAGCATTCAGTGACTAGAGTGGACTTTTAAACCCATCCCTTTAGCAGACTTTATAACCAAGTCTCTAGCCAATCCATTCGTCAAGTGATCAGCTAAATTTTATTGAGACCTCACAAAATCTATTGAAACCACCTCATTCATGATTAGCTCACGAATCATGATATGTCTAACACCTAAGTGTCTAGACTTACCATTATACATTTGACTATAAGCCTTAGCCAATGTCGCAACATTATCACAACGGATAGATACGGATGCCATAGGTTTGACCCACAATGGAATCTCAAGAAGCAAGTTTCTCAACCATTCAGCTTCTTTACCAGTAGCTGCTAGAGCCACAAACTCAGATTCCATAGTAGAACTAGTAATGCAAGTTTGTTTCTTGGATGCCCAAGAAATTGCACCACCACCAAGTAGGAATACCCAGCCACCGGTGGATGAATTATCCTCAGTATTGCTGAACAACTCGCATCAGTGTAACCTTCCAACACTGAAGGATATCCAGTATATGACAAATAATAATCCATTGTTCCTTTCAAATACTTCAGCACCCTCTGAATTTCTTGCCAATGCTGAGTACTAGGATTGCTAGTGTACCTACTCAGTTTACCCACAGCAAATGCAATGTCAGGCCTAGTACAAGTTATGGCATACATCAAGCAACCAATCATCCTAGAATACTCAAGCTGGGAGACATCCTGACCATTGTTAGGCATTAGTTTATCACTTGTATCCATTAGTGTACTAACTGGAGTACAATCAAAATGATTGAATTTCTTCAGTACCTTCTCAATACAATGAGACTGAGAAATTACAATACCATCACTTTCATGTTTGATCCTTATGCCAAGGATAACATCAGTCTCCCCCAAGTCTTTCATGGAGAACTTTAATGACAAAAAATCCTTTGTCTGATCAACCTTAGTTTGGTCAGTACCAAAGATTAACATGTCATCAACATATAGGCAAATGATGACTCCTTTACCAGATTCATCAAATTTTCTATATACACATTTTTCAGCTTGGTTAAGTGAATAACCATTAGACAAAACCACTTCATCAAACTTCTGGTGCCATTGCTTAGGTGCGTGCTTCAGTCCATATAAGGACTTAATCAGTTTACACACCTTGCCTTCATGACTAGGCATGATGAAACCAAGAGGTTGGTTCATATAAACCTCCTAATCCAAATCACGGTTCAAGAATGTTATCTTCACATCCATCTGATGAATAATCAGTTTGTGAATACTTTCTAGAGCAATCAGAATTCTTATGGTACCGATATGTTCTACTGGAGCATAACAATCAAAGTAGTCTATTCTTGACTTCTGTTTAAATCCTTGAATGACTAACATTTCCTTGAACTTTTCAACAGTTCCATCTACCTTCATTTTCCGTTTGAAAATCTATTTGTTGCCAAGTGGATGACAACCTAGAGGTAGATCAACCAACACCCAAGTGTTGTTGCCCATGATGGAATCCATCTTATCATTTATTGCTTCTTTCCAGAATGCAACATCTTGTGACTTCATTGCTTCATCAAATGTTTTGGGATCATCCTCAAAATTAAAGCAATAGTAGCATTAGTTAGAGACCTCATCTCTTGTACCTTCAACCATATATAGTTGAAACTCAGGCCCAAAATTCCTTGGAGTCCTATGCCTTGTGCTTCTTCTAAGCTCAGGCTCAGGTTGCTGAACCACAACCTCATCAGTGACCCTTTCAGGTTCCACTGAAGCACCAATGTCCTCAGTTCCAGTAGGAGTCCTAAGGCTTGGTCTAAGGATTGATGAAAATCTAGTATCATTAAAGTTAGCATCCCTTGATTCAATGATTGAGTTTATTGAAACTGAATCATTAGGTTCAATAACATAGAACCTATTAGCCTTGGAATACACAGCATATCCAACAAAGATGCATTCAATGCCTCTTTCACCCAAGGTTTTCACCTTTGGATCGGGGAGTCTTACAACTGCCACACAACCCTAAACTTTGAGATAATTCAAGTTTGGTTTCCTTTTAGTCCAGATTTCATAAGGGGTAATCTTGTTCCTTTTGTTGGAAACCCTATTTAATAAATAGCAAGCTGTTAACATAGCTTCACCCCAAAACCCTTGACTCAATCCTGAATAGGATAACATGGAATTAACCATTTCCTTCAGTACTCTATTTTTCCTTTCAGATATACCATTTTGCTGAGGGGTATAGGGAGCAGTTGTTTCATGAACAATACCAACAGACTGAAAATACTGAGCATCCATGTACTCACCTCCTTTATCAGTCCTTAATCTTTTGATTTGGACTCCTTGTTGTATTTCAACTTCAGTTTTAAATACTTTAAATTTATCTAATGCTTCATCCTTAGTATGTAATAAATAAACATAAAAAAACCTTGAAGTATCATCAATAAATGTTACCAAGTATTCTTATTCCCTAATGAGGGAGTAGAATGCAAATCACATAGATCACTATGGATTAGGTCCAAAACTTTAGTTTCACGTTTTACATCCTGAAATGGTTTCTTAGTTATTTTGTTTAGCATGCAAGTCTGACACTTTTTAGTGTCCATGTCGAAACCTGGGATTAACCCATCCTTAGACATATCTTGCATCCTCTTAAACTGGACATGGCCCTGTCTAGCATGCCATAGTGAAGAATCCTTCAGTTTACTGGTGGACAGAAAAGCTGAACAAATATTTGCACTACCAGCACTAACTGAGTTAATACTGAAGGTTGTTTCAATATTAAGCCTGAACATTTGATTGCTCAAATAACTAAAACTAACAAACACACCATGTTTAGATAAAACAGATTTATTAGATTCAGTCACTTGTTTGTAACCACAATTATTCAAAACACTACTAGAACCCAAATTCTTCCTAATATTAGGAACATGAAAAACATTAAACAAGCTAACAATCTTTCCAGAACTAAACTTAAGATCTACACAACTACGTCCATGCACTAGGGTTGTTGACTCATTTCCCATGTGAAGAATAGATCCATCATTCAGTGACTCATAAGTCTTGAACCAACATCTATCTTTATACACATGAACAGTTTCTCCAGAATCAACCCACCACGCAACATCATCATCATGCACAAAATAAGCTTCAGATACATATGTAACATACTAAATCTAGAGAGATTCATTAAACATATTCTGACCTTTCAGTGTTGTGTTGTTAGAACCAATCACTGAACCATTTGTACCTGATCCACTAGCTTTGCTGCCAGTACCAACACCTTTGCAATCCCTTTTGAAGTGTCCAGGTTTCCCACACTTCCAACAAGCCACTGATGACTTCTTGTTAGGATTAGCTTTATTGGTATCCTGATGCTTACGTTTGCCTTTGTTGTCATTGTACCTGATGGATTTGTTATGCTCCACCATGTTGACAACTGATGAACCAACAACATTGTTGCTCTTTGGCTTGTCACTATCTTGCACCCTGAGGGATTTCTCAATACGCAAATGACTTTCCAACTCAACAAGAGTTAAATCCTCATTCTTATGTTTCAAGGTGTGCTTGAAATCTTTCCAAGAAGGAGGGAGTTTATCTATGACACAAGAGACTTGAATGGTCTCATCCATGTGTATATGGTGTTGTGTGAATCTACCAAGTATACCAAAAAGTTCATTGTATTGTTCCATGACTGGTCTTGAATCAGCAATTTTGGTAATTTGTAAAATCACTCACAAGGAACTTCTTACTTGATGCATCCTCAGCCATATATTTGGCTTCCAAGGAATCCCATAGTTCTTTACCAGATTTAGAATTTTGGTAAATATCAAATAAGGAATCAGACATACCATTGAGAATAATCCCGCGACACACATAGTCATCATTCTCCCATTTGCTCCTTTTCCTTATGTTCTCTAAGGTAGCATCATCACCACCATCAGGAATAGGAGTTGTCAGCACATACACCACGTTCATGGTAGAAAGAAGAAAGTGCATCTTCTTTTGCCATCTTTTGAAATCCACCCCTTCAAACTTATCCAGCTTGGAGAAGTTAGCCACCATATGCTTCATAGCAGCCGCCATTGATTACCACAAAATAATTTAATTTGATTGTTGGTGTTTACTCGTCCCAACCAGGATATAGATAATCAATCCTAGCTACGTACCAAAACAATGGTTACCAGATATCACTTGGAATCGTGTAATCATTTTCTAAAGTAAATTATTCGACCCTATTGCCTGGGTATCACGAATACCTACTTGGGATATGACCAAATGCAGTAAGTAATTTAGGCACAAATCTCTAGCCCTTTTGTTGTTATGTGTTTCTTGTTTCTATTCTCATTCA
Organism: Glebionis coronaria; assembly: GCA_025667525.1. NCBI lineage: Eukaryota > Viridiplantae > Streptophyta > Magnoliopsida > Asterales > Asteraceae > Glebionis > Glebionis coronaria. The sequence goes on along the minus strand of JANFOE010000610.1, from coordinate 262,204 downwards.
TGCAAGTTATGATCACCTATTTATAAGGTGGAGTACTCAACCCTAGTCAATGGTATTAAGAGGAATTAACGGCCAATTAATTTCCTCTTAATGTGCTCCATAATACCAGGAAAGTGGTTACAAGACCAATTAAACGTGGTCATTAACTCCACTTGACCTGGTCAAAAGACTGTTACAAGCATACTTGTTCAACTCCAACATTAGTCCATCCTTCAGTCCCACTAAAGCATCAGCAAACCCTGAAGGGTGTTCCTCCTGAAGCCTTCAGTACTGAAGAAGACCAGCTGACGAGTAAATACGAAAGACATGTCTTCAGTGGAGTTACTCCCTGATGAATACCTTCAGTCCAGATATACACTCTCTGAAGATCATCAGCGATGTTGAACAAACTTTAACCATAATATGAGTCAGGGTGTTCAGGGACTTATGGGTGTACACTCCGTACCTCCTTCCCCATTCACCAGTATGAACTAGCCCACAATTAAACTATATTTCCAACAGAACAAACATACCGATGTTTCAAAACTAAAAATCTGGACGGATGAGATGCAAAGCAGTAGCATAACCTTTTTCAAACAAAATAAACCTTAGTTTTCTTATATAAAAGCAACAACTGCTTGCTTGCTAAAGGGACAATCATTCATTCTTAGTTTTCTTAACTTTGGGCACCCTTTCCTAGCTTAACAAAGTTCAAATTTAGCGTACCAAATCCGGTGCTAATTTTCGTACCCATTTTGACAGTTTGACATACTTCCGTTCATTTTTCCTCTATGTTCATATATCGTTTTCATTAGTTGAGCCTAGTTTTAGATTACAAGAGTTATTTCTTCACAAAAATATGGAATGTTGAATAAGTAGTGAGCCTTATCTTAGTTATGTGATTCATTGCATTACAGATGTTACCAGTTGATTTCGGCTATATATCTTGACTACTTCATCCTGAGGTACGACGAATACAAGAAGCGTGAAAATGAGTGCTTCGCTTTGGCTAAGTCTCTCCTTTCTTGTTCTGAGACCACATTGCTATTGTACATGAGCTGTTGACAGCAAAAGCTATTTAGGGTTTCCCCAAATCAAACGCGATAGAGACCTTGACATATCCTACTACTTTAGAAGAACTTAAAGGTCTGTAAAAATATTAAAAAATAGGGCTAATGACTAAAAAATGCATCTAACTTGACACTTTTTACCGTTCTGTGTAGCCATCTTTTTTTTCCTATATTATCATTAAACTTTGTGATTTCGTACATTGTGTGTATCCGGTGACCTACTTGACTGGTTAGCAGGTTGCCTTAACGACCTTTAAACTTTTTATTACAACGTTAGTCCTTTATATTAACGACCATTAACATACACACTTAAAATTTGATTTTTTAGAATAAAGCGTAAAACCTTAAAAAAAAGTATATAACTTCATATACAAATTTTCTTTAAAAAATTTTTTACGCATGTTTGAATAAAAAATTTAATATTATTTTTTTAAACATGTTTTAGTTCATTTTTAAAATTTATATAAAACGTGTATTATATAACATAACTTCTTCGTACTTTATAAATCTTAATTTTTTTGCAGAAAATCAAACAATTTTTTTAAAAAATAAAATGTATCTTTAAAAAAAAAGTATGTAACTCCAAATATTTACGTTTTCGTCAGATATTTTACGTTTTTCTCAGTAATTTTACGTTTTCGTCAGAAAATTTACGTTTTCATCTGTAAATTTATGTTTTCGTCTGTAAATGTACGTTTTCGTCTGTAAATTTACGTTTCCATCATAACATCACATTTTCGTCAATAAATTTATGTTTTCGTCAGTAAATTTACGTTTTGGTCTGTAAATTTACGTTCTCGTCGGATATTTTACGTTCTCGTCATTAGTTTTTCGTTTCGTCAAAAAATTTATGTTTTCGGCCAAAAATTACGTTTTCGTCTGTAAGTTTTCGTTTGTAAATTCATATTTTTGTCAGTATTATTATGTTTTCGTAAGTTTTTTTATGAGTCAGGGGGCGTTTGGAAAAAAAAAATTATAAAACAACACCTAACGCGCGTTCGGGGCAAACGGCGTTAGGGTTTTTGCATGTGGGATATCGTAACGCCGAGCAACGGCGGGCAATGCCCGTTGGGGCGTTACGGTACCTAGGCCTCTAATAATATACGGTACTAATTATATATTTATTGCGTATCGATAAACGTACAAGTCATAGTTTCCTCTTGTATCATTGCAAGTTTTTGTATTTATCGCAAAACCCTAATAACTAATATTATGTTTTTTCTGTTTAATAGGATGATAAAAATCGAGCAAGTGTTTAACTGCGTTATACCATATATACACGACGGAGATGATCGTAACTCTATATCTTTAGTTTCACGTACATTGTATGAACTCGATCGTATTACACGTAAGCGTCTAACTGTCTATGTGCCCTACTCTCCCGACCCGTATCGTTTAAGTCAAAGATTTCCTTATATCGATTCGTTAACACTCGAGGGATTTCCACATGAATTTCGTTATTACCGTTCATGTGATAGAAAAATCACCACTAATTGGTTCAATGAAATAGCTGTTAAGTTTACGTGTTTGAAGGAACTTCATATCCGTGATCTAAATGTTAGTGATCAAGATCTTGAGACGTTGGCGAGATCACGTGGTTAAGATCTAAAGCCCACTATAAAGCCAAAAATATGAATTTAAAGCAATAGTAGCATTGGTTAGAGACCTCATCTCTTGTACCTTCAACCATATATAGTTGAAACTCAGGCCCAAAATTCCTTGGAGTCCTATGCCTTGTGCTTCTTCTAAGCTCAGGCTCAGGTTGCTGAACCACAACCTCATCAGTGACCCTTTCAGGTTCCACTGAAGCACCAATGTCCTCAGTTCCAGTAGGAGTCCTAAGGCTTGGTCTAAGGACTGATGAAAATCTAGTATCATCAAAGTTAGCATCCCTTGATTCAATGATTGAGTTTATTGAAACTGAATCATTAGGTTCAATAACATAGAACCTATTAGCCTTGGAATACACAACATATCCAACAAAGATGCATTCAATGCCTCTTTCACCCAAGGTTTTCACCTTTGGATCGGGGAGTCTTACAACTGCCACACAACCCTAAACTTTGAGATAATTCAAGTTTGGTTTCCTTTTAGTCCAGATTTCATAAGGGGTAATCTTGTTCCTTTTGTTGGAAACCCTATTTAATAAATAGCAAGCTGTTAACATAGCTTCACCCCAAAACCCTTGACTCAATCCTGAATAGGATAACATGGAATTAACCATTTCCTTCAGTACTCTATTTTTCCTTTCAGATATACCATTTTGCTGAGGGGTATAGGGAGCAGTTGTTTCATGAACAATACCAACAGACTGAAAATACTGAGCATCCATGTACTCACCTCCTTTATCAGTCCTTAATCTTTTGATTTGGACTCCTTGTTGTATTTCAACTTCAGTTTTAAATACTTTAATTTTATCTAATGCTTCATCCTTAGTATGTAATAAATAAACATAAAAAAACCTTGAAGTATCATCAATAAATGTTACCAAGTATTCTTATTCCCTAATGAGGGAGTAGAATGCAAATCACATAGATCACTATGGATTAGGTCCAAAACTTTAGTTTCACGTTTTACATCCTGAAATGGTTTCTTAGTTATTTTGTTTAGCATGCAAGTCTGACACTTTTTAGTGTCCATGTCGAAACCTGGGATTAACCCATCCTTAGACATATCTTGCATCCTCTTAAACTGGACATGGCCCTGTCTAGCATGCCATAGTGAAGAATCCTTCAGTTTACTGGTGGACAGAAAAGCTGAACAAATATTTGCACTACCAGCACTAACTGAGTTAATACTGAAGGTTGTTTCAATATTAAGCCTGAACATTTGATTGCTCAAATAACTAAAACTAACAAACACACCATGTTTAGATAAAACAGATTTATTAGATTCAGTCACTTGTTTGTAACCACAATTATTCAAAACACTACTAGATCCCAAATTCTTCCTAATATTAGGAACATGCAAAACATTAAACAAGCTAACAATCTTTCCAGAACTAAACTTAAGATCTACACAACTACGTCCATGCACTAGGGTTGTTGACTCATTTCCCATGTGAAGAATAGATCCATCATTCAGTGACTCATAAGTCTTGAACCAACATCTATCTTTATACACATGAACAGTTTCTCCAGAATCAACCCACCACGCAACATCATCATCCTGCACAAAATAAGCTTCAGATACATATGTAACATACTAAATCTAGAGAGATTCATTAAACATATTCTGACCTTTCAGTGTTGTGTTGTTAGAACCAATCACTGAACCATTTGTACCTGATCCACTAGCTTTGCTGCCAGTACCAACACCTTTGCAATCCCTTTTGAAGTGTCCAGGTTTCCCACACTTCCAACAAGCCACTGATGACTTCTTGTTAGGATTAGCTTTATTGGTATCCTGATGCTTACGTTTGCCTTTGTTGTCATTGTACCTGATGGATTTGTTATGCTCCACCATGTTGACAACTGATGAACCAACAACATTGTTGCTCTTTGGCTTGTCACTATCTTGCACCCTGAGGGATTTCTCAATACGCAAATGACTTTCCAACTCAACAAGAGTTAAATCCTCATTCTTATGTTTCAAGGTGTGCTTGAAATCTTTTCAAGAAGGAGGGAGTTTATCTATGACACAAGAGACTTGAATGGTCTCATCCATGTGTATATGGTGTTGTGTGAATCTACCAAGTATACCAAAAAGTTCATTGTATTGTTCCATGACTGGTCTTGAATCAGCAATTTTGGTAATTTGTAAAATCACTCACAAGGAACTTCTTACTTGATGCATCCTCAGCCATATATTTGGCTTCCAAGGAATCCCATAGTTCTTTACCAGATTCAGAATTTTGGTAAATATCAAATAAGGAATCAGACATACCATTGAGAATAATCCCGCGACACACATAGTCATCATTCTCCCATTTGCTCCTTTTCCTTATGTTCTCCAAGGTAGCATCATCACCACCATCAGGAATAGGAGTTGTCAGCACATACACCACGTTCATGGTAGAAAGAAGAAAGTGCATCTTCTTTTGCCATCTTTTGAAATCCACCCCTTCAAACTTATCCAGCTTGGAGAAGTTAGCCACCATATGCTTCATAGCAGCCGCCATTGATTACCACAAAATAATTTAATTTGATTGTTGGTGTTTACTCGTCCCAACCAGGATATAGATAATCAATCCTAGCTACGTACCAAAACAATGGTTACCAGATATCACTTGGAATCGTGTAATCACTTTCTAAAGTAAATTATTCGACCCTATTGCCTGGGTATCACGAATACCTACTTGGGATATGACCAAATGCAGTAAGAAATTTAGGCACAAATCTCTAACCCTTTTGTTGTTATGTGTTTCTTGTTTCTATTCTCATTCATGCAAGTTATGATCACCTATTTATAAGGTGGAGTACTCAACCCTAGTCAATGGTATTAAGAGGAATTAACGGCCAATTAATTTCCTCTTAATGTGCTCCATAATACCAGGAAAGTGGTTACAAGACCAATTAAACGTGGTCATTAACTCCACTTGACCTGGTCAAAAGACTGTTACAAGCATACTTGTTCAACTCCAACATTAGTCCATCCTTCAGTCCTACTAAAGCATCAGCAAACCCTGAAGGGTGTTCCTCCTGAAGCCTTCAGTACTGAAGAAGACCAGCTGACGAGTAAATACGAAAGACATGTCTTCAGTGGAGTTACTCCCTGATGAATACCTTCAGTCCAGATATACACTCTCTGAAGATCATCGGCGATGTTGAACAAACTTTAACCATAATATGAGTCAGGGTGTTCAGGGACTTATGGGTGTACACTCCGTACCTCCTTCCCCATTCACCAGTATGAACTAGCCCACAATTAAACTATATTTCCAACAGAACAAACATACCGATGTTTCAAAACTAAAAATCTGGACGGATGAGATGCAAAGCAGTAGCATAACCTTTTTCAAACAAAATAAACCTTAGTTTTCTTATATAAAAGCAGCAACTGCTTGCTTGCTAAAGGGACAATCATTCATTCTTAGTTTTCTTAACTTTGGGCACCCTTTCCTAGCTTAACAAAGTTCAAATTTAGCGTACCAAAGCCGGTGCTAATTTTCGTACCCATTTTGACAGTTTGACATACTTCCGTTCATTTTTCCTCTATGTTCATATATCGTTTTCATTAGTTGAGCCTAGTTTTAGATTACAAGAGTTATTTCTTCACAAAAATATGGAATGTTGAATAAGTAGTGAGCCTTATCTTAGTTGTGTGATTCATTGCATTACAGATGTTACCAGTTGATTTCGGCTATATATCTTGACTACTTCATCCTGAGGTACGACGAATACAAGAAGCGTGAAAATGAGTGCTTCGCTTTGGCTAAGTCTCTCCTTTCTTGTTCTGAGACCACATTGCTATTGTACATGAGCTGTTGACAGCAAAAGCTATTTAGGGTTTCCCCAAATCAAACGCGATAGAGACCTTGACATATCCTACTACTTTAGAAGAACTTAAAGGTCTGTAAAAATATTAAAAAATAGGGCTAATGACTAAAAAATGCATCTAACTTGACACTTTTTACCGTTCTGTGTAGCCATCTTTTTTTTCCTATATTATCATTAAACTTTGTGATTTCGTACATTGTGTGTATCCGGTGACCTACTTGACTGGTTAGCAGGTTGCCTTAACGACCTTTAAACTTTTTATTACAACGTTAGTCCTTTATATTAACGACCATTAACATACACACTTAAAATTTGATTTTTTAGAATAAAGCGTAAAACCTTAAAAAAAAGTATATAACTTCATATACAAATTTTCTTTAAAATTTTTTTTACGCATGTTTGAATAAAAAATTTAATATTATTTTTTTAAACATGTTTTAGTTCATTTTTAAAATTTATATAAAACGTGTATTATATAACATAACTTCTTCGTACTTTATAAATCTTAATTTTTTTGCAGAAAATCAAACAATTTTTTTAAAAACTAAAATGTATCTTTAAAAAAAAAGTATGTAACTCCAAATATTTACGTTTTCGTCAGATATTTTACGTTTTTCTCAGTAATTTTACGTTTTCGTCAGAAAATTTACGTTTTCATCTGTAAATTTATGTTTTCGTCTGTAAATGTACGTTTTCGTCTGTAAATTTACGTTTCCATCAATAACATCACATTTTCGTCAATAAATTTATGTTTTCGTCAGTAAATTTACGTTGTCGTCTGTAAATTTACGTTCTCGTCGGATATTTTACGTTCTCGTCATTAGTTTTTCGTTTCGTCAAAAAATTTATGTTTTCGGCCAAAAATTACGTTTTCGTCTGTAAGTTTTGGTTTGTAAATTCATATTTTTGTCAGTATTATTATGTTTTTATTAAGTATTTTTATGTTTTCGTAAGTTTTTTATAAAGCCAACGTTTTGTAATATTTGATAAGATTTAGAAGTGTTTACCACGTGATTACGCCAACGTTTTTTACAATATAAATCCCACTATAAAGCCCAAATATTTATAATTTTTCTTTCTAGTAGTTTTTTATTTTGTAATATATTTTTAACTAGTTATAAAACCCGTTCATGCATGAGATTTTTTCTAAACTTTTTGATATTACACTTCTAAATCTTATCAAATATTACAAAACTATTAAAGAAGACACTAAGGTATAATTAGGTCAACATGCATGTTTTGACCCGAACCCATGCCTCCGGCCATTTTGGATACTTAAACTAAGGTGACTTGAATATATACATATATAAATACGCGGGCATTATACCTCAAGTTGTTCGCGTAGTATCTTCTGAACTTCCATTTGTAATTGTGTGTTTTTATGCCCTTGGTGGCTCCTTATATAATAGAAGGGACTTGTATATCCTTTGATTCTGTTTGCCTTTTCGCATCAGCCTGTTTAATCGATTTAACATCGGTTATGTAAGATAAGTTTTGGACTATATGTGGCGATCAAGAAAGTTTAAGTAGAGTTCTATTTTTAGCTTACCTATTCACTGAAGATGACATTTATCAATATCTCATCCCGATTTTCTATTATTCCAATCTAATCTTTAGCTGCAATGTAGTGTCTACTTCCATATCATTTTTTAAATCTTTTAAATTCTTATTACTCGCATGCTCCAGCTTTGACTGTGCATAACATGTAAACTCAGTCGCCCATGGAACTTGCAACCAAATTTCCGCAAGAATGATGGCTCCACATGCTAACAGCTAATCACGATGATCAACAACTTTGTGCTGCAACCATTCCCTCTCTGTTTTTTTTGTCATCCTTTCCATCCTGAATAAATTTCCGTAGAGTTATTATTATAAATACAGAGGCTTTGTTTTCAATTACAAAGTAAGGTTTTATTCGTTGTATCACTGCATAATACTTTATGGATAGCTGATGTGCGAAACTAATAGACATGATTGACATCAAAAGGCCATAAAAGCACACTCACTACAACAAAATCAAGGTTTAGGGTCGAAAATTTCAACCCTAAATACAAAGGACATTCGACCCTAATTTTTATTTATGTAAATTTATTTTATAAATTACAATAATTACGTTTTAAAATAGTAAATTTTGAAACGAAAATAATTTTAATTTTAAAATGTTTTAAAATATTAATAAATAGAGTTTTTAAATTACTAAATTATTCATATAAAATATTAACAAGTTATTTTATTTATATAAAATATTAATAAGTATCACTAATATATTTTATTTATGTAAATTTAATTTATAAATTATAATAATTACGTTTTAAAATAGTAAATTTCGAAACGAGAATAATTTTAATTTTAAAATGTTTTAAAAAATTAATAAATAGAGTTTTTAAATTACTAAATTATTTATATAAAATATTAACAAGTTATTTTATTTATATAAAATATTAATAAGTATCACTAATATATTTTATTTATGTAAATTTATTTTATAAATTATAATAATTACGTTTTAAAATAGTAAATTTCGAAACGAGAATAATTTTAATTTTAAAATGTTTTAAAATATTAATAAATAGAGTTTATAATTACTAAATTATTTATATAAAATATTAACAAGTTATTTTATTTATATGAGTCAATATGGTATCGTATAACATGATATGAGTCAATATGGTATCGTATAACATGATATGAGTCAATATGGTATCATTACATGATATGAGTCAATAGGGTATCATATAACATGATATGAGTCAATAGGGTATCGTATTACATAATATGAGTCAATATGGTATCATATTGCATGATATGAGTCAATAGGGTATCGTATAACATGATATGAGTCAATATGATATCATATTGCATGATATGAGTCAATATGGTATCGTATTACATGATATGAGTCAATAGGGTATCGTATAACATGATATGAGTCAATATGGTATCATATTGTATGATATGAGTCAATATGGTATCATATTACATGATATGAGTCAATATGGTATCATATTGTATGATATGAGTCAATAGGGTATCGTATAACATGATATGAGTCAATATGGTATCGTATTACATGATATGAGTCAATATGGTATCGTATAACATGATATGAGTCAATATGGTATCATATTTCATGATATGAGTCAATAGGGTATCATATAACATGATATGAGTGAATATGGTATCATATTGCATGATATGAGTCAATATGGTATCGTATTACATGATTTGAGTCAATATGGTATCATATTGTATGATATGAGTCAATAGGGTATTGTATAACATGATATGAGTCAATATGGTATCGTATTACATGATATGAGTCAATATGGTATCGTTTAACTTGATATGAGTCAATATGGTATCATATTGCATGATATGAGTCAATAGGGTATCGTATAACATGATATGAGTGAATATGGTATCATATTGCATGATATGAGTCAATATGGTATCATATTGCATGATATGAGTCAATATGGTATCGTATAACATGATATGAGTCAATATGGTATCATATTGCATGATATGAGTCAATATGGTATCGTATTACATGATATGAGTCAATATGGTATCATATTGTATGATATGAGTCAATGGGGTATCGTATAACATGATATGAGTGAATATGGTATCATATTGCATGATATGAGTCAATATGGTATCATATTGCATGATATGAGTCAATATGGTATCGTATTACATGATATGAGTCAATAGGGTATCGTATAACATGATATGAGTCAATATGGTATCATATTACATGATATGAGTCAATATGGTATCGTATAACATGATATGAGTCAATAGGGAAAACCTTGGCGGGAAAACATTAGAGGGAAAACATTGGAGGGAAAACATTGGCGGGAAAATGTTAACAATTTCCCTCACTTTTTTAGCATAAAAAGAGAACCACACACACTCCTTATCATCACAACCACCAGTAGATCACACACACTTATCATCATAAACAAATTGTTATTATGTACATGTTGAAGCATGAAGCTTTTCCGTGCAGGTGTGGACATGGAGATGTAGTTCTTCGAGAATCGTGGACAACTGAAAACTTTGGTAGACTGTACTATGCTTGTCCACGTTCACGGGTTCAACCTCCAGTTTCATATGGATGCAATTTTTTTATTGAAAGACGAACGCGTCCAACTACTAATCAATTCTCTTGGAGGTTCAATGAGCTTTTCTCCTCCAAGCTCTTCTTCAAGACCTTCAACGAGCTTTTCTCCTCCAAGCTCTTCTCCCAGACCTTCAACGATTCCATTTTCTTCTCCAAGCTCTTCAGCGTGTGCAAACTGTGTGCGCTTGAATGGAATGATAATGGTACTTGAGCGTACGATAGAGTTGTACCGCAACTCTGATAGGCACACATTGGATTCAGCTGCACTACTTCACGACCTTTACGATGACATGAGGAACCTTAGTTTGAACTAGTTTGTGATGTGTTTTTTTCCGTGTTTACGAGTCTAATATCGTTGTAATATCAATGTTTAATTAAGCGCGTGTTTAAGTGTCCGTGACGAATAAAATTATGTTTAGGAGTGTTTGGTTCTGTGAGTAATTATTATTCTAGCTTGAATCATTGTGAGAATTTAGTTTGTTTGAGTCACAAAATTTAGTTTAAGTCTGTTGTGTTAGGTTTTGCAGTCAAAAGTTCAGTTAAAAGCATTTTACTTCAATCAAATTTTGCTCAAACTCATAAATAAAGGAGCCTTTTTTATTCATACAAACATACAAGTACATTTCAAACACAAAAACCATAAAAGATGTAGAAGCATCATTATACACAACAACATGTGTTAGTATGGTTCTTATTCTATCTGAACAACAATTATTAATTAGATTAAAAGAGACGCGGTCTTAACGAATTCCTTCATTAAACTTTGCTCAAACTCATAAATAAAGGCTCCTTCTAAGCATTTACGAATGCTTATTTATTAATCCTTCATTTTCTTAACGAATTCCTCCTTCTCAGTCATTCTTGCTGATGTATCTTTAATTAAACCTTCCAACCGACTTGAGGTTTTCTTATCCATCTTTTGAGTATCTTTCAATACTTTAGCGCATTTCTTTAAGAGATATATATCTCCACCACGTTCTAATTCCTGGATAAACTGTTGTCTTTCTTCAACAGCTTCATCTAAAACCTCATGTAAACGTTCAAGTTTCAGACCAAAACGTTTGTCCGCTTCGGCAGATTGTTCAAAATATGCTACCATTCGATCAGTACAATTATCTGAACCAGCAACTTCTTTTAATTCTTCTAACCTTCCTAACCAGGCCATTATTGTTGTTTTTTTTAGTATTGGAAAACTGAGATGAGTGATAATTGAAGGCAAACTACAAACCATTAAATAGCAAAACAACTACCCAATATGGATGGCACACATACATCTATTATCATCTTCCTGTTCACAATGGGTACATAATGAAAGCACTAAAACTAGTACCATCAATATTGGGACTAGTGAAAGCACTAAAATAATGGGTACAGTCATTTGTAGTCTAGTTGGTTTTTCATAGTGGTAACCAGCTTGATCTTTCTAGATTTGTGGTGTAATTGATGAACTTGTTATGTTCTTGTAGTTGCTAAGTTGTTTGCACAGCTTTAGTTCTGCTTAGACTTAATTATTTTTAGCTATTACTGCATTATCTAAATATATACATATATTAATATTTTAAAAGCATTCACACTAAAAGAAAATTATAAAAATATATTTAATAATTTAGGGTCGAAATTAATTTAGGGTCAAAATTTCGACCCTAAATATAAACCGCGAATTTTTTAAATTTTTCGTGAAATATTTTCGTGTGAAATTTTAAATTTTTAGTGTGAAATTTTAAATTTTTCGTGAAATTTTTTTAAATTTTAAATTTAGGGTCGAAATTTCGACCCTAAAATATTAAATATTAAAAATAATTTTTTTTTGAATTATTTTTAATTATTACAAATATATTATATAATACATAAATAAAAATTATTTAAAATTTTAAATTTAGGGTCAAAATTTCGACCCTAAAATATTAAACTTAAAAATAAATTCTTTTAAAATTATTTTTAATTATTAAAAATATATTATATAATACATAAATTAAAATTATTCAAATTTTTTAATTTAGGGTCGAAATTACGACAATAAATTTCGTGGACCCCACCTGCTTTTTGACCAGCCCTTTTGGGTTGAAAAAGTGTGGGCCTCACCTTAATTTAGGGTCGAAATTTTCGACCCTAAATTATGTCGACCCTAAACCTTGATTTTGTTGTAGTGACTTACCAACAAAAACCATTGAAAACTTCGTACACGATATATCAGCTTCCCGCAATACTTGGTTAGCACTGTCAAGTCCTTGATACATCATTCAACTTATACATATCAGTACATACCATTTATGTATATTATACTATCTTACAACTTCATACAACCACTAAATCATTTACGAAGTATTACCAATATGCAACATATTGTTATCTATCATTAGATAACAATAGGTAATGGTACAAATTAAACATAACAAAAATTCAATCAATATTTAGATCCTGATTAAAAAAACAATTATAACAATTACCGCATAAAGGATATTCGAGTGTTCAACTCATAAAAGGATTATTATTTATTAGCTTGTAGGTCATTAAAATTAAAAAAAAACTGTTTAGACAAAAAATATAGCACATTGATTCTCTGCAAATTCTTGGTAATAACCTTTAAAGATGCTCAAAGAAATCATCATATTTATTTATAATCCCAATCTTTAATTAAAATTTCATTCAATGGAACCCATCTCCTTTTTCTACACATAGATCCAGATCAACAATTAGAGATGTAATAAATTATTAGAGCACCCTAAAACTCATTAGATCAAAGAAAATATATACTTGTGCAAATTAAATAACCAATGTAAAACCAATCCTCCTACTCTCTCAACTACAATAACCAAATCATAACTTGTATCAAACCAAACTTCTTTTAACGAAAAAAAACGCTAGATTCATTCATACCTGTAAGGCAAGATTCGGTCCATCGCTTTCATCCTCAATACTGGCATACAAAAGCTGCAAAGATCATAGGCTTATTAGTTAACTTATTGATACTAATAACAATAAGCAGTCGTCGATTTATTTCTCCCTTCAATTACTGGTGCCAGTCTGCCATAAGGTTTGTAATGGGTTAATTGAACTGACCTTCTTTGTGGTTTCGATCATATCTTTTAGACGGATGGTGGTTTATGTTGTCGTGGTTTAATGAGTTTGTTTGTTTTTTTGATCGAAGATTTAATAAACCCACATACAACCCCCTAAAGTATTATAACTCATACATTCAACCCTAAACTTTTATAATTTTTAACCCGCTTTTTTTTAACTTTATTCTTTACGTTTTTAACACGTATACTTTTTACCCGAATTTTTAATTTCAATAAATATAAGTGCGGAAATTGAACAATTGTTACTAAATTAAGGAAAAATTATAATTTTTAAAGGAATATGTAAAATAATTATTTCCTATTAAGGAAAGAATCTCTTATAAAAGTCTCTACTTTGGGTTTTGCTTTATAAAGAATAAGAGTTCGGATAGGTTTTTAATTTCGTAAATTATTTTTTTAATATTATTTTTATTTTTAATTATAATGACTTATTTAATGAATTGAATAATTGTTGAGGGTTTTATGAAAAAAAGAAAAGAAAAGTTATGTTAGTTGGTGTTAGAGGGCTAGGTGAGGTAACGGACGGTTCGACGTTATGCCTAGCTGGCATGGCGTTTGCTGACGTTACAACAACGCCAATGGATAGAAAGCAACGACGTTGGCCAGGCAACGCGCGTTAAGGACCAGTTATGTAAATAAAAAAAAATCCGAACACCCCCTTTGATTTGTAGATGGATGAAATCAGGCAAAGAAAAGAAAAAATTACCAGTTCAATCTTCTTTGGTTTTTTTGATGGATTTAGATCTGATTTTTTTTGTTTTCTTTCTTTTTGCAGGTTTATGGTGGAGGCGGGGTGAAGAAGAAAAGGGTTGGGTGAGCTGCAGTTTATGTAAAAAAAAAGTCCTTTGCTTAGCAAGCCCAAAATTTTCATATACAAAGCTCTTTATAAGCCTAAATATTTAGAATTTTTTTCTTCTTATAGTAGTTTTTTATTTGTAATATATTTTTAATTTCGAAATATTTTTCTAATTTTGTAAACTATTTTTTTAATATAATTTATGTTTTTAATTATAAATAAAATAATTAGTTTATTTAATAAATGAAATAATTGTTGAAGGAGTTTTATGAAAAAAGGAAAAAGTTATGTTGGTGGGTGTTATGATTAGAGGGGTTGATAAACGAAATTTCAACCCTAAATTTCGTGGACCCCACCTGCTTTTTGACCAGCCCTTTTGGGTTGAAAAAGTGTGGGCCCCACCTTAATTTAGGGTCGAAATTTTCGACCCTAAATTATGTCCGACCCTAAACCTTGATTTTGTTGTAGTGACTTACCAACAAAAACCATTGAAAACTTCGTACACGATATATCAGCTTCCCGCAATGCTTGGTTAGCACTGTCAAGTCCCTGATACATCTTTCAACTTATACATATCAGTACATGCCATTTATGTATATTATACTATCTTACAGCTTCATACAACCACTAAATCATTTACGAAGTATTACCAATATGCAACATATTGTTATCTATCATTAGATAACAATAGGTAATGGTACAAATTAAACATAACAACAATTCAATCAATATTTAGATCCTGATTAAAAAAACAATTATAACAATTACCTCATAAAGGATATTCGAGTGTTCAACTCATAAAAGGATTATTATTTATTAGCTTGTAGGTCATTAAAATTAAAAAAAAAACTGTTTAGACAAAAAATATAGCACATTGATTCTCTGCAAATTCTTGGTAATAACCTTTAAAGACGCTCAAAGAAATCATCATATTTATTTATAATCCCAATCTTTAATTAAAATTTCATTCAATGGAACCCATCTCCTTTTTCTACACATAGATCTAGATCAACAATTAGAGATGTAATAAACTATTAGAGCACCCTAAAACTCATTAGATCAAAGAAAATATATACTTGTGCAAATTAAATAACCAATGTAAAACCAATCCTCCTACTCTCTCAACTACAATAACCAAATCATAACTTGTATCAAACCAAACTTCTTTTAACGAAAAAAAACGCTAGATTCATTCATACCTGTAAGGCAAGATTCGGTCCATTGCTTTCATCCTCAATACTGGCATACAAAAGCTGCAAAGATCATAGGCTTATTAGTTAACTTATTGATACTAATAACAATAAGCAGTCGTCGATTTATTTCTCCCTTCAATTACTGGTGCCAGTCTGCCATAAGGTTTGTAATGGGTTAATTAAACTGACCTTCTTTGTGGTTTCGATCATAACTTTTAGACGGATGGTGGTTGATGTTGTCGTGGTTTAATGAGTTTGTTTGTTTTTTTGATCGAAGATTTAATAAACCCACATACAACCCCCTAAAGTATTATAACTCATACATTCAACCCTAAACTTTTATAATTTTTAACCCGCTTTTTTTAACTTTATTCTTTACGTTTTTAACACGTATACTTTTTACCCGAATTTTTAATTTCAATAAATATAAGTGCGGAATTAGAACAATTGTTACTAAATTAAGGAAAAATTATATTTTTTAAAGGAATATTTAAAATAATTATTTCCTATTAAGGAAAGAATCTCTTATAAAAGTCTCTACTTTGGGTTTTGCTTTATAAAGAATAAGAGTTCGGATAGGTTTTTAATTTCGTAAATTATTTTTTTAATATTATTTTTATTTTTAATTATAATGACTTATTTAATGAATTGAATAATTGTTGAGGGTTTTATGAAAAAAAAGAAAAGTTATGTTAGTTGGTGTTAGAGGGCTAGGTGAGGTAACGGACGGCTCGGCGTTATGCCTAGCTGGCATGGCGTTGGCTGACGTTACTACAACGCCGATGGATAGAAAGCAACGACGTTGGCCAGGCAACGCGCGTTAAGGACCAGTTATGTAAATAAAAAAAAATTCCGAACACCCCCTTTGATTTGTAGATGGATGAAATCAGGCAAAGAAAAGAAAAAATTACCAGTTCAATCTTCTTTGGTTTTTTTGATGGATTTAGATCTGATTTTTTTGTTTTCTTTCTTTTTGCAGGTTTATGGTGGAGGCGGGGTGGAGTAGAAAAGGGTTGGGTGAGCTGCAGTTTATGTAAAAAAAAAGCCCTTTGTTTAGCAAGCCCAAAATTTTCATATACAAAGCTCTTTATAAGCCCAAATATTTAGAATTTTTTTCTTCTTATAGTAGTTTTTTATTTGTAATATATTTTTAATTTCAAAATATTTTTCTAATTTTTTAAACTATTTTTTTAATATAATTTGTGTTTTTAATTATAAATAAACTAATTAGTTTAATTAATAAATGAAATAATTGTTGAGGAGTTTTATGAAAAAAGGAAAAAGTTATGTTGGTGGGTGTTATGATTAGAGGGGTTGATGTTATTTGAGTGTTTTGCTGATGTGGCGGTATTATTTGGTATTTTTAGTGTTACGATACCTAGTGCTCTTATGATTGGTGTTGTTTGGGTGTTATGCTGACGTGACGGTGTTATTTGGGTGTAACGGTGTTACGACACCTAGAGCTCGAACACTAAAGTTGAAGGTGTTACCTTAAAGCACGGCAATCGATTCGAAGTATTACTGTACGATGTTAATATTTGTGTTATATGCTGGACTTTGTATATATAGTAAAAAAGTTCTGTTATTACTTTTATTTTTTTTTTAACAAAAAAAGTTCTGTTATTGGGTTTTATGGATTAGGCCTTAATACTTATTTACATGGGTTTTGGACAATGTGGTGCCGACCTGGCCCTTACCAAATTCCATACGAAAAGATTTTCAATCGAACAATGAGAACAAAAAAAGTACAACTCTGAGCCATCTAGCCGAATCGACCAGACTCGGTATGTTCCAAATTTATTTGTTTCTTTCTAAATATAGTTGTTGGTAATTTAACAAGTTTACTATTATTGCAACTAGTGTTATTAGAAATTAAAAAGTTTATTCAAATATTTAATTAAAGGAAAATTATCAAAAGAGTCCATGTTTTTAGAGCAACATGTAATTTAGTCCAAAAAACATTTTTTTTTCTCATTTTGACCCATTTTTCTATGGCAACAAAAAAAGTATGGCAAGTGCCCCAAAAAATGGGATAATTATCAAAAGAGTCCTTCAATTTTGAGCAATTCGTAATTGAGTCTAAAAAACATATTTTCCTGATACGGTCCAGGGCAACAAAGAATATAGGGCAGCAACCATTCAGATTTTGCCAAGTGTCTAAAGAAATAGGCCGATTCTGACAGATTGCTCCAAGATATAGGGCAACAGAGGACACGTGGCGCATTCTACACCCAGTTGCCCTATTTCCCCAAAAAATAGAACATTTCTAGAAAGAGAAAATTTGTGATGTTTTTTGGGAAAAGAATAATGGGCAACGAACCTTTTTGGTAATTTTCCCCCAAAAAATAGGGCACGGTGCCCAGTTGCCCTAAAAATAAGTCCTTTCTCGGAAAGAGTTAGGCTCTTGTGGGAATTGGAAACAAGGTTTTGAACTCTTTTGATCATTTTTCCTTTAATTAGTTACATAAGGGTATAGTTCTCATTTTGCAAAAAATAAGAGAGAAAATATTATAATTTTTATTAAACTGTGTATTTTTTATCGGAGATAATTAATTTGGAACCTATATAGTAGTTGGTTTGGATATTATATTTTTCTATATCGCGACACTCATATCCATCATTCATCTCCATCTTATATGATAGCTATGATTTAATTATTTTACTATTTCATATATTTTTTATAATTTAAATATCTCATAAACTGTTAAATGTTAAACGAAAAAAATATAATAACGCGACGGATATTTATTTATCTTTCTACAGATATGCATTCATATACTTTATAAGGGATTTTTTTTTCGTTGTTAAAACTTGCGTGAATTATCATAATGATAATAGTGTTTCATCATACTAGTATATGATACTCGTGTTAAATCACAAATTATTATTAAATCATATATGGTTTTGAATTACATATTAATGTTAAATCACGTATGATAATATTGTTATATCATATATGATAAGTTATATCATATATGATACTCGTGTTACGTCATATATGATAAGTTTCGATACCGAAAAAAACGTGAAAAATATTTTTTTTGTCGAAAATATATATCATACTATCATAGTGCCTATCTATAGAAAGATAAGTAAATGCTCGTCATGATGATATATTTCTTTTTCGCGTAACGATTAACGGTTTAAGAGATACTGATGTTTAAAAAAAAGGTGAAATTGAGTTTTTGATTTGATCTCATCTATTGGATTAAGATGATTTAGAGTATGAGGATTTGTCCCCTGTTATCCAAGAAAAGTTTCGTATCTAAATAAACTTAAATATAAAATTATTATACATATTATAGTTAAACTTTTAAGTTCATTTGGATACCAAACTTATCTAAGATATGGGGGACTTAACCCCACCCTCCATCTCCCTGTGATCATGTCGATGAGATCAGAGTCCCAATTTACACTGCAGGTTCGCATAGGTCATTTCACTCGTCCACTATATAAACCTTTTTACAACTAATCTACTGATCGATCGTCACGAGTCAATCCTTCACGAATCGATCAATACACCATCGATTCGATTTCTCTATAATCACGAATCGATCGATCCATCATGTTATATTAAGATCTATTCTTTCTTTGGGCAAAGGGGCAACATTCTCGGTAAAATATATTACACCAGATAATCGTTTAAGTACAATGAAATACGCTAAGTACCGTATTAACCTTAAGAAAAGATTGAACTACAACAAACTACAAACTAATCTCACTCAACAAAACTAACTATACAAAGGCTAGAACACCAATGGGAAAATACCACCTAGCCAAACACAAACAGACCCTAACACCCCCTTCATTAAAATAATCAACACTCATTACTTCAAAAGGGAGTCAGGGAGATTCCAAAGCTGCATAAACTCCACACATGTTATGGTCTTTATAAATGAATAAGAAAGCAACTTCGGTCTAACCATGGTCATAATACACTCGATAATTTGGTTAACGAACGTCTCTGATTCTGAAATAATCTCCCGTTGCGCTCCTCTTATAAGAAATAAAAGGACGCCGCAAGCAGTAATTTAGCAAAATCACTCCTCGTAGACCGACATTTAGCTATAGGAGAACATGTTCAACAATATTGAACAAGTTACCCCTCACATTCAAAAGCCCAACAAAACCCTTCATATGGCTCCACCTGATTAGAAAAGCTACAATCATAAAAAAGACGTTTAATATAATCCGAAGGACCAGCACACAAGGAACACGAAAAAGGAATATGCGCTCGAGTGTGCCACTGCCTTAACACATCTTGCATTTTGAGGCTTCTATGAAGGACAACCTGTGACAATACGTCAATTTCAGGTCGATATTCTAATCTCGACTATTAAGTATTATCAGATTACTTTAACGAGAATTTTGAATTACCGGGTAATCGAGAAGGTTATGGTTGGACACTTAACGTAAAAATGTCGTTTAGATGAAAACCGGTAAGGAATACATTGGGTATCGATATTATATTCTCAATTTATCATAATAATAATTGTATTGTATTTATTTTAATTTCTTGTGATTTTACGTTTTAACGAGTGACGAGAACTACTAATGATCGCGATACCGACGGATGCCCAGAAATTTATGTTTAATTATCGATTGTCTTGATATTTAATATTTTCGACGTTTTCGATTTAATTACGTTTTAAGTCGTGTCGAAGCTATATTATTATATTTATGAAGCGTTTTAACTTTTGAAAAGTATTTTTACGAAACCTGAGTCCCGTAAATATTTTCAAATTTGACTAATAGTCATTTTCTACTCTTTAAACTATTAAGTTGCTTTTTAGTCCACAAGAATACCTAATTGACAAACACTACCCTAAACTAACTAGTACTATAAAAAAAAATTTTATTACCTAACTTCCACTACACACCATTTTATAAAATAAAAAAAAACATACTCCTTCCCTTTCTTTCTTGTTTTTGCCGTACAACACCAACACCAAACCCTTCCAATTTTTTTTGATTTTGACTTTGATCAAGCAAAAACTAATTGAAGTCCCATCTAAGTTTTTCAAAAGTGATCATATTGGTACCATTTTTCCTTACATGCAACATGTTTTATTTTTTGGTTTGAAAAACAATTGTTGAAGGTGTTTTTATGATTATGCATGTAATGATCTTGAAAAGATCATGTTATTTGATAATAAAAGTTTAATTTTTGATTTGGGTTTTTATTTTTATGAATTATACAAGTGTTAGGGTTGAATGAGGATGATATTAGGGGATTAGGAGTAGTATAAAAATGGTTAGATTTGGTTGAAATTGATTTGGTATAATTTTTAGAGAGGTATTTTAGATCAGTGACTTATAGGCTGTTTTTAAGGATTTTAATGTTGAGTTATTGTTGAACTAATTGGATAGTGTTGTTGAGATTTTCTATACCCTCGGTTTGATATAAAGTAGAGCTTCTAACTCCAAACGAGCGTGAAGTTACAATAGTTTGTTTATTCGTGTACTGGGAGACGAGTATCTACACAACTCGAAGTTGTTGTAGATATTTGGATCGAATCTCGGAGACTATAGAATGCGTTTTAAAAAGTGTCAAGGGCTGTTGTAAGTCTCTAAACCTCAGGTTGTGATTCCAACTTCAACCCGAGTGTCGGTTTTGTAAACGGGGTCATTTAGAGTAATCAAAATGGTTTCATGAGTCGAATGCGTAAAACTGTCCGATTTTTATATCTCAAGGATGTGTCGGGCAGAAGGCCTTAGGAGTAATATTTTTGGATGAATTTTGAACTGAGTCTTAATCAGGTTATGTGTGAGTTTGTCACCAAGTTTCGTCGAAATCGGACAAGTCTAGATAGGGTAGATTGGTGTGTACATTTGGAGTGTACATGCTGATTTGTATTTTGGACACGTAGTTCAATGCTCGTGCGGCGTGAGTTTGAGTATTCACTATTGGACATGGTGATTTAATCAAGTTTTGAGGTCATTATATCAATGACTTAGTTACTGGTCCAAGTGAAGTAAAGTGATAAGTTGACTTGCGTTGACTTGGCGTCTTATGACGGGTCAATATCAAGAGTGCAAGTATTTAAATGAATAGTGTTAGATAAAAGGGTATAGTAGTATCACTTGTATTGTTTTTCTTTCGGGATTGTCATGGTTTTGTAAATTTTGAGTTTTGTATTATTTAAGTATGATTTATACTTGAGTCGATTATTAACGAGCGCGCTTTATTTGGTAGGTTGCGGTTTTCGTATTTAACGGGAATTATTTATCGTCGACGATCATCTCAATACCACTCTCGTACTAAGGTGAGTTTATAGCCTCGCTTTTAAATTCTTTAATTGTTTTAGAAAACCGCGAGAGGGATAACATGCTTCTTTTATTAAAAATAAACAGTACAACTATAAGTTGCGGTAAACCAACTGAATGGTGCACCTTGTAGTTGTGGAATCTCTATTTACTTGAAAAGTATTTATTGAAAATGAGGGGTACAACAAGAGTTGTTGTAAACCCATGAATGGGTGCAACCAGAAGTTGTGGTAAACCCTATTTATTTTAAATAGAACACAAGGGACTCGATTGTATGCTTAGATTAAAGTTATTACGTAAGTTAGTTTTAGCCTTAAAAGACACATGAATCATGAATTGTTAATCGAAGGAACGCTAATACTATGGATAGATCTATCGGGGTGACGCCCAGTCCGGTCGCGACTAGCTATCGCGTGGTGTTGTGACACACTAGTAATGAAACATCAGATGCATTGTATAACAGAAATATACGCACTTGGCTAGGTGTGTTGGGATGAAATAATATATGTTAACGTTCAATGGCACGAGGCTTATGTAATAACACCGATAATTATGTCTGTACAACATAATTGTCTTTCGATGAATTATTAACCATGGAAGGTTATTTTGAATACTTGTGTTCTCTTTATTTAATTTAAACTCTATAGATTCACTCATCAAATTTTGTTGACTTTTTAGCATGTTTTATCTTAGGTCCATAAAGAAGGCACTCGAGGTAGGCGGTTTCGTGTAGCTTGCTTATTTGAAATGTTTTGCCCGCTTTTATAAACTATATTCATTCAAAGAATTTTTATCATTACTGTGTTTTGTAGACATTAAGTTATCTGGGACCATGTGTGAAATATTTATCGTTGAATAAATGAATGGATGTTTTATTAAAACGACTAGTTTTGAGCCGTTTTCTATGATTATGAGCTTGAATCATGTAAGTAACACCCAAGGACCCTTCCGCTGCTATGACCGAAATTGGGGGTGTTTTAGATTGGTATCAGAGCTCAAGTTATAGAGAACGAAAAGATTTTCCAAAAAAGAATTTTTGAAATCTTTTAACTATAACAGTTGCAAGCGAAACCTCCGAGTTGTCAATGGACGAGAATGAGAGTATTTATATATATGTGGGATTATATATATATATATATATATATATATATATATATATATATATATATATATATATATATATATATATATATATATATATATATATATATATATATATATATATATATATATATATATATGTGTGTGTGTGTGTGTGTGTGTAGTAATCTTTATTGATTATTTGTACTTGTGAACTACAAGGTATGTTTTCATTGATTTAATTATAAATGATAATTTTATACATATACGAGATTTATACGACGTAGATTGTCACGAAGCCACCCTAGTCATTTTAATGCAAACGCTGAAGTTATTTCCTGAAGTTAATCCTGTTATTCGAGAGACTAACTAAGTTATGGATATACATGATCCCAACGAAATGGTTAATATTCTTGATGATATTCTCTTGGGTACAAGGATTTTGATTCCTTGGTTCCTATACTTGATCTATCGATTCGTTCATTTCGTTTAGTAAACTTAATTTGCATTTTCATTAAAAACATTCTACTGTTTTGCTAGAAACAAGTTTGTCTGGGGTTGGTACTATTGGTTGTTAAGAATTGAGATTGATTGTTATGGTATTCACATGCCAACCAGGATTCCATATTATATCACTGATCATTTTCTGTTAAATTGGTTTCTCAATTGTTTTGATATTGATCTCTTGCGTTGAGCTGGTGATGCTTAAAAAAGGTGATTTATAATTGTCTTGTTGAAATGAATTGGCCATTTATTTGAACAAGGAAATTATAAATTGTTGAACTACAAATTTCTAAATCTTATTTGGATGAATTTGATCAATCCTTAGAAATAATGATTTATAAACGTGTGGGCTTAAGCATATAGCATATGCACAATTAAACTCTTATTGACCCGTAATTCGTTGGTCGATTCATTCTTTGATATTTTTTTTCCTTTAATCCTTTGATTGTAGGATGGTTATATTTGGGCAGTTCCAAAACCACCAATTGAGGAGCATATCAAGCGTCTCTGAAAGACATTGTATAAATCTTCTTCTAGTGGGACCAAGGAGCTTTCTTAGCCACGTGAATCACCTAGTAACGCTTGTGGATTAGTTTGCCAATTGTAGTATCTTTTCATAAATCACTAACTAAACTGTGACATCAGTTAGTAGGACTAGTCTTTTGAGTTGTATAGAATTAGACGACGATAATCTATAATGCTTGACAATACAACCTGTACTAGTTTGTGATCAATGGAATGTCTATCTTTTAATTCCTAATTCTACATCGTTCTATTATTATCTTTCTTTGCTTTTATCTTGTAAATTCCTATGGTATCACGCAATCATTGAATGAATACTCATTATGATTTGATTTGCGTTGCACAAGAATAATGCAGTCATTGAAAGCTATGACTGAAGCACGAATACGCCAAGTCATTAGTGAATAAGTTGTTGTATCTTTAACTGAATTCATGGCCAAAATGAATGATGGATCTGGAACTGGAGCTGAAGCTACAACTGGTGGAACTAGAACCGGTGGAGCTGAAGCTGGAGCCAATAATGTTCGTGGTACTGATGGAACAAATGTGCCCGAAAATTAGAGGCTATAACTACACTTCATTCATAAAGTTCAAATCTTAGACTCTTAAGGGGAGTAAAGATGACGGAGGATTGTGTCAGTTTTTGAAAAGCTGGCGTCAGTCTCTCGAGTCAGTGACCCTAATCAGGAGGATAAGGTGTAGTTTGAAATCGCTACTCTCCAAGGTCGTGCATTAATTTGGTGGAATGGCAGACTTGCTTCCATGGGTATCGTTACTTATGGGACACCATGGACTAAGGTGAGAAAGCGGTTAACTGAGGGGTTTATCCTCGAAGTATTTCTAAGGTATGGAGCAAGTGTTGTACAACCTGAAACTGAAGGAAACTAACATTGGTAGATATACCAAGCGTTTCCACGAGTTGACTCCTTTATGTCCGAGAATGGTGAAACCCGAACTGGCAAGGTCAAGCAGTATATTCACGGGCCGACCCAGAATATACGTGGTGATGTGATTTCTTCTTAGCCAGTTACTATTTGTGAAGCTGTCTACATGGCTTATTAGCTCATGGGACACATAATTCAAGGCAAGCTGATGAGGTCACTGTGTGAGAAAAATAATTCCAAACTGAACATCGTTTCGTGCATTAGAGCTTGTAAGTATATCGAAAAAGGTTGTGAGTTATTCCTAGCTCAGGTATCGTACTAGAATTCGTAAGAGAAGTGAGTAGAAATACTCTAGTCATTTGTGACTATCCTGAAACGTTTCTGGAAGATTTTCCAGAGCTTCCGCCTCTAAGGCAAATAGAATTCCTAACCGATCTAATTCCTGGTGTTGTACCCATGGCATCGATTAGCACCATCCGAGCTGAAGTAATTATTTGTGCAGTTGCAAGAACTATCTGATATAGGTTTCATTCAATCGAGCTTTTCATTTTGGAGAGTTCCTATTCTATTCATTAAGAAGAAGGATGATTCGTTCCATATGTGCATCGATTACCGAGAGCTGAATAAGCTAACGATCAAGTATCGTTACCCGCTTCCAAGAATTGATGATCTATTTGATCAACTTCAAGTTCCCGTGTTTTCTCCAAGATTGATCTTTGTTTTGCTTAACATCAACTTCGCATACGCGAGGAAGATATTCCTATTACGGAATTTAGAACTCGTGATGGTCATTATGAGTTTCGTGTTACGCATTTTTGGTTTGACTAATGCACCTACTGTATTCAGAGACTTAATGAATCGTATGTGTAGGTCGTATCTTGATAAATTCGTGATCGTTTTCTTTGATGATATTCTAATATGCTCTAAGAGCGAGGAAGAGCATGTCGAACACTTGAGAATTATCTTGAACTTGTTAAAGAATGAAAAGTTGTACGCGAAATTCTCAAAGTGTGATCTTTGTCTTAGTTCTGTGCAATTTCTCTGACATGTGATTGATAAAAGTGGGGTACATGTCGATCCTGCAAAAATCAAAGCCATCGAAAATTTGAATGCTCCAACTACTCCAACTAAAGTACGACAATTTCCAGGTTTGGCTGGTTACTACTGAAGGTTTATTGAAGGATTCTCTTTGATATCAAAACCATTAACTAAGATAACTAAAAAGAATGAACTGTATGTGTGTGGCGTTGATGAAGAGAAATCTTTTCAAACCATGAAAAGAAAACTCTGCAGCACGCCGATCTTATCGTTACCCGAAAGAAGTAAAGATTTTGTTGATGACCGTGATACATCTCCTATATGATCTAGAGCTGTTTGATTTGTATATGCTTGTAGGTAACTTAGAAAGAATGAGGAAACTGCATAACCCATGACTTGTAATTGGGTGCGGTGATTTTTACTCTTTGTCTATGGAGGCATAAATGGTATGTCACTAAATGTACGGTATCCACCGATAGAAAGAGCCTACAATGTATTCTGGAATAAAAAGAGGTAATTAAGCCTTTAAGTGATTACGATTGTGTTATTCGTTATCATTTGGGAGGTAAGAGAAAATTACAATGGATTCATTGATAAGCTCTTGAAAACTCAGTCTGAATATGATTCAATTTGTGTCAATGTCGACAGATTGACTCTGCTCATTTCATTCCGATAAATAAATCGATCGCGCTAACTAATAATCTTTTGTTAACCACTCGTAGTAGACATGAAAGTTATATTAATGTGAAACTAAAATCCTTTGGAATTCGAGGTAGGTGGAAAAGTTATGCCAAAACTATCACCATGGAAAGGGTGTTATATATTTTAGAAAACATGGGAAGTTAAGTCCCCATTATGTTTGGACCATTCGAGATGATATCGAGTGTAAGTCCGGTGGCATGAAAACTTAAATTACCTCAAGAGTTACAAGGAATTCACAATACTTTTTCATATGTCGAACCTAAAGAAATTTCTTTCCAACGAAGATTGTTTTCCCTTTTGATGAAGTATGAATCGACTGTAAGTTGTATTTCATCAAAGAACTTGTTGATCTTATCGATAAGGAAGTTAAGCAACTGAAGCAAAGTCATATTCCTATTGTCAAATCTGATGGAACTCAAGACGAGGACCAAAACACAAGTATCTCTTTTATTTCAACGAGTAATCGAGGAAGAACGCAAGTTGATATTCGGGACGAAGATCCCATTTTGGTGGGGATGATGTGACAATCCGTCAATTTTAGGTCGATATTTTAATCTTGACTATTAAGTATTATATGTTTACTTTAACGAGAATTTTGAATTATCGGCTAAACGAGAAGGTTATGGCTGGAAACTTAACGTAAGAATATCGTTTAGATAAAAACCGGCAAGGAATACGTTGGGTATCAATATTATATTCTCAATTTATCATAATAATAATTTTATTGTATTTATTTTAATGTCTTGTGATTTACGTTTTAACGAGTGACGAGAACTACTAATGATCGCGATACCAACGAATGCCCAAAAATTTACGTTTTATTATCGATTGTCTCGATATTTAATATTTTCGACGTTTTCCATTTAATTACGTTTTAAGTCGTGTCGAAACTATATTATTATATTTATGAAGCGTTTTAACTTTTGAAAAGTATTTTTACGAAACCCGAGTCCCGTAAATATTTTCAAATTTTACTAATAGTCATTTTCTACCCATTAAACTATTAAGTTGCTTTTTAGTCCAAAAGAAAACCTAATTGACAAAAACTACCTAAAACTAACTATTACTATAAAAAGAAATTTTATTACCTAACTTCCACTACACACCATTTTAGAAATTAAAAAAACATACTCTTTCCCTTTATTTATTGTTTTTGCCGTACAACACCAACACCAAACCCTTCCAATTTTTTTTATTTTGACTTTGATCATGCAAAAACTAATTGAAGTCCCATCTAAGTTTTTCAAAGGTGATCATGTTGGTACCATTTTTTCTTACATGCAACAAGTTTTAATTTTTGGTATGAACAACAATTGTTGAAGGTGTTTCTATAATTATGCATGTAATGATCTTGAAAAGATCATGTTATTTTGATAATAAAAGTTTGATTTTTGATTTGGGTTTTTATTTTTATGAATAATACAAGTTTTAGTGTTGAAGGAGGATGATACTAGGGGATTAGGATTAGTATAAAAATGGTTAGATTTGGTTGAAAAATTGATTTGGTATGATTTTTAGAGAGGTATTTTAGATCAGTGACTTGTAGGCTGTTTTGGGGGATTTTAATGTTGAGTTATTGTCGAACTAATTAGATAGTGTTGTAGAGATTTTCCATGCCTTCGATTTGATATAAAGTAGAGCTTCTAACTCCAAACGAGCGTGAAGTTACAATAGTTTTATTATTCGTGTACCGGGAGACGAGTATCGACACAACTCGAATTTGTTGTCGATATTTGGATCGAATCTCGGGGATTATAAAATGAGTTTTAAAAAGTGTGAAGGGCTGCTGTAAGTCTCTAAACCTTAGTTTGTGAGTCCATTTTCAACCCGAGTTTCGGTTTTGTAAACGGAGTCTTTTAGAGTAATCAAAATGGTTTTATGAGTCGAAGGCGTAAAACTGTCCGATTTTTATAACTCAAAGATGTGTCGGGCAGAAGGCCTTAGGAGTATTACTTTTGAATGAAATTTGAACTGAGTCTTAATCAGGTTATGTGTGAGTTTGTCACCAATTTTCGTTAAAATCGGACAAGTCTAGATAAGGTCGATTGGTGTGTACATTTGGAGTGTACATGCTGATTTGTATTTTGGACACGTAGTTCAATGCCTGTGTGGCGTGAGTTTGAGTATTCACTATTGGACATGGTGATTTAATCAAGTGTTGAAGTCATTATATCAATGACTTAGTTACTGGTCCGAGTGAAGTAAAGTGATAAGTTGACTTGCGTTGACTTGGCGTCTTATGACGGGTCAATATCAAGAGTGGAAGTATTTAAATGAATAGTGTTAGATAAAAGGGTATAGTAGTATCACTAGTATTGTTTTTCTTTAGGGATTATCATGGTTTTGTAAATTTTGAGTTTTGTATTATTTAAGTATGATTTATACTTGAGTCGATTATTAACGAGCGCGCCTTATCTGGTATGTTGCGATTTTCGTGTTTAACGGGCATCATTCATCATCGACGATCATCTCAATACCACTCTCGTACTAAGGTGAGTCTATAGCCTCGCTTTTAAATTCTTTAATTGTTTTAGAAACCCGCGAGGGGGATAACATGCTTGTTTTATTAAAAATAAAAAGTACAACTATAAGTTGCGGTAAACCAACTGAATGGTGCAACTTGTAGTTGTGGAAGCTCTATTTATTTGAAAAGTATTTATTGAAAATGAGGGTTACAACAAGAGTTGTTGTAAACCCATGAATGGGTGCAACCAGAAGTTGTGGTAAACCCTATTTATTTTAAATAGAACACAAGGGACCCGATTGTATGCTTAGATTAAAGTTATTACGTAAGTTAGTTTTAGCCTTAAAAGACCCATGAATCGTGAATTGTTAATCGAAGGAACGCTAATACTATGGATAGATCTATCGGGGTGACGCCCAGTCCGGTCGCGACTAGCTATCACGTGGTGTTGTGACACACTACTAATGAAACATCAGATGCATTGTATAACATAAATATACGCACTTGTCTAGGTGTGTTGGGCTGAAATATTATATGTTAACGTTCAATGTCACGACGCTTATGTAATAACACCGATAATTATGTCTGTACAACATAATTGTCTTTCGATGAATTATTAACCATGGAAGGTTATTTTGAATACTTGTGTTCTCTTTATTTAATTTAAACTCTATAGATTCACTCAGCAAATTTTGTTGACTTTTTAGCAAGTTTTATCTCAGGTCCATAAAGAAGGCACTCGAGGAAGGCGGTTTCGTGAAGCTTGCTTATTTGAAATGTTTTGGCCCGCTTTTATAAACTATATCCATTCAAAGAATTTTTATCATTACTGTGTTTTGTAGACATTAAGTTATCTGGGACCATGTGTGAAATATTTATCGTTGAATAAATGAATGGATGTTTTATTAAAACGACTCATTTTGAGCCATTTTCTATGATTTTGAGCTTGAATCATGTAAGTAACACCCAAGGACCCTTTCGCTACGATGATCGAAATTGGGGGTGTTTCACAATCCAGGAGTGAAAAGCATGTTGTGATATAACATACGTACACCAAACCACATGGCGTCAACTAATAGTAGCATAGCTAGGCCGAATGTCCTTCCAAACAGCCGCAACCGAAAAAGAATTATTGTTACCCATAGCATCACGCCACACCAACTTATCATCATTAGCAAATAACATAGGAGCCACCAAATTATTAAGAGAATGATACTTAGTAACCCATTCATTCGTCCAGCGAGCGCCATGAACCATTAAGAAGAAAGTCTTTAACACTGATAACCAACGAAAAGCCCGCTCTATAAATATCCCAATTCGAGACCACCTGAGAAACCAGACTAAGAGGACACCGATTATCAAACCAAGCAGAAACTATCTCCCTATTACCCACCTTATAGCATATATGATCACATATATAGGGATGAAGTTGAAGTAAGTTCCTCCACCCCACGACATATTACCGCGCATAGGAACGTCTTATAAAATCCTACCACGTAGTTTATAAGCGTGAGTCCACTGGACCCATAACATTCCTTAAGAGAAATCAAATTCCAGATGTGGCCTGCCATGGGAGCTTTATTAAACAAATCAAGCCTTCCCTTGCTACATGTACGCCAAACCACATCCCAAGCTACCTTCGCTTTGCCCTTCTTCATCGGACCTTAACACCATAAAAACCCCTCATGAGTTGTTCTATGTCAAGAAGAATACAAGAAGGAATAATTAACACCGAAGCTCAAAACACATGCATAAAACCGATCACTGGTTTTACCAATTGCAACCGATCTACTACCGAAAAGAGATTATTCTTCAAGCCCATCAATTGATTACCAACCTTATCCAAAATCTCCTTACAAACCATATAAATAAGCCGAGAATAAACTACCAAATATTTAACCGACAACTTACCTTCTTCAAAAGGCAAAATTTGTAGAATAGAAAACTTGACGTGATCAATGACATTACAAAAGTAATGACCCGTGCAGATTGAGCATTACCATATGCAAAAAGGAACAAGTCATCTGCAAAACAAAGGTTAATGAGCTCCAACTTAGCACGATAATGATGGTATGCGAATAAATTAGAATTACGGACTCGGCGTTAAAGCATAAGAGTCAATACTTCCATAGTAAAACTAAATATGTAAGGGGACAAAGGATCACCTTGAAGAAGACCTTATTTACCCTTAAAGAAACCATGAAGACTACCATTAATACCAACCGAGTAAGAAGTGGTAGAAACACAATCCATAATCCAAGCAACCATACGTTCATGAAAATAAAAACCAATAAGAATCGTTTCAAAAAACCCCAATCAATCGTATCATACGCTTTTTGGATATCGACCTTAAAAGCACACCCTGGGACACCAGGATCTAACTGATAACTATGCATAAGTTATCGTGTGAGAAGTGTATTATCCGGAATCCTTCGTCCAGGGACAAAAGCCAATTGATTTAGACTAACAAGCAGTTTCAAGCTATTTTTAATCGGGTTGAGATGATCTTACTAGTTCACTTAAAAAGCACATTACAACAAGAGATAGGAAGATCATCATTAATACGCATAGGAGCAACCACTTTAGGGATAAGAGAAATAGTTATATGGTTTAGTTCTTGAAGAACTTTATCATTCATAACAAATTCTTGAACCGCCCTTATAACTTCATTTGCAACAACCTCTCATGCCTCCTTAAAAACGCAACCGTAAATCCATCAGGAGTAGGCACTTTTTCATCACCCATAGAGAACATAGCCTCCTTAAATTAGGAGTAATATCACGAACCATATCCATATCATACTCACTATCTAAAATGTTAACAAAAAACCCACCATATCTATCTCACAATAGTCACACGGTTTCCGTAAAAATGAATTGTAGTGATTCACAAAAGACGCTGCCACATTATCACCTGACACGATGCTCCAATCAGAAACCGTAACAACATCAATGCGGTCCACACGACTCTTGACAAATTTGTGAAAGTAGGCAGAATTGAATCCCCCACACAAAGCTAATCAATTTTTGCCTTTTAATTTAAAAATCTTTCTTCCATAATCAATGCTTTATTAAAAGCTTGAACTTAAACATCTCCTTCTATGAAGGCTGTTATCAAAAGGATCAAGATCAAGTTTAGTTTGAACCTTTCAACCTCAACACGTAACCTTTGAACCTATCATGAAGGTTACCATGATCGTACAACAACTTACGAAGTGGTATCTTCAAAATCTTAAGCTTCCTCATAACTTGAAACATAAAGAAACCACTAACGTAATGACCACCCATCAGCTAATAAATTCTAGAACCGCTCATGGCGAGTGAGAATATTACTCCCTATGTCCCAAAATTATTGTCACTGTTTGACTTTTTCGGTCTTTGTTTTCCAACTTTGACCTTAAATATTTTTATTGTGTTATATTATACTTAATGAAAAATCTATAAATTGATTGGTTTTTAAATATATTTTCATTGTTATAACTTTTATCAAATATTATATAATAAAATCAAGTATATTAAGGTCAAAGTTGGAAAACAAAGATCAAAAAAGTCAAACAGTGACAATAATTTTAGGACGGGGGTAGTAGTAAACTTGAATGGACTCGACACACTCTTAGAATCTGCTGGAACAGTTAGAACAACCGGAGTAAGATGTGAAATACGGTAAGGTTTGAAAATAGCATAAGCACCAACAAACACTTCCCCAAACTCCAAATTAGACATGATGCGATCTAAACTTTTAAGAACACCCGTATCACCATGGGGCTTTTAATTCAAACTGAACTGAATCCTAGACCTAACAACATCATACATCTCAATACTCTCCACACATCTTTAAACTTGCGCATGGAAATATCAATATCGGAAGAACCTGCAACATAGTCATCCAAATGAAGAGCAATGTTAAAATCCCTCATCATACACCACGGACGGTTGCGAACACAACGTATGAATACATAGACTCTCCGAAAGATCCCTACGTTGAATATTGATATTATGGGCATATATATAAACGAACAAAACATCTCTTTCTTATCAGCCTTTAACCAAATGCGAGTATGCCACCATCTGGTCTGTTTGGGAGATCACGTTCACGTACAACACATCATGATTCCATCCTACAATAATTCGAGACCCCTTAGAGCAACAAAAGCTATTTGATGCCCAATACCAACTTCGGAAGACAAAGGAACAAAGTTTATCAATTCCTAACTCCACAACATGAGACTTAAGAATTGCACAAATCGAAAGACTATATTCTATGATTACTTGACGAACCTCACATTGTTTAGGGGATAAATTCATTCCCCGCGTGTCATGCCGATCCTTTACAAGAAATGGAATTTTAATGGGTGAGACTATGTGTGGAATTTATTGTGTTGTAGGTGGATGGGTTTCATTTTGTACCTATTCCTTTTCTTGTGCCTCTTCTTCTTCTTCTTCTCCATGCTCACTATTGACAGGCTTAGGTTCTTCAATTGCAACTTGTTAATGCAAAGTAATGTCTAAAAACATTATTAGTGTTAACTAATCTTTCATAGTTTTGATCACGACAAATTAAAAAGACATTTATCGTCAAATACAATCATTAGACGAATTATCTAACAAACATTATCATCAAGGTAATAATCATTTAAGTATTGCACTAACATAGCTTAATCATGATTAGTGATCATAAAAGCGATTAGTCCTAAACTTACATTTTGTCAAATGTGACAAAATATTTTTTAATAAACTTTCTTTTTAAGAAAATGTTTTATTAAAATGGAAAATGTAACTTTGAATATGGCATATTCCAAATGTCATAGGAATATCCTTTGAAGGTAAAAACTTACCTCAAATATTACTCCCCCACTAAAAGACAAAAGGGAGCAGAGTCTATGAACACGGATCCTTAAATGCCTATGCAGTCCCTTAGTGATAAGGAACCTGATGTAGGTATAATCGTACACGTTTTAGGAAAAACGCGTATGTGGCAAGTATTAAACTTGACGATTTAGGAAAACCGACAAGTCGAATAAATGCGGGTTCGTTCTCGAAGGAGACGTGTGGATTAAGTGTGCCAATATATAAAATCAAAGTTTGGATTAGTGACATTTTTGGTTTAGAAGAGAAAAATTAAAGACGAGCTACGATTACGATTACACTACGACGATTTAACGTAAAACGCGAACGTAAATACGTAAAACGTGAAGAAATTAAAAATTAAACTTAAAAATTAATTAAAAATTAAAACTAAGTCTAAAATAATATAAATAAGAATAATAATTCAATAAATAAATTGTAAAACCTTTTATTAATTAAATATTCAATTTTAAATGCTAATTAAAGCCCTAAAATTAAATATAATTAACAAAAAGCCTAAAATATTATTTTATTGAACAAATAACTCACTTATATTATTTAAAGACTAAAAAGTAGTTTTCCTAAATTTTTAAACTATTTTTCTATTTTTTAAAGGCTAAAAACAATTTTAAAACTAAAATAACGGTAAAAATTAATAAAATAATGCTAAAAATAAATTTTATTTTTCTAAAAATTATATTTTAACTAAATTAACAAGGAAAAAATGAAAAAGTTAAAAAAAACTAAAAAAATGGCTAAAAACGAAAGTACCCCAAAGTACTCCAAGGTGGAGTACTTCAGTGTTGTCCAAGATCCTATCAGACAAAGGTGTTGTCCAAATCCTTGTTTTCTGATATCAGACAACACCAAAAAAACAAAAAAAATAATGACGTTCTCGGACAACAAAGCAGAAACTTGCTGTATGGTTTTTAGGCTCGTTTTGAGCTTGTTTGTTTGCGTTTTTTGGGCAATAAGGCACCCCACAAGTCAGTGGACTTGTGGGAGTCAAAGACAAGCAAAAAGCACAAATATAACACAAAAAAAGATCAGTCCAAATCAAAGACTGCATACAAACGGATACTTGCTGATGTGTTTGGTAGCTCAGTGAGCTTACGCATTCATTTTTGACCCAACAAAATCAACCCAAACTCCAGGAACAGATGTTGCGGACCTATTCAAACCTAAGATCTACAAGTTGACCAAGATTCAAGAAGGTGAAACACAAAAATACACCCCAAACCAACCTACTGATGCAATGTGCAGATGGCGATGCTATTGCTGAACTGTTTGATCACAAATGGAATTTCCAGCCACCAAAACTTGATTTTCAGCGTAACAAACACCTAAGATTTATGCACACACTCCTAGGTGAACCTAAGTACTAGTCGCGAAGCAAATTTCAGCATTCAAACCTCAAGAAAACAAGATTAAAAAGGCCTACTGTTTTAACATTTAACATAGGCAGAAACTACAAAGCAAGTGGTATTTTTATCGAAACTACTTGAGCATAAATTGAAACTGAATAAAGGCTATTCTAAACCTCAAATGACTAAAGCAATATAACCTAAATCCTAGTCCTACATAGACAACTGACAAAGAGAAAAACCAAACACCCCTTTCGCAAATGCAGTTGGTCAATTGGTGAAATTCTAGTTAACCTGACTTAATCAAAACGCAGCCTATCCTCAAATGGAAGACACACACTCCTAAACTGGCATGTTATCTAACTGCTAACATGATTTCAAACCTCAAACACAAGAATCAAATCCTACAGCTACTGTTTGAAGATTTTACCAAGACATAAAGTTTTCACTACACACTAAGCTTAACCAAAACCAATACTAAAAAAAAACTTTAACAGACCAATATAGGAATGATTCAAGGCTAGGTAGTAGGTTAGTGTTGTCACCCACAGTCTTTGAACACCCAATCCAAGCAACCCTTAAAATTGGCAGTCAACAAGACTATCAAAGCATATGCATACAAATCAAACCAACAGATTTTCTAACCTACCAAGATCTTATATGAACCAGATAAAAAACACTAATTGAACAAGAAAATAGCTAGATTAAGCACATATAACAAAAATCACTTATACACATAAAACACTCAAAAGTCTAAAAAGGGTTCAAGCACTTACCCAACCTGGCTTTGTTCAAGCCAAGTGACCTGCTGAGGCCTTCTTTCTAGCTTAAGAGCTTACTGATATAAATGAGCTTATGAAGTGTTCTTGCTGGAGTTCAACAACTGAACTAAGAACATGAACTGATGAAATGGGAAGATATGTGTCCAAGTATTTTGCACCTGCACACTAGCAACACACTTCAAGTTTAAAAGGTGATCCAAAAGCTTTGTCAAGAGCTTTTGGAAAACTTTTAAACAATAAGTAACAATAGATAAGAAAAATGAAAGATTTTTGAAACAAAAATCAAACTTTTGAAAACAAAACTTGGAAAATCAAGTTAAACAAGTGGAGTAAAAGTAACCAAACTTGAAAATAACTTCAAGATATATCATTCACAACAGTTTATGTGTCAAACAAACTGCCATGATCATGGTATATCCCAAAGGTTCTCAAAAAGACTTGACCAAATATTTTTGAACCAAAACCTTTTTTGATAAAGTTATAACTAAGGTATGCAATAAAGATAAATTTTACACTAAGAAAACAGAAAATAGAACTCAACTTTTGTACCAAACTTAAAATAAAAATTTCATTAACTAAAAATTCTTTACAAAGAGGCTGGAACAAAGATAATAGAGGTACAAGCACCTCTATTTATACAATCGATAAGAAGGTTCTAGTATAACTACAATGTGTTCAAACCCTAGCCTTGAAAATCCGAATTTGCCCTCATGAAGAATCCGAATATGATGGTCTTGATTCCCAAATTTGAATTTAAAGTCTTAGTCAAAATCAAACCATGTGATAAGCCAGCTTGTGGAAATGATCTTGACCTTGTATTTGTTGTGATGAACAAGTAATTGAATCTAAGTTGTCCATTGGTATGCAACTCGTGACTATCTCTGACTTGTGAGGTCCCATTGGCTTAGTTGGCAACGAATCTTTACACATGGGTTTGTTAAGGGATGTGTAATAATTGTTTTACCCAAATCAATTGAAGTTACCCTTTTGATATGAAGCTGATTGTGACTGGGGTGTTTAGGGTAAGTTGATGGTGATTAACAAGTTTTAATCCAAGAAAAGGAAAAAGACGTGTTTCCCTGTGTTTTTTAAGATGTTGACCATTTGACTTGTCCTAAATATAAATTAGGTAAAAACATGTGGGTTAAAGTTGGATTTGGGTTTCCTTTGTACATGATTTCCCCCTGCCCTTCCAAATTTGTGTCACATTATGTTTCAAACAGCTTTCTTCAAATCCCCTTTGCAATATCTTTCACCAAGTTGTCATTTTAGGCACCAATATATTGCAAACTTTCTACAAGGACCATAAATCCAATATCTTCATTCTTCAAGGGAATTAGATGACAAAAAAAAAATCTTAAAGGACCATAGTTGTTCAATCTTGATTCTTCAAGGGTAAAAAGTGACAACTTGCAAAACTTGAGGGACCAATCTTGTAATTTCTTCAAACTTCAAGGGTATTTTTGGAAATTCCATACTTGGGCCCGGTTATTTGTGCGGCTTCGTTTTCCGTGTATGTTTTTTGCTTGATTCTTGTGATCTTTTGTTGATTTCACGATATCCGTACCTAAAATACACAATGAACAAACACAAGCATATATTTGGGTATTTTGATGATATTTTAAGCGTTTTAAGCCCGATTTGAACGATGAGACTATGTATAATTACAGTCTCATCACTCCCCCATACTAAACCATTGTCGTGTCCTCACGCAATGCTAGAATTAAGTATCATAGCACTTCCAAAATTCATTTTAGGATGACTTTTATTGAAGACATAATTTTAAATAAATTACTACACGTGTTTTAGACATAATGTATTGTTTTCATCACGAATAAGTGACTTTTCGGATCATAGAACAAGAACACGTGAATGCTTCGTTAGAAATATTTTCGTCGTCCTCGATTTTTACCCAATTCCATGCTAAGCGTGTAACGAGATCATTGTTATTATAAGTTAGCAACACAATCATTACTCATGAGTGTTAATTATATACCTAAACTCCCTTATTCCTAATTGGTATCTCTTATATTTTATTATGTCTTAATGATCACGAAGATACATCATTGACTTATGCGTGAATAGAGATTAAGTCCAAAAATAGAGTTTTAACGGTGTAACCAAAATCATTAAATTAATAATTCATCCTAATAGACAACGATGTCAAAAAATTAAGTCAACAAAGAGGATCGATAAACACGGTTTTATAACGGTTTTGAACATGAGACTTATTACCATGACTTTTATTATCCGCCTCATCATCGGTGGTTTTATTATCTTGGTTTACCTCCATCTTTTATTCAACTTCGCCATGAAGCTTTTATTATGACTTCGGTCTTGCCCTTGTCTTTTATTATCCGCCATCATTGGTGGTTTTATTATGACTTGACGTATATCCTCACGCTAAAGCGAATTTTGGATCTTTAAGGCTTCAAAGATTAAGGCTTGATTCACTTTCAATTTGGGCATAGATTTTTCGGCCTTGTGAGCTTCAAATTTTTGCTTAATTTAGGTGAGAACTTGAAATCTTATTATTAGGTGAAGCTTTCGATTATTCGGGTGCCAATACTTCAAAACCGTGAAGTTGGCGATACCTTAATGTTTTCCCAATTTAATTACATGGAAGCTACTAAAACAAATTAGAAACCAACAATAGTGACTAAACCGCTAAATCAATATTTACAAACAATTTATTATACAAAAGCGTGGGGAGAATAAGCTAATAATTACTACACATGAGATCGTGACGATTACGAGACTTATAAATAACTCTATCATTTCTCGTCCTCATTTAAGAGACTTAGCCTAAAAAGTTAAGGAATCGAAGCTAAGTGCTCACGCACGGTCGATTCAAAAATTACTCTTATTCTCACCATCGGAAACCTACATTCGTGTCTTAAACACTTATGAAAAAAACGAAAA
Organism: Glebionis coronaria; assembly: GCA_025667525.1. Taxonomy (NCBI): domain Eukaryota; kingdom Viridiplantae; phylum Streptophyta; class Magnoliopsida; order Asterales; family Asteraceae; genus Glebionis; species Glebionis coronaria. Next base: position 223,146 of record JANFOE010000610.1, on the reverse strand, counting down.
ATTTTAAAATTTGGCCATTTTTAGCCTTATTTGCAACAAAACGATAGCAAAAAGATGAAATTTGGTTAGCGTGTTGACGTAAGCAAGGTGAAGTATCTACTCACCCCCCATACTAAAACTAAACATTGTCCTCAATGTTTCGAGTCTAGGGGTGAAAACACCCCCATACTAGAGACGAAGTCGAATGCTTAATCTCGAGCATGGAAAGGGTAAAACGAATAACCTAAAAGCCGTTTATGAATTATGCTAATAAGATAAACGTTAGAACATAAAAGGATATCATTGGATATCGGAATCTCCAAAGGCAACGATCGAAGCTTGAGTGATCCGTAAAACGAACACGAGAGGCTTCAATGATGACGATGAACCTAATGAATCACAATCACAAACAACCACGGAACAAAGGTTGGAAGAGCACAAGTCCCCTCGTTACGTTAAACTAAGAAAGCGATAATATATACAAGGATAAGCATGAGAATCCCCCACGAGGCACCTTGTTTTTGATAACCGAGTCAAAAGCTCGACTCGGATCCCCATAAATGTGATCATTTAGGGATAATCATGGTTTGGTCATTTTGGTGGGGCTTACATGACAAACAAGGCCCAAAAGCAACCGGTACTAAGGACTAAGTCCTTTGATGATGTAAAATACCGGGATCGAAGGTGGCGTCCTCGTTCTCATGGGATAAACGAACCAATGCCACTTCGACACGTGCCAAAACCTCAAAGAGGTAGAAGAAAATAGATAAGAAGTAGAAAGGTGGGGCAATGGGTAAGTCAAACTTATGAGCTACTCGAGGTAGACTCACACCAAGCAAACGAAAAGATTTTCCATTTATTGCATCGGTGGAAGACCGAGATTTCCCTTTACAAGCAATTCTGGGATCGTAAATGTCGTCCTCGGTGGAGAAATGTGAGGGAACATAAGGGGCTTCCCCCACACTAGATCCACACCAACCGTCGTCAAAAGGAGTAGACGAGGTGGTAGCACTCATAAAACACGGTGATGACGGAGTTAAACTTGTAGAAAAATCTTTTAAAACATTTTTAAAATCTTTTCCTTTTTCATCGTTTAAAAACTCTTTATGAAAACCTAATTTGCTAATGTCGAAAATATTTGGCGTGTCAAATTCAAAATTAGTCGCGCTAAAAATCCTCACATTTAAGTCGCGGTTAGGGGGTGGTGGATTATATAAGTTCTCAAAACGTTTGTCAATAAAGAACACCGCCCCCTCGGGGTCAACATACTCGTCATCCTCATGAACGTCGATCTCATCGATTTCTTCATCAAAGATAGGCTTTTCAAACCAAGGTTTGTCATTCCCCTCTTTGAGTATCTTAGAAACTCTCTCGAAAAGATCACGATCAAGCACGAAACCATCATCCATTTGTGGGGATTGTTGATAAGTTAAATCCTCACGAATGTGGTAAACGTAATTCTCATTTGAGGAGTGTTGATTAGGTAACTCCTCGAGAATTGGATTTTTGTTGGTCACATGAGTTGGTTCGTCATCGAATATAAGACGTTCCAACTCATTAAGTTCATCCTCGATTTTGGAAAGATCGACCTCACTTGTAGGTGGAAGTGAAGGCATAAGAGCTAGCTCTCGTTCAATGATTTACTCAATCTCGGGATCAAACTCATAATCATTGTACTTCACATGTTTCTTTTTAGGAGAATCAAAAATTGCATGTGGATTTCGAAGTACGTGATCAATCTCGGCAAAATCGCCATCGTCATCGTCAAAGAAAGAGTCGATGTGAGCACTCACAACCATGGTCTTACAAGTCGAATGACTATGCTTAGGTGACTTTTCTAAGATGAGAGGATCGATGTCGATAAAACCTTTGGCCTCAACGGGTGTTGGGATAGGAAAAGGAGGCACTTCGATGGAGTTAGAAGTTGAAGCCTCAAAGACGTGGTCCTTCGAAGGTGGTGAAGACGAGCCCATTTTGGTCATTGTCGTGATGGCACTAACGTCGCCCTTCAGAATTAGTGTGTTACTTGTTTCATCGAATCCATCCCAAAGTGAATTTTCATTCATAAATTTACACATACCATTTTGAATTAGGTACACGTATTCTTTATCGTTAAAATCCTCATCTTTAAAACCGTTTTCTTAATTTTTTTCAAAACATGCATTAAGCCTCATTCTTTCCGCTAAAGTGAACATTTTGAAATCATTAGGTTTAGAAACATTAGGTTTTGAAACCTCGGTTATTTCATTATTACAAGACACTTGGGATTTAGTCGTGAAAAAATCCATTTTATCCTCCCCATATCTCATAGTAAGTCTCCCCTCGTGAACGTCGATTACGGTTCGAGCCGTCGATAAAAATGGTCGGCCTAAAATAATGGGACATTTAGGGTCACACTCGTAATCGAATATGAAGAAATCCGCGGGAAAAACAAACTTTCCAACTTTGACATAGACATCCTCGGCTATTCCAATTGGTATACGTGGAGTACAATTTGCAAGCTCGATTGTCATGTTCGTGGGGGTAAGTCTAGGCAATCTCATCAATTTCCAAAGAGAATGAGGCATGAGATTGATGCTAGCACCTAAATCGGCAAGGGCTAAACATCCCTCAATCTCGGAAAAATCACAAGGTAGTAGAAATTGGCCCGTATCCTCTTCCTTTCTCGGCATATGCTTTTTTGGTTTTTTAATAAGGATCAAAGCACAAGTTTTTTCAAGGGTTACTTTGGTAAGGTCTATAAAAGTCTCTTTTTGAACCGTGGATGGAATTTGAGGTACACGAGGGTGTGCACTCTTTTCCTTAGTCGCCACGTTCACCCCATCGACTTTAGAACAATAAGACGTCTTAGAAGTCGAGGGTTGAGAAGAAGGAATAACTCGAAATCCTTCAAGGTTAGGGGTAATCACACGACCTTTCTCACGAGACGAGGCGGATTTACATTGTTCCTTCGGATTTGCTACGGTGTCACTAGGTAACGAACTCGATGAAGCACCCGAGGCTTTGTTAATAATAGCCGAAACATCTTTTTAATGTCAATTTGTCCTTGCTCAATCTTCGTGTTTTGCAATTTCAAAGTATTTGTAAAGTCGTTTTTCAAAGTACCAATTTCTCCCTCTAATCGTCTCATATTAGCCTCATTCGTTTTCATGTAATTTTGAAAATCGTTTGACGAACTATTTTGATTTGGATTAAAGTTCCCTTGGTTTTGATTACTTCTTTGAAAATTGTTTTGATTACCACTTGAAAAATTGTTTCCTTGATTGTTTTTGTTTAAAAAATTCGAGTTTTGATTATTATCTCGGTTTTGCCAATTCAAATTACGACCTTGATTATAACCTTGATTTTGATTCGAAAAATTTCCTTGTTGATTGTTTCCTTGAAAATTGTTTCGGTTTTGATTAAAATTGTTGCCTTGGTTATGATTGTCTCGTTGTGATGGACCCGCGTTATTTTGATTTTGAAAATTGTTGTTTCCATTTAACGCACTCACATTCGACGTTTGGCCATCCGTAGCCGCACACTCGTAATAATTATGAGGTCCACCACAAAACGTACACGAAACCTCAACCGCTTTCACCGTAGCGGGAGCGTCTTTCTTTTGCATTTCGACGAGAAAAGATGTAAACACATTCGTCAACTTATCGACTTTCGCATCAACTCTCTCAATGTCGCGATTAGAAATACTAACATTGGCGACATTGGAAACACTCGGTGCGTTGCGGGGTTGGTAAACCTTGGATCGGTTTTCGATAATTATCAATGCATCTTTCGGAGTCTTACACAAAAGGTTGCCACCGGCGGCGGACTTCAACGAATCTTGTTCTTGAAAATTAAGACCGTTGTAAAACGTATCGATTTGGTGCAACTCGGAAAAACCATGGTGAGGACATTGCCTAAGCAATTCCTTAAAACGATCCCACGCGTCTCTAAAAGATTCATTCGGTTTTTGCTCAAATTTCGTAATTTCATTTTTGAAAAACGTCGTCTTAGACGGTGGGAAAAAATAATTAACGAACTTGGAGACGAGATCCTTCCACGTAGTTATGGAATTAGGTGGCTCTTTCTCGTACCAATCCTTGGCGGCACCATCGAGCGAGTACGAAAAAATCATAAGCTTGACGACATCGGTGTCGACGTTCTTAAACTTGCTCGTGGCTAAAAGACGATCAAAATTCCGAATATGATCGTGAGGATTATAGGCTTCACGACCTTGAAACTTTGTAGCTTGAATCAACGAAAGCATTCCGCTCTTAATCTCAAAATTCTCCGCTTTGATAGAGGGAATTACGATCGCGTCTCCATAACCCTCGGTGGGCGCTTGGAGCAATTCCATCATCGAACGATTGTCGGCCATCTCGTCTAAGGTCTCTTCAACACCGATATTAGGAACGTCGGTTTCTAAATCTCGTCTACGTCGTCGATTCCTTCGATTACGATTGCGTCGATTCGAAGCGTCGCTAGAATTAGAATAATCATTCGATCGAGTGCACATGCACTAAGCGAGAATGGGGGGGGGGGGGGGGTAGCAAAGAAGATTCTTTTTGCGGTTTTTCGATTTTTAAATTTTTTTGGTTTTTGATTGTTTTTTAATTTTTTTGGATTTTTGAATGTATTACGTAGACACAAATCTACAAATCTCCCCTCGAATCGATTTCTCGATCAAATTAGCCTCAAAGAATGAAAACGATCACGTGGAGTGAACGCCTTCGATGACTTTCGAACGTTGGCGGAACACCAAAACGTTCAAGAGGGTTTAATCTTGAAAACAAGCAAATATAGTATACGTATATAATACTTGGGCGGCAAACCCTCGATTGGCCCTCTTTCTCAAAACACGCACAAGCAAGCGGGAGAAACGAGGCGGCGCTAAGCACTTAAGAGCCTTTTTCCCTTTGGTCATGAAATACAACCACCTTATACCCACCTTATAGTTTGTGTTAATTGAAATTAAGCCTCACGAAAGTATTTATCTATTTTGCCTCTAAACTTTTGCTTTAGATTTGAATACAATGATCGAGTGATGAAATCCCGAATCAAGGTTGCATTTTCACGCTTTTGGAGTACTTGTATATTTATTGTTCTACGTAAGTACAATATAGTAATATATTCACACAAAAAACAAAAACGATAATGGGATATCTACAATATAGTAAAATGATTGGTTTGTGTTTAATTTAGGAAAATTAAACACGATTTATTTGGATACTATAATATAATAGGAGAAAATAACAAAAATGAGTATGTACGATATTTACGCTTTTCAAAAATTGAAAAGCGAAAACGCACTAGTCACACAAACACGATACTAATAATGGCACACTAAAAACACCTCCCCGGCAGCGGCGCCAAAATTTGATGTAGGTATAATCGTACACGTTTTAGGAAAAACGCGTATGTGGCAAGTATTAAACTCGACGATTTAGGAAAACCGACAAGTCGAATAAATGCGGGTTCGTTCTCAAAGGAGGTGTGTGGATTAAGTGTGCCAATATATAAAATCAAAGTTTGGATTAGTGACGTTTTTGGTTTAGAAGAGAAAAATTAAAGACGAGCTACGATTACGATTACACTACGACGATTTAACGTAAAACGCGAAAGTAAATACGTAAAACGTGACGAAATTAAAAATTAAACTTAAAAATTAATTAAAAATTAAAACTAAGTCTAAAATAATATAAATAAGAATAAAAATTCAATAAATAAAATGTAAAACCTTTTATTAATTAAATATTCAATTTTAAATGCTAATTAAAGCCCTAAAATTAAATATAATTAACAAAAAGCCTAAAATATTATTTTATTGAACAAATAAATCACTTATATTATTTAAAGACTAAAAAGTATTTTTCCTAAATTTTTTAAACTATTTTTCTATTTTTGAAAGGCTAAAAACAATTTTAAAACTAAAATAATGGTAAAAAATAATAAAATAATGCTAAAAATAAATTTTATTTTTCTAAAAATTATATTTTAACTAAATTAACAAGGGAAAAATGAAAAAGAAAAAAAAACTAAAAAAATGGCTAAAAACGAAAGTACCCCAAAGTACTCCAAGGTGGAGTACTTCAGTGTTGTCCAAGATACTATCAGAAAGCAGAAACTTGCTGTATGGTTTTTAGGCTCGTTTTGGGCTCGTTTTGAGCTTGTTTGTTGGCGTTTTTTGGGCAATAAGGCACCCCACAAGTCAGTGGACTTGTGGGAGTAAAAGACAAGCAAAAAGCACAAATATAACACACAAAGTTCACACCAAGATCATTTAAAGACCAGTCCAAGTCAAAGACTGCATACAAACGGATACTTGCTGATGTGTTTGGTAGCTCAGTGAGCTTACGCATTCATTTTTGACCCAACAAAATCAACCCAAACTCCAGGACCAGATGTTGCGGACCTATTCTAACCTATGATCTACAAGTTGACCAAGATTCAAGAAGGTGAAACACAAAAATACACCCCAAACCAACCTACTGATGCAATGTGCAGATGGCGATGCTATTGCTGAACTGTTTGACCACAAATGGAATTTCCAGCCAAAAAAACTTGATTTTCAGCGTAACAAACGCCTAAGATTTATGCACACACTCCTAGGTGAACCTAAGTACTAGTCGTTAAGCAAATTTCAGCATTCAAACCTCAAGAAAACAAGATTAAAAAGGCCTGCTGTTTTAACATTTAACATAGGCAGAAACTACAAAGCAAGTGGTATTTTTATCGAAACGACTTGAGCATAAATTAAAACTGAATAAAGGCTATTCTAAACCTCAAATGACTAAAGCAATATAACCTAAATCCTAGTCCTACATAGACAACTAACAAAGAGAAAAACCAAACACCCCTTTCGCAAATGCAGTTGGTCAATTGGTGAAATTCTAGTTAACCTAGCTTAATCAAAACACAGCCTATCCTCAAATGAAAGACACACACTCCTAAACTGGCATGTTATCTAACTGCTAACATGATTTCAAACCTAAAACACAAGAATCAAATCCTACAGCTACTGTTTGCAGATTTTACCAAGACATAAAGTTTTCACTACACACTAAGCTTAACCAAAACCAATACTAGAAAAAAAACTTTAACAGACCAATATAGGAATGATGCAAGGCTAGGTAGTAGGCTAGTGTTGTCACCCACAGTCTTTGAACACCCAATCCAAGCAACCCTTAAAATTGGCAGTCAACAAGACTATCAAAGCATATGCATACAAATCAAACCAACAGATTTTCTAACCTACCAAGATCTTATATGAACCAGATAAAAAACACTAATTGAACAAGAAAATAGCTAGATTAAGCACATATAACAAAAATCACTTATACACATAAAACACTCAAAAGTCTAAAAAGGGTTCAAGCACTTACCCAACCTGGCTTTGTGCAAGCCAAGTAACCTGCTGAGGCCTTCTTTCTAGCTTAAGAGCTTACTGATATAAATGAGCTTATGAAGTGTTCTTGCTGGAGTTCAACAACTGAACTAAGAACATGAACTGATGAAATGGGAAGATATGTGTCCAAGTATTTTGCACCTGCACACTAGCAACACACTTCAAGTTTAAAAGGTGATCCAAAAGCTTTGTCAAGAGCTTTTGGACAGCTTTTAAACAGTAAGTAACAATAGATAAGAAAAATGAAAGATTTTTGAAACAAAAATCAAACTTTTGAAAACAAAACTTGGAAAATCAAGTTAAACAAGTGGAGTAAAAGTAACCAAACTTGAAAATAACTTCAAGATATATCATTCACAACAGTTTATGTGTCAAACAAACTGCAATGATCATGGTATATCCCAAAGGTTCTCAAAAAGACTTGACCAAATATATTTGAACCAAAACCTTTTTTGATAAAGTTATAACTAAGGTATGCAATAAAGATAAATTTTACACTAAGAAAACAGAAAATGGAACTCAGCTTTTGTACCAAACTTAAAATAAAATTTTCATTAACTAAAAATTCTTTACAAAGAGGTTGGAACAAAGATAATAGAGGTACAAGCACCTCTATTTATACAATCGATAAGAAGGTTCTAGTATAACTACAATGTGTTCAAACACTAGCCTTGAAAATCCGAATTTGCCCTCATGAAGAATCCGAATATGATGGTCTTGATTCCCAAATTTGAATTTAAAGTCTTGGTCAAAATCAAACCATGTGATAAGCCAGCTTGTGGAAATGATCTTGACCTTGTATTTGTTGTGATGAACAAGTAATTGAATCTAATTCGTCCATTGGTATGCAACTCGTGACTATCTCTGACTTGTGAGGTCCCATTGGCTTAGTTGGCAACGAATCTTTACACATGGGTTTGTTAAGGGATGTGTAATAATTGTTTTCCCAAATCAATTGAAGTTACCCTTTTGATATGAAGTTGATTGTGACTGGGGTGTTTAGGGTAAGTCGATGGTGATTAACAAGTTTTAATCCAAGAAAAGGAAAAAGACGTGTTTCCTTGTGTTTTTTAAGATGTTGACCATTTGACTTGTCCTAAATATAAATTGGGTAAAAACATGTGGGTTAAAGTTGGATTTGGGTTTTATTTGTACATGATTGCCCCCCGCCCTTCCAAATTTGTGTCACATTATGTTTCAAACAGCTTTCTTTAAATCCCCTTTGTAATATCTTTCACCAAGTTGTCATTTTAGGCACCAATGTGACAATCCGTCAATTTATGGTTGATATTTTATTCTCAAGTATAATTTAAAAACATTATTTTAATGTTATATTATGAACTCACTTATTTTTGGGAAGAAATTTGGATTTACGTCTTGAAGTATGATCGACTACGTCTAAACCAGAGGATTCTACGTTACATGCTTACATTTACATACACCGTTTTGGTGACAGTCCGACATTTCAGAAAATAAATTTATCCGTGTATATTATTTTGGGATTTTAAATTTGTGTTGGTTCATAAACCCAAAAATTTACGAGAAGAGATTAGGACTTACGATTATAATTTAACGTCCTTTACGACTAAACCGGAAACCTTAGGATTACGTATTTACGTTTTCGAACTCCGTTTTTGATGAGACAATTTTTATTAGATTCGTTTTGTGCCGTTGATTCATAATTTATAAAAATGTTTTTCGTAAAACGACCTGAGGGCACGCAAGTCGAGGAAACTAGAATAGAGGAGTACCCGCAAATAAGTGGGATGAGACAAGTTTACACTTGCCTCACCCCACAAATGGGCGGCCAAAACTTCACCAACACATCTAAGATGTGTCAAAAGCTTACTAAGTAAGCTAGGACACTTGTCCTAGCTACTTACACAAACAAGCTAACTTGTAAAAACCACTCACTCTAAACCATTTTCTCCATTTTCATCCATGCAAAACTCACACACCCCTCCCTTTCTCTCTCACCTTGCCGTCCAACAACCACCATCAAACACCCCTCTTTGATCAATTTTTACCACAAACCATGTGTTATCTATACATATGGTAAAGAACCTTTGAAGCCTTGAAGATTGGAGGTGATTATAACATCCAAGGAGATGATTTGGTGATGTCCAAGGGATGATTTCTATATGAAGTTTACAAGTATTGGTGGCCTTGAAGATTGGTGTTGATCTATCACAAGTTTTGCCATCAAAAATCCAAGCCTTGATCATAAACTACTTAATCTTGGTGGTATAAAGATTGTTTTTCCCATCTTCTTGTTATTTTGATTATGTAATCTTGTATTTTCTTTCCTATTGTATATGTATATGATGAATATATGATGATAAAAATATTGTGTGGGGATTTGGTGTTGATAAACATGCGTAAAAAGATGGAAAACCACATGTAAAATGGTTAAAATCTTGCTTAATGTGATGGCTGTATAAAAACAGTAAGTAACCAAATGTTAAACTAATAAAATGGTAAAGTGGAATAAATATACAGTAAGTATTAGGTGTTATACACATGTGAGAGTTGGCCATGCAATGGAATCATCAAAATGAGCGAGATATGATCAAAACAAAATTAGTATACCAATCTGAATAGTCTGTTTTGTAGGGACTGTTAAGGATTCTTAGACATGGATTGAGCAGTAGCTATAACTACTTATTTGTAGCACATAATATGAGGTTTATGTCATCCAAAAATGAGCTTCTATCTCCTTATAGAACTCAAGATATGATAAAAATGGTAAAAGTGAAACTAAAAATCAGTTTTTGTGAAATTAAAGTTTAATAGTATTATATAAGCACTCAAAATAATATAGTATAAAATGTGAAATTAAAACCCACTAACTTATATATTTTATTTATATAAATATGTATAAGGACAAATAAATCGAAATTATATAAAAATGGTAGTTTGTTAAGTTTTATAAGTTATAAAAACTATAAACATGATTTTTACATCTTTTCGGCTAGTACCGTAAAATTAACGTTTTTCGTCAACTAAAACTTAGACGATCGGACCCGTCTAATGTAAACTTTTTAAAAGTCATATACTGATATATAAGTACTTAATACAAGTAAAAACCGATAAAACCCGAACTAAATAACATATGGACATTAACGGGCTAAGTTAGCATTATTGGACTAATAATCCAATGAAATGGGCTAAACACTTATAAATTTGCTTATTAGGCTTAACCCACTTGGGCCCAACATGTAAAGTATAATACTGATAATAAAAGTATAAAATGGATTAATACAAGTTAATGGACTTATAATAGGCTTATTGGACCTAAAACATGTAAATAGGTAAAACTAGTAAACTAGTATAAAAGTTATCAACACATAACACTAAAATGAGTAAATGAGAATGTATAAACCCACTTGATTATCATCATATGTATAAAATCATCATATGTATACATAATTTTTATTTTGATAAAGTCATTGGACAAATATCTAAGACGAGTATTATTTGTCTAGGTTTCCGTGATTGAAGCACGTACCGTACATCCAAATCGCCGATAACCGCCTTCCCACATCAACGTGAGTTCATAGCCTCGCACTCTTTTAAATGTTTTTATGAAATGTTTTATAAACCCGCGAGGGAGATAACATGTTAGTTTTGATAAAATAGGACACCATTTGTCCCGATTGTTTGTTTATTGATTTGGACCCAAATGATTGTATGACCCGATGAATGAATATACGACCCGATAAATGAAATGAAATGGATTATTAAAGTTAGGTTATGTCACTAAAAGTTACATTAGCATGAATTGTGAACTACCGGGATTTGGTAGACGCTTATGCATATAATAGTACTATTTGGGGACGATCACCCCAGTCGCGCCTTGACGGTTGATCCCCGTCGTGCCACGTTGATTGGTAAGCGAATTTATGTATGAGAAGATTTACACAAGCGTGATTATTGTGACGACACGCTAATTTAGATGGGCAAATGAGTTTCAGGTTAGCTACCCGCTGTTTGTTGTAGTAAGGTAACAATGTCATGCGGCTTATAATAATCCAAATAACGAAATACTGCTATACGCACTGAATTACGATATATTGCCTGACTAGCAATACGGGGTCTCATTATTGATGTTATGTTCGTGTTTTGGTTTTACATAACCATATTCATATAACGGTTTTTATTTAACTTTATACAACGTTATCAAACATATTGTATGATGTTTTTACGACTTTGGTTCGTATAATGATCTTGAAGGCAAAACCCTATATTATGATTTTTGATAAAGATTTATATAAAATGACTCTGGCTATTTTATGGCCTACTACAAGGATTTGTACAAAATGATTTTCGGTAACAGTTATATACCGATGATATATTAATGGTTTTATTAAACTCTATGAATTCACTCGGCGTTATCGCTGACCTTTTCTTTTAACATGTTTTATCTTAGGTACTTGAAGGTAATTCTCGGGAAGACAACAAGAATTCATGGCCCGCACTTAAATAATAATTTCCATTCAAATCTTTTGTAAAATTGTATGAAATGACTATGACTTGGGACCTATGTAAATTTGTTATTCATGAATGGAAATGCTTTATTATTAAACGACGCGATTTTTAAGCGTTGTCTATGATGTGAGTAATGTGCTATCCCGTAATACCAACGAATCTTCCGCTATATTGAATTGTGTAAATTTGGGGGTGCTACAGTTTGGTACCAGAGCTCTCGTTATAGAGAACGAAAGATTTTTAAAACCAAGGTTTTGAATAAAACATTTCAAAATCTTTTAACTATAAACATTTTTCTAAAAATGTCTAAGAATCTTTTGATTATAACGGTGCCGAAGAATTCCCGAGTTACCGACAAGGCCAGACTGAGAAGTGTTATTTTAATATATATATAACTTGGATTATATATATATATATGATGTAATTTTATTACATGATTGTTTGATGATTATTTTAATATTCATATGAGGTATTTATATGACGTAGATTGTCACAAGGAACCCTAACTTCCCTAGCAAATTAATCGAAGCTATTCCCGTAGCAATTCTAGCTATTCTAGATCTAAACCAAGTTGCGGATATTTAGGATACCAACAAAATGGTTGATATTCGTAGAAGTGTTGATAGTAGTTGATTGTAATCCTGAAGAAGAATTGGCGAGATTAAAACTTATATCGATGTCATGACGATCTTTCCTTATAGAGTGGAGTTTGACAAAACGTTACCACCTAGAAAGATGTCATCTGATTCGTTGTCATCCAATTATTAAATTGAAATCGAAAGGGTGAATGTTGCACTTGAGGCTGTCATTGGAACCATTACCCAAAAGCCTCATGCCACTAGTACCTTTCCGAGAAGTCTAATTGAATGTGTGAGTCATTTCATACTAGTGACTCATTTGATAATTGTTGTTGTAAGAGCTATAGGATTGGGAATTAAGTGTTGATCATATCGAACTTTTATTGCCCTTTCAAGCTCTAAGAATAAAATTGAAAGTATTGGAGAATGAGGTAGGATGTTGCATTGAGTATAAGTTGATTGAAACTTGAATGAAGTAAAATTTAACTTGTATGGAATATAAGATTGTTAAGAGGAATCCATTAAGTCATGTGATTGAATTATAAGGTTTTAAATGATTGTTAGTTCGTGTTAAGGGTTGTTCCTAGGGCCATTGTCCACTAATGAGGATGCCCAGTGTCCAAGAAATAAATGGAAGAAATCTTCTTCTGAATTGGGACCGATGGATCTTTCGGGACATGTGGAACACCTAATGACTCTTGTAGATTAGTATTCATTGTGGTGTCTTTTAAAAATCTCTAACTTAACTAAGACATCAGTTGGTAGGATGAGTTCTTGAAATTGTATGACATAGTGACACATATTGTGTTACGGTACGATTTGACTTGTTTGTGATTAATGAAAAGACTACCTTTGATTGCTAAGTTCTACATATATCGATGTTATCTATCTTTTATTGCTTCATCCTAATGCTCGCATTAGTGATGCAACCATTGAACAAGTACTCATCGCGAATTGAGTTACGTTGTGGATTATTCTTTTTGAGTGCCAGCAAGGTCATGCACCTCATGATTAATTGGCTAAGCTCATTTCCTATTATAATGTGGTTAGTTCTTGGTAAACAACTTTTTCATCACTCTTTTGCAGATCACTCATTGTTTTTATAAGATAAAACAATAGCCTTTGAGAAAATTTAATTTTCATCACTATATGGATTATCTAAAGTGAGACTTATAAATAATCATTATTGAAATAAAGTTGATTATGAAATACCTTGGAAAACTTAATTGTTTTCATAATAAAGAAAATCTTTGTAAATTTATTCTTGATTCTTATTTAAGAATTAAGCATGAAAATGTTTTTATTATAAACATGATGATAAAATTTTGACGAACTGAGTATTGCATCGTTAATCTTGAAATTGTATATAGTTGCGCGCCTACATACAATTTGGAATGGACCATGCAAGGCTGATTAGTAGTCACCATAAAACTGATTAATAAACACTACATTTTCTTTGAAGATTTTGAAAGATTAAATTTTATGAGATCTGCAAGAAGTGAAAAATAGGGACATAGTGTTAGGGACACCTACATATGTGCCTGTAGCATCTATTCTTCTGAGTCGAATTTACTCATCTGTGGAAATTTTCTTATTTGACAATTGACAATTCTTTCTTGTCCAATTCTCCCATAGTGAGATTCTTAGGAAAAGTATCTGATTACCGAGTGTTGATACCCGACTGGATGTATCGACGTTCCTATCATTTCTTTTGATTAGATTTCATTTGAATGACCTGGGTAACGATCCGAGGATCTTTCGAATGCGTACTCAAATTATGAAAACATGGGATATATTCATATTCGTTAAATGTTTTCGTCTGTATCTGATTTGAAATTCACTCGCGTAGATTATGCGTTGACCTTACTCTTTTAATGGTAGTTATGTCTCTTGATATCCTTGAATTTGTGAAGAATTATGAGTTATTATTAGTCTTTTGAGAAGTTCACATCTTATCGACGGCAATAAAACTAAAAAGTTGATAGTGCCAGTAGAATGGATTGATTGATTATGACATGACGACATTGTCTTAATTGATGGGAACTCGAATAGAATTCCCCTAAATGATAAGATGTTGATTATCAAAAGTGATCTAAATAATTTTTGATGGATGACCATATCCTGCATTTAGACTTGAAATTATACCGTGAATGGTTGTGAATTAGTCATAGATATTATAATCTAGAAAGAACCTAATATGAATTTATTAAAAGATGTTCCTGCTATATGAAACTTTAGGAGGTATTTGCTGGTGAATTACCTAGACTTTTGCCATTAAGGCAAGTTGAAATTGGTATTGATTATATTCCCGGTGCTGCACCTGTGGCTTGTGCACTGTACGTCAGCAACATCTGAATTAAAAGAATTACCGTACAAGTGAGAGAGTTGTCGGAGAAAGCTTTTATTCTACCAAGCTCGTCATCATGAAGAGCTATGGTGTTATTATTCCTTATATTTGCTGAATTACCATGAACTAGGTAAATTGACGATTAAAAATCTATATCCACTACCCAAGATGATAGATTTGTTCGATCATTTACAAGGTTCTAGCATATGTTCTAAAGATTTGATCCACGGCATGGTTATCATCAACTTCGCATCCGCGAAAAAGATTATCTATTCCAATCACTACATCCAGAACTTGTAATAAACATTATAAGTTTCACGTGATGACGTTTGGATTGACTGATACACATGTAGCATTCATAAATTAGGTGAATCACGTGTGTAGGCTGTAAATTGATAAATTCATGCTTGCGATCATTAAGGACCATATGTTTGTTTATAAGAATAAGAATGAGTTAATAATTATTTATAGGTTGCCCTGAATCTGTCGAACAATGAAAACCTATACCTTGAATAATTAACATGTGATTTAAGACTTAACCCTTTACATTATTTGACCATGTGATTAATAAGATAATGGTATCTATATTGACTCTTCAAAAATTTAGAGCCCTTTTAAGACTTTGGGTTTTACCAAAAAGAAAGTACAAATGTGTTTTGAAAAATGTTTTATCAAAAAGAACTTTTGAGGGATTATTCCCTTATACCCAGAACATTTAACTAAACTCCTGTTTAGGGGTAAATGTTCGTGTATACCTCAAGATAACCTAAGAGGGATTGAGGAAACCATTTAAACCATGACTTGAAATTTGAAACGACACTTTTTGCTTTTCAACTAAGAAAATTTTGACCAAGGTATAACCAAAGATTTTTCAAACATTTACGAATCTTATTAATTATTTTCGATAAATCAGCAAAAATTGTGTTAATTAAATTCAAATTTGTTTTGAACATTTTATTATAATTGGTCGACCTAAGAAATTTAAACTTTTAACGTTTACGTTTCATAAAAACTTAATATTTATTGTTAATTTACGTGTAATAACTATCGACGCTTTAAAACGTCGGAACAAGCAAAACTGATAAAAATAATAGTTGAGATAGAACTAAGACTTAGAAAATATGAAGGAATAATTTTTGAATAAATACGGTCATGATATTTATTTCATCGAGGAAGGTGAATATAATTACTGACACATTATGTAGAAAAGATAAAGACCCAATTAGGACATGTTCCTTAACAATGAAGGTGCAAAATAAATTGCCGAACAATATAAAAATAAACAATGATTGTAAAAAGGATAATATAGATAATAAAAAGGGGTTCGCGGCTAATGTGAACCATCAAAATTGAGAAGCCGATGGCGTTGAATGTATAACAGGCCACTTGAGGTTGCCTAAAAATGGAGATTTTGAGATATAGTTATGTTGGAATCTTGTAAGTATAAGTATTCTATTCCTGTCATTTCTGATTTAATGTATCATTATCAGAAGAAGTTATACTGATGGCAAATTATGAAGGCAGACATCGCCTCATACATTAGTAAACGTCTAACTATTGCAAAGGTCATCATTTGAATTTGATTCGATTTAGGTCATCGTCAACAGACTGGCCAAATCTGCTAATATCATTCCTGTTAATGATAGATTCTTGATGAAGAAATTGACTCTTTTGTATTTAAAAGAGTTGTGTAAACATGGTGTGCCTGTATCGATCATCTCTATCAAGATCCTCGCTTCGCATCGAATTTCTAGAGATTTGCTTAGAAGTCATTGAGAACGAATCTTGATGAGAGTACTGTGTACCACCCCAATCGAAGGGACGAGGTAAAGTAACGATACAATATACTATAAGTGTTGTTTTATGTTTGAATGATTGACCTTTGGTAATAAACTGTAAAATCGTTTTCCTTTGGAGAGATTATCATTGATAATTATCGTATTAGGATCAAGATCGAATCTTGTGAGGATATATATTAGAGCATCTGTAAGCAGGAGTTGGGATGAAGACACCCGACATACACCCATTGTGAGTTGGACATGTCTTTTAGGTTTAAGTTTTCCTATGATGGCAAACCTAACCTTACAAAATACCCGACCCACGAGACTTGAAATGATTGTTGAAATTAGGATTTGATTATTGACTGCCAGTAGTGGGCAGGAGGTTATGTGAATATGAAATGTAGATCTTGAAGTACAGGATGGGTAGCGAAGTTATGCCAAAATTTTTACCTTGGAATAATGAATTGATGATCTGAAATATCATGGGAATTAAGTCCTCGTTGTATGGGACCATTGAGATAATGAAAAAGTTGGCTTGAAAGGCATATAAGCTGGATCTACCCTAGGACTTCAAGGGGCTGCGTGAATTATGTTTCGTATATCGAACTAGATAAAATGTCTATCAAGTGAAAATCTAAATTCTTCTTGATGAAATTTAGATCGGCGAAAAGTTGCATTCATCAAAAACCCGTGAACATCATGGATAGAGAAAGTAAGTCAACTTAAGCCAGATCTTATTCCTGTAGTTATGTTTGATGAAACTCGCGTATTGTAATGGATTACAGTTGTGAGAAAAGACCGAATGTAAAAGAAATACCCACATGGCTTTAACTCTATAACAAGCGAGTAGTAAGATAAATTGATCTTTGAGGACAAAGATCCTGTTTAGGGGTAAATGCTGTGACAATCCGTCAATTTATGGTTGATATTTTATTCTCAAGTATAATTTAAAAACATTATTTTAATGTTATATTATGAACTCACTTATTTTTGGGAAGAAATTTGGATTTACGTCTTGAAGTAGCATCGACTACGTCTAAACCAAAGGATTCTACGTTACATGCTTACATTTACATACACCGTTTTGGTGACAGTCCGACATTTCAGAAAATAAATTTATCCGTGAATATTATTTTGGGACTTTAAATTTGTGTTGGTTCATAAACCCACAAATTTACGAGAAGAGATTAGGACTTACGATTATAATTTAACGTCCTTTACGACTAAATCGGAAACCTTAGGATTACGTATTTACGTTTTCGAACTTCGTTTTTGATAAGACAATTTTTATTAGATTCGTTTTGTGCCGTTGATTCATAATTTATAAAAACGTTTTTCGTAAAATGACCCGAGGGCACGCAAATCGAGGAAACTAGAATCGAGGAGTACCCGTAAATAAGTGGGATGAGACAAGTTTACACTTGCCTCACCCCACAAATGGGCGGCTAAAACTTCACCAACACATCTAAGATGTGTCAAAAGCTTACTAAGTAAGTTAGGACACTTGTCCTAGCTACTTACACAAACAAGCTAACTTGTCAAAACCACTCACTCCAAACAATTTTCTCCATTTTCATCCATGCAAAACTCACACACTCCTCCCTTTCTCTCTCACCTTGCCGTCCAACAACCACCATCAAACACCCCTCTTTGATCAATTTTGACCACAAACCATGTGTTATCTATACATATGGTGAAGAACCTTTGAAGCCTTGAAGATTGGAGGTGATTATAACATCCAAGGAGATAATTTGGTGATGTCCAAGGGCTGACTTCTACATGAAGTTTACAAGTATTGGTGGCCTTGAAGATTGGTGTTGATCTATCACAAGTTTTGCCATAAAAAATCCAAGCCTTGATCATAAACTACTTAATCTTGGTGGTATAAAGATTGTTATTCCCATCCTCTTGTTATTTTGATTATTTAATCTTGTATTTTCTTTCCTATTGTATATGTATATGATGAATATATGATGATAAAAATATTATGTGGGGATTTGGTGTTGATAAAATGGGTAAAAAGATGGAAAACCACATGTAAAATGGTTAAAATCTTGCTTAATATGATGGCTGTATAAAAACAGTAAGTAACCAAATTTTAAACTGATAAAATGGTAAAATGGAATCAATATATAGTAAGTATTAGGTGTTATACCCATGTGAGAGTTGGCCATGCAATGGAATCATCAAAATGAGTGAGATATAATCAAAACAAAATTAGTATACCAATCTGAATAGTCTGTTTTGTAGGGACTGTTAAGGATATTTAGACATGGATTGAGCAGTAGCTATAACTAACTTATTTGTATAAAATAATATGAAGTTTATGTCATCCAAAAATGAGCTTCTATCTCCTTATATAACTCAAGATATGATAAAAATGGTGAAAGTGAAACTAAAAATCAGATTTTGTGAAATTTAAGTTTAATAGTATTATATAAGCACTCAAAATAATATAGTATAAAATGTGAAATTAAAACCCAATCTTATATATTTCATTTATATAAATATGTATAAGGATAAATAAATGTAAATTATATAAAAATGGTAGTTTGGTAAGTTTTATAAGTTATAAAAACTATAAACATGATTTTTACGTCTTTTCGGCTAGTACTGTAAAATTAACGTTTTTCGTCAATTAAAACTTAGACGATCGGACCCGTCTAGTGTAAACTTTTTAAAATTCATATACTGATATATAAGTACTTAATACAAGTAAAAACCGATAAAACCCGAACTAAATAACATATGGACATTAACGGGCTAAGTTAGCATTATTGGACTAATAATCCAACAAAATGGGCTAAACACTTATAAATTTACTTATTGGGCTTAACCCACTTGGGCCAAACATGTAAAGTATAATACTGATAATAAAAGTATAAAACGGATTAATACAAGTTAATGGACTTATAATAGGCTTATTGGACCTAAAACATGTAAATAGGTAAAACTAGTAAACTAGTATAAAAGTTATCAACACATAACACTAAAATGAGTAAATGAGAATGTATAAACCCACTTGATTATCATCATATGTATAAAATCATCATATGTATACATAATTGTTATTTTGATAAAGTCATTGGACACAAGTCTAAGACGAGTATTATTTGTCTAGGTTTCCATGATTGAAGCACGTACCGTACATCCAAATCGCCGATAACCGCCTTCCCACATCAACGTGAGTTCATAGCCTCGCACTCTTTTAAAGGTTTTTATGAAATGTTTTATAAACCCGCGAGGGAAATAACATGTTAGTTTTGATAAAATAGGACACCATTTGTCCCGATTGTTTGTTTATTGATTTGGACCCGAATGATTGTATGACCCGATGAATGAATATACGACCCGATAAATGAAATGAAATGGATTATTAAAGTTAGGTTATGTCACTAAAAGTCCCATTAGCATGAATTGTGAACTACCGGGATTTGGTAGACGCTTATACATATAATAGTACTATTTGAGGACGATCACCCCAGTTCGCGCCTTGACGGTTGATCCCCGTCGTGCCACGTTGATTGGTAAGCGAATTTATGTATGAGAAGATTTACACAAGCGTGATTATTGTGACGACACGCTAATTTAGATGCGCAAATGAGTTTCGGGTTAGCTACCCGTTGTTTGTTGTAGTAAGGTAACAATGTCATGCGGCTTATATTAATCCAAATAACGAAATACTGCTATAGGCACTGAATTACTATATATTGCCTGACTAGCAATACGGGGTCTCATTATTGATGTTATGTTCGTGTTTTGGTTTTACATAACCATATTCATATAACGGTTTTTATTTAACTTTATACAACGTTATCAAACGTATTGTATGATGTTTTTACGACTTTGGTTCGTATAATGATCTTGAAGGCAAAAGCCTATATTATGATTTTTGATAAAGATTTATATAAAATGACTCTGGCTATTTTATGGCCTACTACAAGGATTTGTACAAAATGATTTTCGGTAACAATAATATATCGATGATATATTAATGGTTTTATTAAACTCTATGAATTCACTCAGCGTTATCGCTGACCTTTACTTTTAACATGTTTTATCTCAGGTACCTGAAGGTAATTCTCGGGAAGACAACAAGAATTCATGGCCCGCACTTAAAAAATAATTTCCATTCAAATCTTTTGTAAAATTGTATGAAATGACTATGACTTGGGACCTATGTAAATTTGTTATTCATGAATGGAAATGCTTTATTATTAAACGACGCGATTTTTAAGTGTTGTCTATGATGTGAGTAATGTGTTATCCCGTAACACCAACGAGTCTTCCGCTATATTGAATTGTGTAAATTTGGGGGTGTTACAACCAATATATTGCAAACTTTCTACAAGGACCATAAATGCAATATCTTCATTCTTCAAGGGCATTAGATGACAAAACATGAATCTTCAAGGACCATAGTTGTTCAATCTTGATTCTTCAAGGGTAAAAAGTAACAACTTGCAAAACTTGAGGGACCAATCTTGCAACTTCTTCAAACTTCATGGGTATTTTTGGAAATTCCATACTTGGGCCCGGTTCTTTGTGCGGCTTCGTTTCCCGTGTTCGTTTTTTGCTTGATTCTTGTGATCTTTTGTTGATTTCACGATATCCGTACCTAAAATACACAATGAACAAACACAAGCATATATTTGTGTATTTTGATGATATTTTAAGCGTTTTAAGCCCGATTTGAACGACGAGACTATCTATAATTACAGTCTCATCAGAACCACATGACAATTAAGGAACCGCGCTTAGAGAGCCGTTGCCCTTTGTCTCCTATAAATAATGGATCAAATCTGCATTTTCCATAACCCTTTTTGGACACTCTTTTTGCTATCATTCTCCTTTCGAATTCCTAATCATTTGTAAATGATCACTTAATGTGTTAAGTATGTTTACTTATGATTATCCCCTTGATCTCCTGATTTACCTCGTGTCACACCCCCCCATGGCGGAATATGGGGCACGACGTATGGATATCATCACAACAATAGCGTGTCTATAGAGATAACTAAATGAAATGGAAATATCATAAATGGTGACACAATGTCATGAAGATATCTCAAACAATGCACACGTCTAGGTAAGCAGGTAACAGGTCTACCTCTTACCAAAGACATACAATTAACAAATAACAAACATATAGGAGTTTACAAAGTATCACTTATTCAAACATAAATAAAGACTAAGAGAAAAGGGGGTTCCTCCAAATGCAATCCTAAGCCTTCCAGCTAGCAACTCCTATTCTCACGCTTAACCACATTCTCACCTGAAAGAGACACTAAAACACGTCAACATAAAGTTGGTGAGACTCATAGGTTTAGACTCCGACGCCAAATCAGTTATAAGTTGTGAATAACAACCATTAACAAAATAACATATGGACAATGTGCTACAATTATGTATTAACTACTAGCATTCAAGATTAACCAATCACCACAAATCCAAGGCTCCAAGCCTTACCAATAACCACAATTCCAAGGCTCCAAGCCTTACCAATAACCATGGTCCCATAGGCACCCATACACCTATGAACCAATCCCAAGGCCCCGCTTTGTCAACATTCCCTTAGTACCAAGTCAAACCACAATAACTGAGACGGTACGTGTCCCCTAATCCAAATCATAAACACAATCAAGAATCACATAGCAGTTAATCACATAAGTGTACACACAAGTCCATCACAAACCATAAAAACATTCACAACATTCTTTACAAAACCTTACAATGTCTCTTCCATCCCATTTGGAAATCAAATCATAAAAAGACATGGGACTATGAAACTCACCTAAACAAGCTTCTACAAGTACCCGCGCTCTAGCACAAATCTAAACACACAAACTGTAAAACCCGCATGCTTTTACCATGAATAGTACCCTTAAGATCGTACGTACTAGATTTAAACTTTCCTAATATAGCATGATTACGATTACGTGTTAGGATTTTATGTATTACGTACGTGTTAGAACACGATAAGTATTTACTACGCACGAGCATGTAATAATTATTTGACAATAATTAATCACGAACATGCGATCATGAAATCATGAACGTAATTAAAACACGAACTATTATTAATTACGTATATATATTTATTACGGGCGTAATTAAATATGTTAGATCACGATATTTACGTAACGAGAACACTTAAAACGCGAACACAAATAATCACGAACGTATAACTTAACATCGAGACACGGAAAAAGGTACGGGTACCCCAAGTGGGCCCCCCTACCCGCGGCTACAAGGGACAAATGGGACAAGCCCATTTGTAATTTTTACTAAAGGGGTTAAATGATTTTTACACTACTCATTTTTACATTTACAGAAGATTTTAGCAAAAACCTAAAACCCTCCTCTCTCTTCTTTTTGGCCGCCACCCTCAAAACACCACAAGGAGGTGGTTGTTGATCTTGGATCTTGGAATATTAGTTGGTGATCGTGTTTGTTCTTCGTCCTTTTGATCCACGAATTCGGTAAATCCTTTTTAAACCTTTTTCTTTTGATTTGATCTTTTATAAATCAAGAACATGTTATGTTTTTTACAAAAACCTAATTAAAATCATGGATCTAACATGAATTGAGGTTTAATAAAATCAAAAGTATGGTTTTAAGGGGTGTTTGTTTTGGCCGCAGCCTACACCGAACTCGAAGGGGGAACCTTTCTATTTTTGGAAACTTTCTATTTTAGGAAACCTGCTATTTTTGGAATGTTACTTATTATTACACAGTAAGTATAATAATACATGAAATACAAGAAATACTTAATCAGATTAAACATAATATAAGATAAACACGGTTTAAGGCTTTAAAACAGTAAAACATGGTAAGAACATATAAAATAAGCTAAGACATGACATAAAACCAGCTACGTATTTAGTAAGAAGATACTTATTCATGTATGTATTTATGTAGCACTAGTGATACGGAAGTAGGATTTTCTCTCAGTTCATCTTCTTCGTTCACTGGACATAAGGTACGGATTCCCGTCCTTTCAGTATGGACATTCTTTCCTTATTAGGATTCCCTGTATGCAGCCAAATGTTTTCCCGTAGTATAAGTTACGTGTGTGATTGCTTATGTTTAATTAAGAATACCTATAACCATATACATGCATGACCAGTTTCACCTAGTTATGGAGGTACCATAACCATAACATTAGAGGCACTGGTGTTATGACTTCACCACGGCGGAGTGATTGCTCGTGGCGTCCCTTCAGTTTTTGGCCATTTATATTATATTTATCATGTGGGGCGTATGGGTGCATCCTAGTTACATGTTTTCAGTCAGGATTTCATGGTGAATGTGGTGTGTGCCTTGCATCCTTCACAAGGAGCTGATCCCTCCTACCCAAAAACCAGTATATTAAATTAGTGGCAGCCCCTCTAATTTGCATGATGAGGTCACCCCTCCAAGTATTCATGCACGGTGGATTTTCATGACCTATATTGGCTAATGGTAAAATATGACAAACAGTTTTCACAAGATAAACATAAGACTTTTCAAACTATAAAACCAGTTTTATCAAGACTTAACCAGGTTACTCGGGACTTAGTTTTCTTCCGCTGTTATATGTTATATGCTATATGCTTATCCTATTCATGCTTTATTGTACATCCGTGCACTGAGCGTAGTTGCTCAGCCGTTTTCCTTTTCTATATTCTCAAAACGGCAGGTACTCAGGGACGCTCGTAGACACTAAGAGTACGTGCATATGGACTGGAAGCTGTCTAGCCTTCTTTACTTTATGCATTTCCTTTCTTTTGATACATTTGCTATAGACATTGTTTAGTCCTTTCCTTTACTATACTATGTTTGTGTGTGATGAGCTTTACATTTGGACTACCGATGTTTGATTCCGGTATTTCCCTTTTATGGTCAAGTAATGTTTAGACATTTTTCCTTGTATGCTTTGATGACACGCCATAATTGCATGTGACATTTCCATTATCAAAATGGGGTGTTACAATTATGGTATCAGAGCCAAGGCTTCGACCTGTAGGCTCTCAAATATGACCTGTGATTAGTGGGTAGTCACTACGGTCTTCCTAGAACTGACAGTTGTTTTCATGCATTCATCATTTTTAAGCATGCATATACATGTCATTGTCGCAGATTTTTGACTAAGTAATGGTTGGTACAGGACTGTCCTATTTAGTCGCATGTGTTTTATCGAAACTTTTAAATTTGGGACCGACCCATAGGCGTCCCCTCGTTATGTCTTTTGTTTTGGGTGAACTGACCAGAGGCGTTCACTCTCGAGCATACAAAAGTTTTCATAAAACTGCATCATGCATTCATAAAAAAAATTTTCTTGCATAAAATTTTTCTCGTGAAATTTTGGTATAAATTTTTTTCATGTATATATATATTTTATGTTTTGATCTGTTTAATCATATGTTTTATGTTATACTGTCAGATGGTTCTCACACGCGAACAAGAGCAGCTCAATGCTGCAATTCAAGCTGCCATGCAAGCTTTGCTTCCTCAACTGAGGAATGACATCAGGGCTGAAGTTCAAGCTGCCAACAATCAGCAGCATAATCAGGCACCTCCTCCTCCTCCTCCAGTGACATTAGCATAATGGCTGGAGCGATTCAACAAGCTCCGCCCTCGAGCTTTTGAGAAGACAGATAGCCCCAGCGATGCTGAAAGCTGGTTGGCTCACATCGAGAAGATTTTCAATGCTATGGGTTGTGACCCCGCATACAAGGCGAGGTTGGCATGTTATCGGTTCGAAGGCGATGTACTTAATTGGTGGTTAGCATTGATGCAGTCTGAAGGCGGTGACGAGTGGGTTGTTGGTTTGACTTGGGCTCAGTTCAAGGACAGGGTGATGGAGCAGTTCTTTCCCAAGGCTGAGCAGGACAAGCTCAAGAGAGAGTACCATGGGATCCGACAGAGAGCTGGGGAGAATAACAACGAGTTTATGCAGCGCTTTCTTCGCTTAGCTGGTTTCCTTGGTGCGGCAGCAGGTACTCCTGAAGAGCAGGCACATCACTTTAGATGGGCTCTTCGCACATCGGTCGCAAACAGTCTGGTGTGTGCTACGTTCAACACTATAGCACAAGTGGCTGATGCAGCACGTAAACTGGAGATGCTGCAGGAGAGAGATTAGTTCAGGGAAGCTGAAAGACCCGACAAGAGGTAAACATCCGTATTCAAGCGGTGATCAATCCGTATACTTTCCATATATGTCAATTATTCATCTCTTAAATGTATCTTCCAGGCAGAAAACTGGGGACCGGTCTCAGCCGGCTACTCAGCAGCAGCCTCATCAGCCCAAGGGAAACGGTTAGACTAACGACCGTTCTGCTACGGATAGGCGTGGCGGTAATGATAATTACCGTAACAACGCCGGACACTCCAACAGCAGCAGGTCCTAATACTTACGCATTTCCTTATGATTTCATGTTATAACTCATATTCTGACACTTTAGCAAAACTTCTACCAGGAACCATGGAAACGGTAGGGACCAAAACCAGAGAGGTTCGCAGCCTAGCCGTCCAGCTATCACTGGTATTCAATCTTACGATTATCCGCTTTGTCCTTTGTACCCAATCATCATGTCTTATGTAAAATGTTTTATCAGGTTCCCAGCCAGCCAGAGCACCTGCTGGAGGATTCACTCATCCTCTTTGCTCTACTTGCCACCGTAGGCACCCAGGACCATGTCGCCGTAATACTGACGCGTGCTTAAAGTGTGGTCTTCCTGGCCATATTATGAAGGATTGCCGTAAGGGCGAGATGGAGGGTACATCGGGACATGATGATACTAAGCCGCCTCCTACTACCGGGCGTGTCTACACGACATCTCGAGACCAGGCCAACAAGTCTACATGTACCATCACTGGAATCTTGTATATGTATGGTCAAGCTGCATGTGTTCTTTTCGATACGGGTGCTACTCACTCGGTTATTTCTACTGCTTATGCTAAGAACATTAGGATGCTCCCCATGCCACTAGAAAATAGGCTTACTATTTCCACGCCTTTGAGGGACTCTGTATTAATCACCCATGTATACAAGAGTCTTCCCTAGAATTTGACGATAAGGTTCGACCTGTCGACGCACTTCCGCTGGACATGAATGACTTCGACATGATTTTGGGCATGGATTGGCTATCCAAGCATCATGCTACCATAGACTGCCATTCATATCGAGTTATCTTTGGTGATGTTAATGCACCAGAGTACATTCATAATGGGTTCATACCCGGACGGTCTGTACAAGTCATATCTACCCTGCAAACACGTGTACTACTGTCACATGGCTGCGAGGGTTATCTAGCTACGGTTCACGACATGGATGCTGAATCTCCATCAATTCAGGATCAACCTATAGTGTCAGAATTCCAAGATGTTTTTCCAGCAGAACTTCCGGGCATACCACCTGCACGAGAAGTGGAATTTAGTATCGAGCTTATTCTAGGAGCTGAACCAATCTCCAAAGCTCCTTATCGCATGGCTCCCATAAAGCTGAAGGAGCTGAAGGATCAACTGCAAGAACTTCTTGAACGAGTTTTTATTCGACTGAGCGCATCTCCATGGGGCGCATCGGTCTTGTTTGTTAAGAAGAGGGACGACAGTATGCGTCTTTGCATAGACTATCGCGAGCTCAACAAGATTACCATTCGGAATAGATATCCACTGCCACGCATTGACGATCTGTTTGACCAACTACAAGGGGCAAAACACTTTTCCAAGATTGACCTTAGGTCAGACTATCATCAGCTACGGGTCAAGGAGCAGGACATCGCTAAGACTGCCTTTCGTACCCGTTATGGCCACTACGAGTTTGTAGTTATGCCATTTGGCCTGACAAATGCTCCAGCAGTGTTCATGGATTTGATGAACAGAATCTTCCATGAATTTCTGGACAAGTT
Organism: Glebionis coronaria; assembly: GCA_025667525.1. Classification (NCBI taxonomy): domain Eukaryota; kingdom Viridiplantae; phylum Streptophyta; class Magnoliopsida; order Asterales; family Asteraceae; genus Glebionis; species Glebionis coronaria. The sequence goes on along the minus strand of JANFOE010000610.1, from coordinate 195,697 downwards.
CGTCATTGTCTTCATCGATGACATCCTGATTTTCTCAAAGTCCAAGGAGGAACACGAAGACCATCTTCGTACAGTACTACAGATTCTTCGCCAGAAGCAGTTGTATGCTAAATTCTCTAAGTGTGAGTTCTGGTTAGACAAGGTGGCATTCTTAGGTCACATTGTATCAGCAGAAGGAATCACTATGGATCCAGCGAAGGTTGAGGCCATTACTAAGTGGCCAAGGCCGACATCAGCGACGGAAGTCCGCAGTTTCTTAGGCTTAGCTGGCTATTACCGTAGGTTCGTGGAGAACTTTTCCCGCCTAGCACTACCATTGACCAAACTGATGCGGAAATGGGAGAAATTCGTCTGGACTGAAGATCGAGAGAAGAGCTTTGAAGACCTGAAGCAGAAGCTAGTATCTGCACCTATTCTTACTCTACCATCTGGTACCGGTGGATTTCAAATCTACGGCGATGCATCGGGGAAGGGACTTGGTTGTGTTCTCATGCAACATGGGAAAGTGATCGCGTACGCTTCTCGACAGCTTAAGCCTTATGAAGAAAATTACCCCACGCATGACCTGGAACTTGTTGCAGTCGTGTTTGCATTGAAGATATGGAGGCACTACTTATATGGAGAATCATGTGACATTTTCACGGACCACAAGAGCTTGAAGTATATCTTCACTCAGCGTGAATTGAACATGAGGCAGAGGAGATGGTTAGAGCTGTTGAAGGATTATGACATTAATCCACAGTATCATCCCGGAAAGGCAAATGTAGTAGCAGATGCTCTTAGCAGGAAGTCCGGAATGATCAACGACATTAGAATCGAAGAGGAAATCATAAGAGACTTGGAGCGACTAGACATCGAGTACATGGTACGTGGACAGCACGGTTACTGGGCTAATCTTAGAGTAGAACCCGAGTTACTCTCTAAGATCAAGGAAGCTCAGAAGGATGACGGGGAAATCTGGGCGATAGTACAGAATTTGGAGAAGCAGACGAAATTCAGAGTGGATTCAGATGGTATCGTATGGCAGGGCACGAGACTTTGTGTTCCTGATAACCAAGAACTCCGGGAAGCCTTGTTAGCTGAAGCTCATAGCTCCCCATTCTCTATACATCCTGGTTCGACTAAGATGTACCATGACATCAAGCAGTACTTTTGGTGGAGTGGTATGAAACAGGATGTGGCCACTTACGTCTCCAAATGTCTTACCTGCCAGCAGGTTAAGATCGAGCATCAGCGATCTGGCGGTCTCCTTCAACCGTGAGACATTCCAGAGTGGAAGTGGGACAAAATCACCATGGATTTTGTTACTGGTCTTCCGCCTACCAAGAGGAATCACGATGCAATTTGGGTTATCGTTGATCGACTTACCAAATCAGCTCATTTCTTACCGATCCTCAAGGAAGATCCGGTAAGTAAACTCACATATACGTACAGAAGAGAGATCATGAGACTCCACGGTGCACCATCCAGCATCGTATCAGACAGAGATCCTCGATTCACTTCGCGCTTTTGGAAAAGTCTGCAGAAAGCTTGAGGTACACAACTTAAGCTTAGCACGACTTTTCATCCTCAAACGGACGGACAGTCGGAGCGAACCATTCAGACATTGGAGGATATGTTGAGGTCATGTGCATTGGAATGGACGGGTGATTGGGACGATTACATCTGTTTGGTGGAATTTGCATACAACAACAGTTGGCACGTAAGTATCAAGTGTGCTCCATTTGAGATGTTGTATGGCAGAAAGTGTCGCGCCCCAATCTGCTAGGATCAGGTTGGTGAGCGAACACTTGAAGGACCGGAAATCATAGAGATGACCAATGAGAAGATCGCAGTAGCTAAGCAGAAAATTCAGGAAGCACGGTCACGTCAGAAGAGTTACGCCGATAAGCATCGTAGGGACATACACTTTAACGTAGGAGATCACGTCTTCCTTAAGGTTTCGCCGACACGTGGTGTTAGACGCTTCAGGATTAAAGGGAAGCTCAGTCCTCGTTTCATCGGACCGTTTGATATCATTGAACGAGTCGGTGAAGTATCTTACCGATTGGCGTTACCTCCGCAGCTTTTGCATGTGCACAATGTGTTTCATGTGTCCTTACTCAGAGGGTACCAGTATCATCCCCTTCACATGGTTCAGTATCCACTGGAACAGATACGTGAAGATCTCACTTTTATAGAAGAACCCGAACGAGTGCTTGACAGACAAGAACGAGTCATGAGAAAGAAGACGATTCCTTTCGTCAAAATCCTATGGAGGGATCATACCGAGCGGGAAGCCACTTGGGAAACAGGGAGTCTATCCGGGCTTCTTACCCTCATTTCATATTTTGAATTCGGGTATGTTCTTCTTTTCCAGTTTACTTTATCTATAATTCGGGGAAGAATTATTCTTTTTAGGGGGGAAGAGTTGTAAAACCCGCATGCTTTTACCATGAATAGTACCCTTAAGATCGTACGTACTAGATTTAAACTTTCCTAATATAGCATGATTACGATTACGTGTTAGGATTTTACGTATTACGTACGTGTTAGAACACGATAAGTATTTACTATGCACGAGAACGTAATAATTATTTGACAATAATTAATTACGAACATGCGATCATGAAATCATGAACGTAATTAAAACACGAACTATTATTAATTATGTATATATATTTATTACGGGCGTAATTAAATATGTTAGATCACGATATTTACGTAACGAGAACACTTAAAACGCGAACACAAATAATCACGAACGTATAACTTAACATCGAGACACGGAAAAAGGTACGGGTACCCCAAGTGGGGCCCCCTACCCGCGGCTACAAGGGACAAATGGGCCAAGCCCATTTGTAATTTTTACTAAAGGGGTTAAATGATTTTTACACTACTCATTTTTACATTTATAGAAGATTTTAGCAAAAACCTAAAACCCTTCTCTCTCTTCTTTTTGGCCGCCACCCTCAAAACACCACAAGGAGGTGGCTGTTGATCTTGGATCTTGGAATATTGGTTGGTGATCGTGTTTGTTATTCGTCCTTTTGATCCACGAATTCGGTAAATCCTTTTTAAACCTTTTTCTTTTGATTTGATCTTTTATAAATCAAGAACATGTTATGTTTTTTTACAAAAACCTAATTAAAATCATGGACCTAACATGAATTGAGGTTTAATAAAATCAAAAGTATGGTTTTAAGGGGTGTTTGTTTTGGCCGCAGCCTACACCGAACTCGAAGGGGGTTTTGGTCTGGCCATCCGACCACCACCGTGACCATATGGTCCCGGTTGGTTGGTGTGGGTCCCACGACATCATCAAGACAAGGGGTACCCCGATTTGGTTCGGGGTACGGTTTCGATTTCATGTCCGGTTCATGGTTTTTAGTCTAGATCCGGTTCATGGTGTATGTTTAGTTTTTTATGTTTTATGTTCTTATGTTAAACATTAAATTAATAAAATGACATGATTAATTTAATAGCATGACCTAGGTTATTTTAATTATTAATAATCATGAAATTAATTAACCTAAGTATTTTATATTTTAGACTTATAATTAATTAATTATTTAAAAACCATGATTATAATTAATTAATTAATATGACTTAGGTTATATGATTAATAAATAATAATACATGTTTTAACCTAAGTATTTAACTTTATTTAATTAAAACATGTTATACTTTAATTAAATATTTTAACCTATAGTTTAATTAAATTACATGAAATAATTATTAAACTATACCTTATATCATATGACTTAGAAAATAATCATGAAAACACTTAGGCTTATATACTTAGCTTATTTAACCAACTTATTTCTAATTATGGAAACTTTCTATTTTTAGAAACTTAATTAAATAAGGCAGCTAATCTATTTATGGAAACCTTCTATTTTTTTAGAAACTTATTTATTTCAGGCAGTTAATCTATTTATGGAAACTTATTTAATTAAGGCAGCTGATCTACTTATGGAAACTTTCTATTTTTAGAAACTTATCTATTTTAAGCAGTAATTCTATTTTTGGAAACTTTCTATTTTTGGAAACTTTCTATTTTTGGTAATTTCTATTTTTGGAAACTTTCTATTTTTGGAAACTTTCTATTTTTGGAAACTTTCTATTTTAGGAAACCTGCTATTTTTGGAATGTTACTTATTATTACACAGTAAGTATAATAATACATGAAATACCAGAAATACTTAATCAGATTAAACAGAATATAAGATAAACACGGTTTAAGGCTTTAAAACAGTAAAACATGGTAAGAACATATAAAATAAGCTAAGACATGACATAAAACCAGCTACGTATTTAGTAAGCAGATACTTATTCATGTATGTATTTATGTAGCACTAGTGATACGGAAGTAGGATTTTCTCTCAGTTCCTCTTCTTCGTTCACTGGACATAAGGTACGGATTCCCGTCCTTTCAGTATGGACATTCTTTCCTTATTAGGATTCCCCGTATGCAGCCAAATGTTTTCCCGTAGTATAAGTTACGTGTGAGATTGCTTATGTTTAATTAAGAATACCTATAGCCATATACATGCATGACCAGTTTCACCTAGTTATGGAGGTACCATAACCATAACATTAGAGGCACTGGTGTTATGACTTCACCACGGTCGGAGTGATTGCTCGTGGCGTCCCTTCAGTTTTTGGCCATTTATATTATATTTATCATGTGGGGCGTTTGGGTGCATCCTAGTTACATGTTTTCAGTCAGGATTTCATGGTGAATGTGGTGTGTGTCCTGCATCCTTCACAAGGAGCTGATCCCTCCTACCCAAAAACCAGTATATTAAATTAGAGGCAGCCCCTCTAATTTGCATGATGAGGTCACCCCTCCAAGTATTCATGCACGGTGGATTTTCATGACCTATATAGGCTAATGGTAAAATATGACAAACAGTTTTTACAAGATAAACATAAGACTTTTCAAACTATAAAACCAGTTTTATCAAGACTTAACCAGGTTACTTGGGACTTAGTTTTCTTCCGCTGTTATATGTTATATGCTTATCCTATTCATGCTTTATTGTACATCCGTGCACTGAGCGTAGTTGCTCAGCCGTTTTCCTTTTCTATGATCCCAAAATGGTAGGTACTCAGGGACGCTCGTAGACACTAAGAGTACGTGCATATGGACTGGAAGCTGTCTAGCCTTCTTTACTTTATGCATTTCCTTTCTTTTGATACATTTGCTATGGACATTGTTTAGTCCTTTCCTTTACTATAATATGTTTGTGTGTGATGAGCTTTACATTTGGACTACCGATGTTTGATTATGGTATTTCCCTTTTATGGTCAAGTAATGTTTAGACATTTTTCCTTGTATGCTTTGATGACACGCCATAATTGCATGTGACATTTCCATTATCAAAATGGGGTGTTACACAAACGTATACAATCAAGACATGAACCATATACCAAAATGGCTCATCAATCTATGATGGATATATAACCTTCTCGTACAACTTAACCCCATTTATATGCCATATGAATCTCATTACACCCCTATATAAAGCCCTTAACTTAGTTTAGTTCATAACTCGTCTTGTTAACATTTAACCTAAAACAGTCCCGTTTTTTATACTTCAAACTATTGGTGGAACACCCCCTTAAACAAAATAACATGTCCTGTAAAAGAAACCCTATGCCCTTACATGTGTTAGCTAACTCTCCCCTTTGGCCACAACCTTAAAGCTACTGTTAGGCCTCCATATATATATATATATATATATATATATATATATATATATATATATATATATATATATATATATATATATATATATATATATATATATATATATATATATATATATATATATATATATATATATATATATATATATATATATATATATATATATATATATATATATATATATATATATATATATATATATATATACTTTTACCTATCCATAATTTACTGATTTTGAACATATGAAAAGTTTGTTATGATCAGAGGGTTTTACCCTAACCCATTTGTTTAGCCTTCCTCCAGATCTTTTATTTAATATGTAATCTAAGTCTCATGCTCGTTTGAAGGTCCAATTATACCCCTATGTACCCTAACCATCTTAAAACATTAATTTAAACCCGACTGATTTCAAAACTCCTTTGACCTCCGACTGTTGTAACTTGTTTTTGACCCACTTTCCGACCTCCAATTTATTTCTTGTTTCTTGAACTTGAAAGCCAACTCAATTACCTTTCCAGGGGTACGTGGATCGCAACTCAAAATTTTGTAGAACTCCATCAATGATTAAAACAATTGACCTAAAATTTTGCCCAGTTTTTAAAAACGAATTTAACCCTACTAATCTAATTAACCACCCATAGCATGTATGATTCTTAATATTAATTAATCTAATCATGTTTATATCTTTAAAATATAGAACTTAAGATTATCCTAACCCTAGATCCATCATCTATTGATTAAGAATAAATTAAAAACAATTTAATTAAAAAGAGATTGAAGGTTTTTACCTTAGAAATAATAGAAGACAAATTTTTTATGAAACCCCTAAACTCCATTGATGAAACATCGTGTGTTATTTTTCTCCAGGATTATGAAGTGTTTTGGTTTAATTAAAACATTATATGGTTAAACAAAACAATCCTAACCTATTTATAAAAGCCTTGTTTCCTTTTCTATTTTTTTCCTTTTTCTTCCCCCTTTCTTGCATCACATAACCGACCAACACCCCCTAAATTTTGTTTTTTTAATTTTATTGTTAAATAATATCTTATTAATATTACCTTAATTTTACTTAATTTATTTCAGCCCCTAAAGCATCCAAAACCTCAAAACCGTAAAACTAGTCAGTTTTTACGCGAATACCGTAAAAGACGTAAAATATACAGTTTTATAAAAACTATTGAAATATGAAATAAAGTAAATAAATAAGTCCTAAATGACTTAAAACCATCCCGAAAAATATTCCCGTCACTAATTACCTTATCCGAGACCTCAAAATTTAAAACCCTAAATCGTAAAAATACGATTTACTATAATACATATACGTACACATAAAACCACTAAACAACACCATCTCATTTCATAGTCACTACATTGTGAGCTCATGAACATGAAATCATCACACATCGTTTCACTCACAAGGTACCCCGTACCCGAAACGATATCCAAACCACAATCTATACACACCAATTAGCACATAAACACGTAAAGACACGTAACTTGCACAAAATAAAACTAAGTGACGAAACTCAAAACCGCGGTTGTCACACCTTGTCCAAAGAGAAGATCACTCACACACTTGTGATGTGATTAAAGATGAAGCTTTGATGAAGATCATCCTCTCCTAAAGATCTAGTCATGTTCTCTATAACCATTGTCTCTGATACCATTCTGTCACACCCCACCATGGCGGAATATGGGGCGCGACGTATGAATATCATCATAACAATAGCGTGTCTATAGATATAACTAAATGAAATGGAAATATCATAAATGGTGACACAGTGTCATGAAGATATCTCAAATAATGCAGGCGTCTAGGTAAGTTGATAACATGTCTACCTCTTACCAAAGACATACAATTAACAAATAACAAACATATATGTGTCTACAAAGTATCACTTATTCAAACATAAATAAAGACTAAGAGGAAAGAGGATTCCTCCAAATGAAATCCTAAGCCTTCCAGCTGGCTACTCCTATTCTCACGCTTAACCACATTCTCACCTGAAAAAGACACTAAAACACGTCAACATAAAGTTGGTGAGAGTCATAGGTTTAGACTCCAACGCCAAATCAGTTATAAGCTGTGAATAACAACCATTAACTAAAGGACATATGGACAATGTGCTACAATTATGTATTAAAAACTAGCATTCCAAATTAACCAATCACCACAAATCCAAGGCTCCAAGCCTTACCAATAACCACAATTCCAAGGCTCCAAGCCTTACCAATAATCATGGTCCCATAGGTGCCCATACACCTATGAACCAATCCTAAGGCCTCGCCTTGTCAACATCCCCTTTGTACCAAGTAAAACCACAATAACTGAGACGGTACGTGTCCCCTGATCCAAATCATAAACATAATAAAAATCACATAGCAGTTAATCACATAAGTGTACACACAAGTCCATCACAAACCATAAAAACATTCACAACATTCTTTACAAAACCATACAGTGTCTCTTCCATCCCATCTGGAAATTAAATCATAAAAAGACATGGGACTATGAAACTCACCTGAACAAGCTTCTCCAAGTACCCGTGCTCTAGCACAAATCTAAACACACAAACGTATACAATCAAGACATGAACCACATACCAAAATGGCTCATCAATATATGATGAATATATAACCTTCTCCTACAACTTAACCCCATTTATATGCCATATGAATCTCATTACACCCCTATATAAAGCCCTTAACTTAGTTTAGTTCATAACTCGTCTCGTTAACATTTAACCCAAAACAGTCCCGTTTTTTTCATACTTCAAACTATTGGTCGAACACCCGCTTAAACAAAATATCATGCCCTATAAAAGAAACCCTATGCCCTTACATGTGTTAGATAATTCTCCCATTTGGCCACAACCTTAAAGCTACTGTTAAGGCCTCCATATATATATATATATATATATATATATATATATATATAAAGAGTAAGGATCCAATGAGAAGAAACTTAAAATAAGAAGTGGTGAGAAGAGACTAAAACCACACATTTAAGATGCAACGACTTGCATTAGATGCATTTCTATTCATGTAGATGCAGTATCTTGAGTTTTTAAAGTTAATTTGATGTGTAGACGGTACAAATTGATTTTCATGATTTGAGCACGTGTAGAGGAACAAAAATATAGATAAAACATGAAATGCATCTATTATACGTATATGCATCTAATTAAAAGCTATAAAACATGTTATGATGCATTATAATTCATCTAAGATTATAAAGATGCATCTAATTTAAGTGCATGCATCTCGAATATGCGGTTATAGTTTCTTCTTATCCTTCTTATTTTAAGGTTTCTTCTCATTTGATCCTAACTCTCTATATATATATATATATATATATATATATATATATATATATATATATATATATATATATATATATATATAGAGGAGCGTTATTATGGTGACCGGTCTTAAAATAAAAACAATAAGAACCAATGTGGACCATCATATTAACCATTATGTATTAGATCTAATTTTGATTAATTAATTAGTTAATAATGGCATTCTTGTAATAAAGTCTTTACATTAGTGTCATTTTACAACATCATTAAAATATGGGTTTATCTAAAGTTTGATTTTTTTAACGTTTAGGAGCATTTATATGTCTCAAATTGTTTTGGAATTTTAAAGTCTTCACATTAGTGGTATTGGAATTTTAATTGACTTTGGAACTCAAATTTGTATGTCTCAATTTGTTTTCACTTTGAAAACTAGTGGCACACGTACTACTCCCTCCGTCCCATAATTATTGTCCATCTTTCTATTTTGGGTTGTCCCAAAATTATTGTCCAATACTAAAAATAGATAGGAAACTTTGATAAATTTACTATATTATCCTTGATTAAAATTATTATTACAAAATTTAAAGAAGAACTAATTAATTAGTTAAGGGTAAAACTGTCATTATGCTAAAAAGTAAGAGAGAGAAATCTGTAATAAATGTATTTTTCTTAAACTGTGTGATTCTTGTCTGGTGACAATAATTTTGGGACGGAGGGAGTATTATTTTGGCTCGTTTATAGTCGCACTAAATATTTTATATATATACCTACTGAGAAGTTGAATCTCTTGACATATCTGTAGTGTAATCCCAAATTTCTTGATGCATTCATTTACAAAGATGCATTAAACATTTCTGCGTACTTGTGGTGTGACGTTTTATACATAATCTACGGTGATGGACTATACTTTGATTTACTTTTAGTGACACATTTGTTTTTATAATAACTTACGGTATATTTTTAATGACATATTTATTTTTATGACACATTTATTTTTATGACACATTTATAGTGACACGATTATTTCTATAGTACATTTCTTGTAATACATTTCAAGTGACACATTACATGACACACTAATTTTAATGACAATTATTTGATAAAAATACAATTGTTTGATACTTTAAAAAATGTACCAATTTTTACGTAAATCATATGCGATTTACACATTTGAGTTTAAAGAATACCTTATAAATATGTATTCGAGAAATAAATAATCAACTCAAAAAGACATTAGTGATACGTATAAAAAAATACACAACCAGCTGAAAATCACATGTGATGTATTCCGAAATACTACACAACCTATTAAAAAAAACCTAAGTTATACGTATCCAAAAATGTATGCAACAACTAAAATGACCCAAGTGATATCCAAATAAATATACAACTATTAGCGATACGTACCCAAAAAGTACACAACCAACTAAAAAATAAATAAATGATACATTTTAGAAAAACTACACAACCAATTAAAAAAGACCCAAGTAATATATAATAAACTTTTAAAAAAATACACGTGATACGTATTCGAAAAAATACATGACGAACAAAAAAGACCCAAGTAATATATAATTTAAAAAATACATGATCAACTCATAGTAAGAAAATCCCAAATAATACCTAAAAAAAATATACAACTAACTAAAAAGGCAAAATGATATTTGAAAAAAAAAACTTAATCACAGCTTAAAAATAAAGTAAATAAGGAAGCTAAACTTGTGCATCACTTAAAACTAGAATTACAAGAATTTGTACATATTTCAATTGATGAACTGTTGCATTAATTATAAATATTATACTAGGCAGTTGTGGTTGTATGTGTTAACAAGCTTGTGCTAGCACCTCACAATAAAGATGTCACGATTGATTACGTATCAATCGACAACGGCACAATGGAAAATCGATTCTGACATGTGGTTTGAATTTAAAACGGACATATGACACTACATACGTATTAGAGTTGATTTAAACACAAAGATATAACTTAAACACATTGTAAGAAGAAGATGTAATATTAATCATTGGAAGTTAAGATGAAAAAGTAACACATATTTTTCAAGTCATGCCATAAATTAGAAATATCCATAATACCCTTTCATTTATGTGAATTAATTTTTGTTTCTCTTAATTAATAATGACACATGTCTTCTTCTTACTGGTTCTTATTGTTTGTATTTTAAGATTGGTTCTTACATGAACGCAAATCTATATATATATGTATATATATATATATATATATATATATATATATATATATATATATATATATATAGGGGCGAGTTATATGCAGAACCTGTTTTAGGTGTAGAACTATGTAGAACTATTTTCAACCAATCAGAAATTAGTATTATTAAAAAAATTTCTTTAATTGAAAAGGATAAAATGGTAAAAACAACCTTTTTATTCTTTTGGATTTTTTAATGAAAAACCTTTTAAAATCCCTTAAATTTAGGAATTGAAGAATGCCAACATAACATGTTTTGTTTTTTTTCTAATTTCTTTATATAGTTACGTTTTTTATTTTCAATTTTTTTTAGTATTCCTGTTTTTTTAAAGTAGGGTGCATTTATGTTTTTATAATGTTGTAATTTTACATAAATGCTACACAACATACGACTTATAGATTTACAAAAAACATGAATGTTTTTGGTTTGTAATAATAAAAAAAACATAAATGTTATATACTTTTACATCAATGTTCTTGATTTGTAATCAAACTAAAAACATAAACTTTATACATATAACTTATAAATTTACTATAACAAAGAACAAGATAACTAGATATCTCATATAAATGAAATACAATTAATAAGAAAAAAGTGCATGTGTAACATAGGTGACCGCTCTAAATAACATAGATGCACGCTCCGAATAACATGGATGCACGCTTTGAATGACATAGGTGTACGCTCCAAATAACATAGGTGCACGCTCTAAATAACATAGATGTACATTTTGCTATTTGATAAAATTCTTAAAAACATATGAGCCCCTTCCAAGAACATACGTGCATGTTGCGCTTCTTCGTCAAGTTCATTAGAACGTATATACACGCTTTCCAAAAACATGTTTGCTTCCGAGCAAAGGTCTATTATGAAGCATAAAAAAACCTGAGCATAGTCATAACAATACATTTAGAAACACGTATGCACAAAGCTTGAAATGTATACAAACAGTTGTACAACACATATGTGCTCTTATTGTCTAATTTGGAAAACTTTACACATGTGAATGGCAATAGATAGATGAAATCCAAAGCACCGTGTACAAAATGAAGCAAGAAATCAATTTAAAAATGGATTACTCCGTAAAACAAGAAGCTACACACTCGTGTAGTGCAAAACTGGATAGCTTACAAATCTGGTGAAGCATCTTAACTGAAGTTATTAACGAGAGAGCACATCCAAACCGGTAATAGATCTTAACCGCTTACAGATCCGCACGAGATACCGAAATTAGCTTAGTTTCTGTAAATTTGATGGGACGTTTTTTTGGTTTATCGGTGGTAGGGGTCATCCTGGATCTGCAATCGTAGACATTGATGTCCTTCACCTCCGACCTTCGTCGCTGTCCAAATCCAACTTTTTTATTAATTTATTTCACAACAACAAATAATAAAACAAATCTATGTTATTTAATGATAATTATTGTAAAGAAGGGATATTGGGTTCCTGAAGAATCTGAACAAACAAATGAGGATCATCAACGCATTGATTTATTTTTCAGATTTTCATCTTGTAGTTTTGGATCTGGAATTTTTTTGTATGGAGGCTATGAAAGTTATGGCTAGGTTTTAGGATGAGAGATAAAAAGAAGAGTTGATTGTGACGGTTTTATAAGGAGTGTATGTAGATTTGTTTTAATATTTATTTAATTAATCGTACTACCTATAATGCCCTCTTTAGCTTTTGTTAAATTAAAAATAAATCCTTTATCTTTAGTTTTATTGCAATTATAACACATTTAATCTCAGTCTTTAACCATAAGCATCTAATGGTCCAGATTCATTTATAAAGTTCTACATGGTTCTACACTTAAAATGAGTTCTGCATATAACTCTTACCTATATATATATATATATATATATATATATATATATATATATATATATATATATATATATATATATATATATATATATATATATATATATATATATATATATATATATATATATATATATATATATATATATATATATATATATATATATATATATATATATATATATATATATATATATATATATATATACTTTTACCTATCCAGAATTTACTGATTTTGAACATATGAAAAGTTTGTTATGATCAGAGGGTCTTACTCTAACCCATTTGTTTAGCCCTCCTCCAGATATTTTATTTAATATATAATCTAAGTCTCATGCTCGTTTGAAGGTCCAATTATACCCCTAAGTACCCTAACCATCTTAAAACATTAATTTAAACCCGACTGATTTCAAAACTGCTTTGACCTCCGACTGTTGTAACCTGTTTTTGACCCACTTTCCCACCTCCAATTTAGTTCTCGTTTCTTGAAATTGAAAGCCAACTCAATTACCTTTCCAGGGGTACTTGGATCGCAACTCAAAAGTTTGTTGAACTCCAGCTATGATTAAAACAAACCTAAAATTCTGCCCAGTTTTTTAAAAACGAATTTAACCCTACTAATCTAATTAACCACCCATAGCATGTATGATTCTTAACCTTAATTAATCTAATCATGTTTATATTTTTAAAATACAGAACTTAAGATTATCCTAACCCTAGATCCATCATCTATTGATTAAGAATAAATTAAAAACAATTTAATTAAAAAGAGATTGAAGGTTTTTACCTTAGAACTAATAGAAGACAAAAATTTTATGAAAACCCTAAACTCCATTGATGAAACATCGTGTGTTTTTTTTCTCCAGGATTATGAAGTGTTTTGGTTTAATTAAAACATTATATGGTTAAACAAAAGAATCCTAACCCAATTATAAAAGCCTTATTTCCTTTTTTATTTTTTTCCTTTTTTTTTCCCCTTTCTTGCATCACATAACCGACCAACACCCCCTAAATTTCGTTTTTTTTAACTTTATTGTTAAATAATATCTTATTAATATTACCTTAATTTTCCTTAATTTATTTCAGCCCCTAAAGCCTCCAAAACCTCAAAACCGTAAAACTAGTCAGTTTTTACGCGAATACCGTAAAAGACGTAAAAATATACAGTTTTATAAAAACTCTTGAAATATGAAATAAACTAAATAACTAAGTCCTAAATGACTTAAAACCATCCCAGAAAATTTTCCCGTCACTAATTACCTTATCTGAGACATCAAAATGTTAAACCCTAAATCGTAAAAATACGATTTACTATAATACATATACATACACATAAAACCACTAAACAACACCATCTCATTTCATAGTCACTACATTGTGAGCTCATGAACATAAAATCATCACACATCTTTTCACTCACAAGGTACCCCGTACCTGTAACGATATCCAAACCACAATCTATACACACTAATTAGCACATAAACACGTAAAGACACGTAACTTGCACAAAATAATACTAAGTGACGAACCTCAAAACCGCGGTTGTCACATCACTCCCTCCTAATAGAAATATCGTCCCGAGATTTACTCCTTAGGATTAAACACACAAACAACAAATCACGTGAAGATACTTGTTCTAAATGAACTCTTATCATTTCCATTTGTACTTTAGTTCAAGTCTCAAATTACCACATATACCAACCAACAATATTTAAATTCATTCCCAAACTCTTGACCTCACAGCCAATGAATCTCACAAATGACTTTTTGATAAAACAAAGACTCTTACTAACACAAATCCTGAATAACCGTACATGAAAATATGTATTCTCAAACAACATTTACCAATCTTAATACATGAAATATATCATGTATACCACTCAATTCCCGCAGGTAATTCTATACTCATAAGCTACTAGTTTGATCTTTCCAAAGATCATAAATGGACCTATAAAACTCTACATCAACTTTTCCATTTTACCAAAACATACCACCCGTTACAATGGGTGAAACTTCCTACATAACTTTGTCACTAACTCTAGTGGTTTCCTCCTTTTCAACATAGCATCTCTTGTTTCTCTCATCCTTTCCACAAACACCATTTCCACATTAGTAGTCTCTTTCACCAATTTTAGTCTACCATAAGGTCAACTCACCCTATCCTTCCATATAGTGCCTCAAATGGCATTCATCGACTTCTAGTATGATAACTATCATTATATGAAAACTTAGACATCGCTAACGAGTTTCCCACCTCCCTCTAAATCAGTCACCGAAGATCTCAACACGACTCCTATACTTGTAGCAATTTCTCACTTCGTCCATCCTTTTCCAATTAGCTGGATATACTCATATCCAACCATGTTCATCAACTCCCTTTAGTCCGTACCCCCAAACTACTTAAAATTTCCAATTTCCTTATACAAGTGACCTATGACGGTGTTTCACATATTCATTAGTTCATTATAACAAGGCTCTTCCAATCCAAAGCAGCTTATGATCTATACATATCACAAAAAGGACGGTTATCTCAGTTAGTCTATTAACTGCCACCCAAACCCATGCTACAACTACTTCCATTAAATTTGGATAACTCATTAGTAGCACCTATACACTTCCTTCTCACTTTTCTCCATGAAGGATTTTTTTTTTATACTCAACACTTTCTTTATACTTGCAGAATGTCTTACCTCCAAGGTCATAGTGCTCCTCATCTTGTCTCAGTTAGTCCAAGCCCTTCGTCCCTCATGACACATCACATATATAACTCCTCATCCATTCGATTATCAGTACTAAGCCTTCCAATCAAATAGTATAGGTCAGTGCCATTTCCTTTCCACACTACTGCAATATTAGCATGCTTAATGCCTTAGTCTACTAATTAGGCTATACCAAAGTTTTACCTCCGGTTCCTATCTCGACTCCCTTGTTACTTCCATGAGTTCTTAATCTCCCATGTTATGTATTCAATTCATCATGATCCACTGGTTCAGCTCTTTGTAGCTCCACTCCGGTACTCGATCTGTCCTTCTTCGTCACGAACCATACGGAGATTCCCATCATAGTGCTTTCACCTTTCCAGTCCTTGCAACTTATGTGACTCCTTCGAAATCTCTTGCTTGCTTCTAGCAGCCGACACGTAGTCCTTTTAGCTCCATGCTTCACGATGTAGCTCTTCACGCACTCCTTCTCGTCTCTATGATGTTACCTAGGAACTTCACATTACCCAGTAGCCTCTAACTTCAACTCATCTACCACAATATTTCTAAAGGTAATTCAACCCCTCAATGGCTCACTCTTCCTTACTTGTTGTAATCACCGTTAATCAGCCTCCTACCAATCATTCTTTTACATCCATGTTTTCCTTTACGTGTCTACTACTAACTCGCCTCCATAACTATACCAATTCCCTTGTGTGTTATTTTCCCAATCTTTCCTTTAGTAGAAAATTTCTACTCTACCCTCACATCCGCTGGTACTTTCATCAATCTCCTAATGGTACTTCAACCAACTTCTCATAGCATGACATCTCGTTCCCACGACCAGTCAACCAACTTTACTTACTCCCTTATTCCCGTAACCAATCTAAGTTTCAAAACTCCACAAATCTTAATCATTCCTTCAACACAACCTTTAAACCAAAACACATCTCTGCATTCTAATATCTAACCGTAAGTAATACTACCCAACTCTATCCTCTCATCCTAACGTTTCCACAACCGCATAACTAAATCAACCATGACGTGTACCAAAAGAATTCCAAACGATCGCGTCCCATAATAAATATAGGGTAAACCGAAAGATCAACCATAATGAACCCTAGCCAAAACAACTGAAGACGAAACAATGTAATCCAAAAGATTCAATGGAGTGTGCCAACAACAAAAAATTAGACTCGTCACGGTTAGTATTACCAAATTTCGATACCTCATAAAAAAATTTAAACTTTCGCCCCATTTAGTTACTCCTCATAAGAACCAAACTTCAATATTACTAAAATCAATCATACTCGTTTTGAACAATAAACTCATCTTTTATCTTCATTATTTTATCAAAGATATCAACTAGTTAGTATACTACAATCTTATTCTAACCATTATCTTGTTTACCCATATTAAACTTATTTCACTTGTTATTATGAAACCAATACATGTTTATAAAAATACATTGTTTTTTTTTCATTTTATTCTATATTATTATTATTATTTTTTAAAATCCATTTAGGCTGGTTATAACTAAACTACTACACGTTTACAAGGTGTGGTGTTATTATTATCATTACTATAATAAAATTTCCCTTTTTACTCTTTCCGTCTAGTTAAATACTTCTAAAATTTTAACTCCACTTAAGAAATTTTTTGTAAAATTTCTTTACCCCTTTAAAATGTATTATCACATGTTACATAGAAAACTAATCCAATTATTCTCAAGACAAAATTTTTTTATAGCTTACTTCCACAAACTTAAAAAAAATATGTAAGTCACGATATCATACCATACACTTACAAATTATTTTCAAAACCGTTTTCCTATAATTAGCCACACTTATTTGTAAGAAAATTTAGTAGTTCTCATTAATTAAAATACATACCCGAATGTAGACACACATGAAAAGACTCAAAACGTCGTTGGAACTTCATCAAACTCCAGCACCATAAAACACGAGCAAACACAAGGTACATTCAAGTTATAATAACTACTGAGCGACCAAATATCATAACTTAACACATACTAGTATATATACATCCGCATATAGATACCTATTAAATCACCCAAAACATACTCGTTACCATACATGTCAGATCAATCAATCGCGTCATACACTCGTTTCTCCATACGAGTAATCACCATCTTACCACAAGGCATAAAACCCATCACTAAAACCAGTCCATATCGTGTGACCCCATAATCACACAACATGAGTATAACCCAAAACATATAACACACTCAAAAATAGCCCCATATGGTAGACAACCGTTACATAAACCCATATATTATACATATACCCAAAAATCCACATCTCATCATATACAAGCATGCACTAACCCTCTTTCATGCAATCATACTTGAGAACCCATTGAAGTTGTGGTACTTGTATAACTATGTTGGCCACCATACTTATACAATTACCCTTTCCTCAATGCACTCCCTCCTATGATGACACTTATAGCAATCAATCAACATATAACACATAAATCCATCTACTCACATAAGCTCATAACCACATAAACAATAAGGTCCAAAACTCCATCTATTAAAATAATATAGTCAAACCCTTGGAATACATAAATCCATAGTCTAGCTAAAACAGCATAGACAAACTCCAACACAACATCATAATCAATTATAACTCATGTCGCCCATAAGAGTGGAAACAACTTAAAATCCTTCCTATCCACCTACTCCTAGTAACTCAAATCACCAAATGATTCTTAGGGAACATGACTTAAACATCAAAAGAAAAATACTATACATTAGGTACACCAAATAACTTACTATGGTGAAAGTAATTTATATATCAAAAGCAGAACAGAAATTAACAGGTGACTAAGTATGGGCAACTACAGTTCAACTCATACTAGTCAAAATTCACAAAAAATAAAATTTAGGAAAATACAATCAAGACCACACATAATCCTGTGACGCCTATATGCAGGGATCCTTAAGCTATAGACTAGGCTAGGCAACCTAATTCTCGATAACCATTGTCTCTAATACCATTCTGTCACACCCCACCATGGCGGAATACGGGGCGCGACGTATGGATATCATCACAACAATAGCGTGTCTATAGAGATAACTAAATGAAATGGAAATTTCATAAATGGTGACACAATGTCATGAAGATATCTCAAACAATGCAGGCGTCTAGGTAAGTAGGTAACATGTCTACCTCTTACCAAAGCCATATAATTAACAAATAACAAACATATATGTGTCTACAAAGTATCACTTATTCAAACATAAATAAAGACTAAGAGGAAAGGGGGGTTCCTCTAAATGAAATCCTAAGCCTTCCAGCTAGCCACTCTTATTCTCACGCTTAACCACATTCTCACCTGAAAGAGACTCTAAAACACGTCAACATAAAGTTGGTGAGAGTCATAGGTTTAGACTCCAACGCCAAATCAGTTATAAGCTGTGAATAATAACCATTAACAAAAGAACATATGGACAATATGCTACAATTATGTATTAACAACCAGCATTCAAGATTAACCAATCACCACAAATCCAAGGCTCCAAGCCTTACCAATAACCACAATTCCAAGGCTCCAAGCCTTACCAATAACCATGGTCCCATAGGCGCCCATACACCTATGAACCAATCCCAAGGCCCCGCCTTGTCAACATCCCCTTGGTACCAAGTCAAACCACAATAACTGAGACGGTACGTATCCCCTGATCCAAATCATAAACACAATCAAGAATCACATAGTAGTTAACACATAAGTGTACACACAAGTCCATCACAAATCATAAAAACATTCACAACATTCTTTAAAAAACCATATAGTATCTCTTCCATCCATCTGGAAATCAAATCATAAAAAGACATGGGACTATGAAACTCACCTGAACAAGCTTCTCCAAGTACCAGCGCTCTAGCACAAATCTAAACACACAAACGTATACAATCAAGACATGAACTACATACCAAAATGAGTCATCAATCTATGATGGATATATAACCTTCTCCTACAACTTAACCCCATTTATATGTCATATGAATATCATTACACCCCTATATAAAGCCCTTAACTTAGTTTAGTTCATAACTCGTCTCGTTAACATTTAACCCAAAACAGTCCAGTTTTTCATACTTCAAACTATTGGTCGAACACCCGCTTAAACAAAATATCATGCCCTGTAAAAGAAACCCTATTCCCTTACATGTCTTAGATAATTCTCCCATTTGACCACAACCTTAAAGCTACTGTTAAGGCCTCCATATATATATATATATATATATATATATATATATATATATATATATATATATATATATATATATATATATATATATATATATATATATATATATATATATATATATATATATATATATATATATATATATATATATATATATATATATATATAGTGTAACTTTATTTGTAGAACCATTCTTAGTGACAGAACTTGCAGAACCATCCTTTTTACTGTTATTAATGCCTAATGTACAACACATTAATACAAGATGGCAGGTATGTAATTAAGGAAAAAAAATTAAATTACTAATTTTAATACTGGAAGGGCAAATATGGGTTTTTATATTATCCCTAAAATAGTGCTAGAAACCCTTCTCAAATAAAACTACCTATTTTTTTCCCAGATCTATTAATAAAAAACCAAACGCCGACTCCCTCTTTCCTCTCAACCCTACTGTTTGCAAATCCATCAAAACCACTGGACGGACGTGTTGCATCTTTATACATATTCAATGTTCGATCAAATCCGGATCTGATGTGGCGGTTTGCTTAAGTAGGACGACGCAGCCGGATCGAACACGATGGAGACCGGATTTTGAATCTACCATCTACACTGATTTGAGGTTTGATTTTTTTATTCTATATTGAATCTCGCATCTTTGATTTACGCAAGGAACCATCTTGCTTGAACACGATGGAGACCGGATTTCGAATCTATCTGAGGTTTGATTTTTTTATTCTATATTGAATCTCACATCTTTGATTTACGCAAGGAACCATCTTGCTTGAAAATGTAGGATAAGAAGTGATTTTTTTTAATTTCTGAGTTAAAACATATGATGTTTCATTTTTATGAACGTGTTTTAATTTAAACGTGATAGACGTGGTTCATGTGTGTTTCTGCGCGGAAACATGTATGTTTCTGCGCGAGAACATGTATGTTTCTGCGCGAAAACATCTATGTTTCTGCGCGAAAACATCTATGTTTCTGCGCGAAAACATGTATGTTTCTGCGCGGAACATGTATGTTTCTGCGCGAAAACATGTATGTTTCTGCGCGAAAACATGTATGTTTCTGCGCGGAACATGTATGTTTTTTAGCGAAAACATGTATGTTTCTGCGTGAAAACATGTATGTTTCTGCACGAAAACATGTATGTTTCTGCGCGGAAACATGTATATTTTACGTTTTAAGAAACATGTATTTTTAAGTAGGGTTTCTTTATCGTTATTATAAAAAAATATATGTTTTGTTGTTATAAAAACATTTATGTTACAAGAAACATATGTGTTTTATCGCTCGTATAAGATTAATGAAAGAAATGTGTATATATGTTTTGTGATTTGTTTTTTTTTTGTGCATGCTTGTTTCAGATATATAAAGATGATGAAAGATGATGATGTCATTTGCAGACTTAGAAGTAGATGAAAGATGATGATATCATTTGAAGACTTAGAAGTAGATGAACACATATACAGATGAAAGATGAAGATAATTTGCCATTTCTAGAGAGATACAACTGTTGTATATATGATTTTTTATACTTGTTATTAAATGAAATGTAATATGTATGTACATGAATATTTTTTCATTTATAAAGGTTTAGCTTATTTAATATTTGTTTTAAATTCAAAAAAGTAATACACAATAAAAAGATGTATATTTACGTTCGTATAGAAAAAACATACATGTTCTTAAGAGAAAAACATACATGTTTTTAAGAGAAAAACATTCATGTTCTTAAATTTTTTAAAAATATAAATGCTAAAAAAATAATTTTTTTGAAAAAAAACGAAAAATAATGAATTTTGAAAACGTTTTTTATAAAAAATTAAGTAAAATGTATGTTTTACTATTATGCCCTTTTGATTTAAATTAAATCTATTAATAATACTAAATTGTGATTGGTTGAAAAGAGTTCTGCAAGTTCTGTCACTAAGATTGGTTCTGTAAATAAAGTCCCCCTATATATATATATGTATATATATATATATATATATATATATATATATATATATATATATATATATATACTTTTACCTATCCAGAATTTACTGATTTTGAACATATGAAAAGTTTGTTATGATCAGAGGGCCTTACCCTCACCCATTTGTTTAGCCCTCCTCCAGATCTTTTATTTAATATATAATATAAGTATCATGTTCATTTGAAGGTCCAATTATTCCCCTTAGTATCCTAATCATCTTAAAACATTAATTTAAACCCGACTGATTTCAAAACTACTTTGACCTCCGACTGTTGTAACCTGTTTTTGACCCACTTTCCGACCTCCAATTTAGTTCTCGTTTCTTGAATTTGAAATCCAACTCAATTACCTTTCCAGGGGTACTTGGATCGAAACTCAAAAGTTTGTAGAACTCTAGCTATGATTAAAACAAGTGACCTAAAATTCTGCCCAGTTTTTTAAAAACGCTACTAATCTAATTAACCATCCATAGCATGTATGATTCTTAATCTTAATTAATCTAATCATGTTTATATCTTTAAAATACAGAACTTAAGATTATCTTAACCCTAGATCCATCATCTATTAATTAAGAATAAATTAAAAACAATTTAATTAAAAAGAGATTGAAGGTTTTTACTTTAGAACTAATGGAAGACAAAAATTTTATGAAAATCCTAAAATCCATTGATGAACCATCCTATGTTTTTTTTCTCCAGCGATTATGAAGTGTTTTGTTTTAATTAAAACATTATATGGTTAAACAAAAGAATCTTAACCCAATTATAAAAGCCTTGTTTCTTTTTTTATTTTTTTTCCTTTTTCTTTCCCCTTCTTGCATCACATAACCGACCAACACCTCCTAAATTTCGTTTTTTTTATTTTATTGTTAAATAATATCTTATTAATATTACCTTAATTTTCCTTAATTTATTTCAGCCCCTAAAGCCTCCAAAACCTCAAAACCGTAAAACTAGTTAGTTTTTACGCGAATACCGTAAAAGACGTAAAAATATACAGTTTTATAAAAACTCTTAAAATATGAAATAAACTAAATAACTAAGTCCTAATGGACTTAAAACCATCCCAAAAAATATTCCCGTCACTAATTACCTTATCCGAGACCTCAAAATTTTAAACCCCAAATCGTAAAAATACGATTTACTATAATACATATACGTACACATAAAACCACTAAACAACACCATCTCATTTCATAGTCACTACATTGTGAGCTCATGAACATGAAAGCATCACACATCGTTTCACTCACAAGGTACCCCATACCCGAAACGGTATCCA
Organism: Glebionis coronaria; assembly: GCA_025667525.1. NCBI lineage: Eukaryota > Viridiplantae > Streptophyta > Magnoliopsida > Asterales > Asteraceae > Glebionis > Glebionis coronaria. The sequence goes on along the minus strand of JANFOE010000610.1, from coordinate 172,447 downwards.
AACCACAATCTATACACACCAATTAGAACATAAACACGTAAAGACACGTAACTTGCACAAAATAAAACTAAGTGACGAACCTCAAAACCGCGGTTGTCACACCTTGTCCAAAGATAAGATCACTCACACACTTGTGATGTGATTAAAGATGAAGCTTTTATGAAGATCATCCTCTCCTAAAGATCTAGTCATGTTCATAATTTGTTTTATTTTAGTCTTGTGTAGATCCAATGTATTTGTGAATACTTGGATCTAGTCTTGTGTAAATCCATTTTATATGTGTATACGTGGATTTGTGTTGTGTAGATCCAAGTTACATGTGTATACTTGGATATGTGTTTTATTGAGTTATAATAGTTGTGAGTCCTCACTAAACTATAAAGTGATGTGGTTGTGTCTTGTGAGTTCTCACTAAACTATAAAGTGATGTGTAGTTGTGTCTTATGAAGTTCTCACTTAGCTTCAAAGTGAAGAGTCGTGAAGATTGGTTCTACCTTTCAATTAGAACTTGACATCTAGCCTTGTGTCGTAAAATGGTGATGTAGGCAACGTTGTGAAGATTGGTTCTACCTTTCGATTAGAACTCTACATCTATCCTTGTGTCGTAAAATGGTGAAGTAGGAAACGTTGTGAAGATTGGTTCTATTTTCTATTAGAATTCGACATCTAGCCTTGTGTTGTAAAATGGTGAAGTGGCGACGTTGTGTAGATTAGTCCTAGCTAAGATTAGGTCTCGACATTTAGCTTAGTGTTGGAAAATAATGTTAGCAACTTTGTAAGGTTTTCTCCGCCAAGAATGGAGCTTGTGTAAATCTCGAGTAGGGTGTACTCGAGGAGTGGAGTAGCAACGAACATAGATCTTCGTTACCGAACCACTATAAATATTAGTGTCTTCCTATTAGGTCGTTTCTTTCCTTAATTTTTACTCACTCTTATTATCACATCATTCACATCTATTATCTGTCATTGTTAATGCATTAGAATTGAACCAAATCATTATTCAACTAGCTTTTAAGTAAAAGGTAGTTTTGAGACAAACCTAATTGAAAGGAATTTTAATTAGGACATAAACCAAAGAGAAACTATTCAACCCCCCCCCCCCCCCCTGAAGACTTAGTAGTCACTTTAGTCATGTTTGGGCTTTGCATCAGTTCCTTGATATCTTGGATTGCTCTTTGCGGCTAAGGTACGTTTTCGTCATTCCACACGCCCTATTAATCATTCTTTTGATCATTACTTGACTATATGCTTGTTCTTGGCATCCTTGCCTTGACATTTGTTTGTGGTATGTGATTATATTCTTATATACTCTCAAACCTTCATTGCTTAGATACTTGACTCACTTCGGAGATGTAGAGTGAGTTAGTAGTAGCTTAAAGTGTCAAGCATGATTTCCATGGTTTGCACCCATACGGTTAGTAGGCCCTATATCATGTGTAATATGTGCAATTAATCTCATCTCTCGGATGATTGATTAATCCCTTGAGATACCAAACTACTCCATAAGTTGTAGTTAGGATAATACACATTTGTAATTGAAATATTCCAAGGATGTTGTTATTGTAAGCCCTAGCAATAATAATTGTCTGATCATGTGTGAGAGAAAATGAATCTATACTTTGCTCATTGTTTTAAATAGCATTAAGACTACTCTTGAAAATGATCTTAATCTATTTTGTACAAAATTGCTTAGTATGGTTCATTACCAAATCCGTTTAGACTTTCGCCGGAAAGGCACGTCTTAAACCACTATAAATGACACAATCTCTTCGTTTCTACTACTTGAAGATTGTTACTTGTCTCTTGAGCATTGATCTTGGTCTTGATTCACTCCCCTTGGGTCCTCTCTTTTTTGCTTCTTTGCTACGATTAGTCGTTTCTCTGTGTCGATCTCTTTCGGTCTCGATTCAACTCGTAATCCTTCACTTAGGCATTATCACCTAGTATTGAAGTGGTCTAATGATTTCCAAATGGCTTGAGATATATTTGAAGTATTTTAGAAAAACTTGGTTTTGAAAATTTCTTTGTTTTTCTTTGTTAAAAACCTGCTACTGCTGGCGGTTCTTTAATTGTCACAGTGCTAACCCACGGTTCCATATCGATAAGGCACCACGGCCCCACCAGGTGAATAATTTAATCAGTTTTCAATAAATAACACTATCTCAAACAAACCCTCCATTTCTTCTTCATAGAAGGCGACGGGTTTCTTCATTCCACCATTGTTGAACCTTCAAAAACACCAAATCACTCAAGATTAATTGATTCAAAGTTATGGGTTTCAATCATCCCTCTTCCAACATCAGTTAATTGTAACTACTTTCACTCATTTTCAATTAATTTTATCTGGGGTTCTTATTTTCATAATTGGGGATTTTTAAAATTAATATTGAATTAGAACCTTGTTAGGAATGTGGTTTGACATAGTTATATTACTATGATTCCTTAGGTTCGAACTCATTGAGATTTCACTAAAACCCACTTGTAGAACAATCCGAATTTTGACTAAATATTTTTGGTTAAATGATGGAATTGATAGGAACCCATGAACAAATTGATAACTGCGTTGTTAATGCTTACCCAAAAAAGTTTTTGAAAAACCTTTGTTCAAAATTCATGGTTGATTTTACATTGTTCATATGTTATAGTCAATGATGAATTTGGTTTATTGTGAACATGGAAATGTTAAGGATTAATCCTTAGTTTGACAATCATTTGATTATGATTTTGGTTTTTGGTCATTATGTAGCATATGAGTGATTGGGAAATATTTTGTTGTTGTTGTTTATAGGTAACTAATCATGCCTTCGGAATACCATAAAGACCATTGAAATACTAGAGCTTATGTGCCAAACCTTGCCGACTTTTGTCCCTCACCAACCCTTTCTAATACATTTTGTTCACTCCAAAACCGTTGCTTTCTTGAGGGTAGAGTTGTCAAAGAGAACATTAGGGGTTATACATACATCAAAACAATGTTTGCTCAAATTGGCTTTGATTGTTTGTTATATATCAAAGAAGATATTTACCCCGAATTTCTCTTGGAGTTCTTTAGCGGATAATCTCTTATCTATAATGACAATGGAGTATTCGCTAGGTTCACCATAAATGGTAAACTCATCCAATACTCTCTCGAGGCTTTTGGCGCGGTTCTTCATGTGCCATTTGATTGTACTTGTTGGTTCACTGATGCTTGGAGGCTTGATGCTCTAATTGAGTCTTCCGATAGTGCTCCAAATGACGACGAAGAGCTAGACCTTGACCTCATCCTTGATGTCATTACCAAAGAGCGTAGTTCAACCGTTGTTCGAAGTATCCACTCTACTAAGCGATCTATAAATTTCCATGAGATACTCAAAAGCGACCTTAATGCTTGTTTGATCCGATGGGCCGACATTCTTAGGGAAAATGTATTTTGTATTGGTGGAAACCAGGATCATATCCCGGCGTGTATGGCACATATGTTATGTTGCATCTTAACCAACACCAAGTACAATCTCGCATTTTACATCGCTCGACGGATTACCTATGCTCTCTCTCGGCCAACCACAAATCTCCCATATGCAATGCTCCTCACTCGTCTTTTCACAAAGGTTGGTGAAGACTTTCCCGAGCTTGATCTTTCTCGCTTTCGTCCGGTCAATCGTGTCATCATGCCTATTCGAGAGGTACAACCACGAAAGCTGAGAAGTGATCATGGTACGAGAAGGAATGAACCAAAATAGTCCGATGATGAGGACACTCATATGTCACCAAGTGATGGTGGTGATGAAGGTACGAGTGCTCGTTTCGGCTCTTTGAGTGACTCCAACCCATCTATTAACACTTTCATGGACGGGTTAGACCATCTTGTTCCTCCTCCTCACTATGCCACTAGTGAACTTCTGGAAAATCTCTCACTTGAGCATGTTTATTAATACGAGGCTTTTGCCTAGTAAGAAAATATTATCGTCCGATATTTTCGAATTGAGAAAGGGAAGAATGTGCGACTCAGTCGTCTTTTGGTGAAACAAAGATATGATCGTTGTAGTAAAAGGAAAGTGCAAAACTTTAAAGTAAAAGGCAGGTAAAATAAAGCTAAAAGTAATTAATAATAAATGACGAGAAATTAAAAGCAATTAAAGTAAATAACGCGAACTTAAAACTAAACTAAAGGCAAACTTAAACTTATCCTAAAGGCAACTTGAACTTAAACTAAAGGCAAGCTTAAAATAAATCTAAGGAAAGTAAACTTAAAGTACGGCTAAGTAAAAAGGCTGGAAAAGTAAAGCTTAAGAATTTAAAAACATAAACTTAAAATAAACTAAAAACACCTCACTCAGAATAATTACTCGTTCGGAATGTCACCTTCACTCGGAATAATTCTTCTTCTTTCGGAATAACTTAACAAAACCTTTGATCCGGAATAAAACGTTCATCCGGAATAACTCTTCATCCGGAATAAAAGACTCATCCGGAATATGGGTTCATCCGGAATATACCTTTCACTCGGAATAAACGTTGATCCGGAATAAATCCTTCGTCCGGAATAACTCTTCGTTCGGAATATCTGTTGATCCGGAAAAAAATTATTCAGAATAAATCCGGTTCATTCGGAATAACAGGCTGATTCGGAAAAAGATGCTCACTCGGAATAAGGGGTTCATCCAGAATAACGCTTCATCCGGAATGTTGGTTTATTCGGAATATGCCCTTCGTCCGGAATAACTCCTTTATTCGGAATAATCGGTTTATCTAGAATACTTGCTTTATTCGGAATATATCACTTGATTCGGAATAATTACAACAAAGCATTCATCCGGAATAATAAGCTGATCCGGAATAAATCCTTCTTTCGGAATATCAATCTGGTTCGGAATCTGGGGAAACTAAATAGTGCGAAGAACAAGGAAGGAGATAGGACACGAATTTAAACAAAACTAATCAAAATCAACCAAAAGATTAAATCTAACTAAGCAAATAACATCTACTAATCATAAACTATCAATCCAAATCAATAAAACTAACAAATAAACACCACAATAATCAAAACCCACTTGATTAATACAATAAAAATTGAAGAACATAAACATAAACATAAAGCATAAAGATTAAAGATTAAACAAGAAAGGTAGATAGGAGATTAACAAGAAAAGTAAAGATTCAATAACATAAAAAGGAAACTTACTAGATAATTAAAGGAATTAAAGTGCAAGACAATTAATTAAAATGAAAATAAAATAAATGAGAAAGTAATTAAAATGGTGGAAGACTAATTGTCACTATTAGCCAACACCTCAAATGAAGTGGTGTGGCGTCTATTTATAGGGAGAGGGGAGCATGTGTGCTTCCTTCTTTCTTTCTTTCTTTCCGTCTTTTCGTCTTCTTAATTCTTCGACTTTTTTCGACGTTGTCTCGGGATTAATTAAACTCGTCTTGAAATTTCTTCATTGATAAGACTTGAGTTTCTCGGCTTTATTAAACTTCCGTCTTTTAGACTTGTTCTTCGATAAATCTTCAGAATAGGTCTTGGAATTCCGTTCTTTTTCCACTCTTGATCTCTTGAGTTCTTCTTTTGTCTTTTTCCCCGTGAAAGCCCGTGTTTTCTCCCCTTTTCACATTTTCGTCCTAAATCACTACAAAAACACAAACCACGAATAATTCCGACATTTACGACATAAAATACACGTTTTGGCCTGGTTATTATTGTAATTAAGTGGTAAAAGGATGGGTGTTTTCACACCTATCAAATCTCCTACACTTGACCATTGCAATGTCCTCATGCAATGCATTAATTACAAAGCAAGATTACACTTTTCATCACAATCAATCCACATTGGCCTTTATTAAAGAGATAGAAAATAACAAAACAAGTAAAGAAAACAAAGACTTACCTTAGGATTTTGGAATGTCATGAATGATTATCATCCTCAAGTTTCACGTTCCCATACCAAGCTTAAAAACGAGATCATTGTTATTATAAGTTAGCAAACTAACATGAACTCATGTGGGCCAATTATTTACTTAGACTCCCTTATTCCTAGGTGTATCTCTTATATTTTATTATTGTCTTGAATGATCACGAGGATGCATTGTTTGACTTATTTCGATAGTTATTAAGGCTTAAAATAAAGTGGGACGATTTAATCAATAGTTAGCTAAAGGATAAAATATTTTAAAATTGCTTCTCGGGACCTCATAAAGTTCATATCTTGGCATAACTCGCTTCGCGATTTGAGACCTTTCTCGGACCAATATTTGGCAGTGAATTCATACTTCGAATCTTGAGAGACGTTCATGAAATAATGGTCTTCTCTTCATAATAGGAATTTCTTCACTTGAACTTTTTGAGAGATTCTTCATATTTGGACCACGACTTCTTCATTTTTCTCCAATCTTTATTTGGGACTTTGATATACAACGATCCGCCTCCTTTTAGGACTTGGATCTATTTATCCTCATACCTTGTTAGGGCCTTTTTGGATAGATTTCTCCATGATCTTTACGGGAGTATTTGCTTTTCGTCGTGTGTCTCGATCCTTCATATTGATTTTCGATAAATGATTCTTCACATCACTTGGGATATTTAGCAACAAAATTTAGCCCTCATGCCTTGTTAGGACCTTTTCAGACTCGCCAATCTTCACATCCCGCTTCAATAAGTTATGCCTTGGCTATGAACTCTAATCAATATCGAGCAACTTTTAAACGATCTTGGGCTAGAAGCTAAGTAACTTTTCAAATCGTACAACCTTATTTATTGCAGATAAATTTATTAGCAAGCGATGGGAGAATAGGCTTATAATTAACTCACATAACTTCACGAAAGAATACCAAACTTATAATTGACTCTATCATCTCTCGTTCTCCACAATTTAAAATCTCAAGGAATGAGACTCGTGGATGCTTAGCCTATTAAATCAAAGTTTTGGGTTTTCGAGTCATCTATAGGATCTTGCAAATTCTTAGACTTTTTCAAGTTTAGAAATCGCATTTTAAAGTTCCCTTTATAAACGACTCTCTAGGATCAATTATAGGAACTTGCGAAAAGTTATTGTTCTTAACCCGTGAGAGTTAAGACTTTCGCGTTTTATAGCTCCCTATATAAAAGCCTAGCAAAACTTGACTTAAACACGTTAAGGATACTAGCTAGAGTAAATTTAGATAAGTAAACTCGGATTGAGTCAAAAGATTCACAACGTCGAAAATTAAAACCACTTTATTAAAATTTATTCTAGTAAAGAAAGAAAATAACTATACAAAGGAAAAACTAATAGGCCAAAATAGATTAAAAATTTTGAAAAATGTCGAAAAAATCAATTTCTGGTTAAAATGAGGACAAATACAAGGAAAAGGCCACTTAACTTCGATAGAAGTCCCCCTACACTTGATATAAACATTGTCCTCGATGTTTAAGCATGTGGGAGTAAACTCCCCTACACTTAGGACATTGTGCACATTGATTATATCTTGCTAAGGAAGAGACAACTAAAGAGATTCCTATTTTAATATTGAGAAATATAAAATAGTGAATCGAAAAGAGTTTAGGATAGAACCAGGAAGACGAAAACACGGAATCACGGGTCGTCAAAAATCATCAAGAGTGGATCATTGAGCGCTCGAATCCCTGAATATGAGAAGAGAGGAAATAGCAAACACCAACGGGTCTCCCCTATACTTAGGATAAAGATAGCTAAATTATAGATACTTGGGTTGCCTCCCAAGAAGCGCTTGATTTTTGTTCACTGAGTCGTGAGCCTGACTCGACCTTTATTAGCATAGGAAGAGGCTTGAAAAACATCCACCGGGATCAAATACATAGTTTTCGTCCATCAAATAGCACAAGCTTAAGGAGAACAAGGCAAGCCAAAGAAGAGTAGGCAAGGTTCCCTTAAGCAAAGATGGAGCACGGTGGTAGCAAGGGTGAAGAGGTGCAAGCATATCTCCACTAGTTCCAAAAATCTTTCCTTTTATTTCATCAGATGGATACTGAGATGGCTGAAGAATATCGATACCGGGGTCGAACACCTTTTCCTTTAGGGGAAAATAGCACTCAAACTCAGCAGAATTTGAAGAACATCCGCTAAGAAAATGCACAACCTCGTCCTCAGAAGGTGGACAAAGAGGTGTCAAAACATACGTGCTGCGGATGTTGGTGTCGTCCGGTGTTGTCTCCTTTGAAAGAATTTTCTTCAAATCCGTAGAAGGATGAAGACCATAATCATCAAAGTCTAAAGGAGGGGCATCACTCTCATGAGGGAAGTAGGTATTGAGAAAAGTAGAAAAGTCTTCCTCAAATGAGTAGTCATCCAAAGTAGGATCAAGCATGGATGGCGGAGGATCTTAATCATGTGAAGAATCACTCGAAAGAGTATCGGCCTCATCAAAATCATCATAAGTGGGCATGTCGGGATACTCGGAAGTAAAATCATCATAATCATCCCCATCGGAGCTAGAATCATCATCATAAGCATCATAGATCGGTGGAGAATAATATATGGGTGAAGGTTCCAAATTAGAGAGAGAATCATCCACATCATCTTGAAATTGTGGATTATCATTGCAAGAATCGAATAGAGGATTTTTGTTGACGACAAAATCATCGAGCACATTAATCATATTCGCCGATTCTCTTCCATAGGATTTGTTTGTAAGCTTCCCCATTTCAAAAACTGGTGCATCATCCCCGACTCTTAAGATGAGTTCACACTTATCCACATCTATTAAAGCTCTACCGGTTCTCAAAAATGGGCGTCCAAGTATTAACGGAATACGAGGGTCCATTTCATAATCAACAACGACAAAGTCGACCGGAAAAGTGAATGTGCCAACTTTAATGAACACATCTTCGGCAATACCAACAGGGTAAGCGAGAGTGCGATTTGCAAGCTCAAGAGTCATCTTCGTGGGTGTAAGGTCGGGCAATGATAACTTTTTCCAAACGCTGAAAGGCATCAAATTTATACTTGCCCCGAGATCGGCTAAGGCAGTAAATTCGTCGATTTGGTTAAAAGTACAAGGTAGCACAAAACGACCGGGATCTACAAGTTTTTCCGGAAGTTCTTTAAGAAGGATTGCAGAGCAATTTTCATTCAAGCGAGTATTAACAAACTCGACCATCTTCTCCTTCTTACTAAGCAATTCCTTAAACATCTTGACAAATTGTGGCATTTGGGCAAGAGCTTCAACAAGGGTAAAGGTGACGGTCATTTCGGCAATCTTTTCCAAAAAGTTAGAGACTCGAACGTCATTCTTAGTCAAAATTCTAGCCTTGTTGAGTCGAGAAGGGTAAGGAATGCTGGGGTTTGGGTGGTGGAGGTGTAGAAGGTGAAGGTGGGGTTGGTGGAGGATTCTTCTTGGGTACTTCTTCATGACGAGGCGTAGACGGTAATGGTGAACTAATACTAGGTGTGGGAGTAGTAGGGATAAATGGTGATGGAGGAGGTGTAGCTGATGTAACTGGGGGCGGGATAGATGGTCCTACTAAAGTTGCTCCACTACAGGTAGTAATAGCACTCACATTTGCTCGCGGGTTGGTGACGGTGTTTGAAGGTAGAGAGCCCGAAGTAGAGGGTTGAGTGGTGGGTAAGAAACTAGCCAACATATTCTTCAAATCATTTGTTTGATTGCTGAAGGAGGATTGTATATCATTTCGAAGCTCGGATCTAATGTCATTCCCTTGCTTAGTGATATCCCCATTCAAATTGATAATTTGGCTTTGCAGATTCTTAATTTGCTCTCCTTGGGTTCTCATTAAGGCTTCAACATCTTGATTAATGGGTGGGGCTTGTTGAGCGGGTAGGTGATAAGGATTAGAAGCTCGAGGTGGGATTTGGTTGCTTCTAGCGTAGTTGTTGTTGGGATTGTGGTTTTGAGGAGAAAAACCGGGTGAAAGATAGTTGTTAGACCGGTAACTTAGCAAATTTCGATCCCCTTGAGGTCGGGCTTGGTAATGTTCCGGTGAATAGTTACCATAAGCCGCATACACGTTTTTCGGATTGTCTTGAGTAGAAGGACAATCAGTGTATGAGTGAGGACCACCGCATGTCTCACAAGGAATGGCTACCGCTTTAACTTGTTGTTGTTGGTTTGTAGCGATGAGCAAGATATTTTTGTTCATTTCGGCCATCATGCGGGTGAATTCGGTCATATCGGGGTTTGCTGAAGTAGAAGAAACATTGACTCTCGGGTTGTTCCTTGAAGAAGCGGAGGAATCCCAATTTTTATGATGAGTAGTCATGTTCTCAATAAGCTCTCTACACTCCTCGGGTCTTCTTTTCATAAATGTGCCACCGGCGGCTGCATTAATCGTATCACGATCACGAAAAGTCAAACCGTTGTAGAAAGTATCAATTAAGGTAACGGGAAGCATGTTGTGGTTTGGACATCGATCGATCAAAACATTATATCTTTCCCAAGCATCAAAGAGAGATTCATCGGGTTCTTGCATGAAACCGCTGATTTGATTTCGAAGGCTCGTGACCATGGATGGTGGAAAGTAGCGCGACAAAAATCGTTGAGTCATGTCGTCCCAAGTATGAATGGAATTCTTCGGGAGACGATCAAACCATTTTTCGGCGTGGTGTGATAAAGTATGTGGAAAGAGTTGAAGGCGAAGAACATCCATAGTAGCACCGGGAAACTTCATGCTTTGAGTAATAGTAATGAATTTGTCGAGGTGCTTGTTGGCATCATCATCTGGCAATCCTTGAAAAGGGTTAGTTTGCACTTGTTGGATCATGTGATGCTTCAACGAAAACTCCGGAGCCGTGATTTGCATCGGCGCAATCGGTCCTCCTCTTACAAACATTGTGGGTTGACAAAGCTTCTCCATTGTCCGAAGATCGGGCTGTGGAAGAACATTGTTGTTGTTATTATTGAGGTGCGGTGGATTATTGTTGTTGTTCACACCTGCCATAGCTAAATCTTCACGAGTCTCGGGTTTTGGATAAGTTGAATGTGGAAACCTTGGTTTCCGGATCTTTTAAGCAACTAGGCATAGCCATTGTTCATATGATTAACAATCAAAGCGGAAAAGAACAATAACTATGTAACAAGGTGTTTAGGGCACAATAACATGAATTAAAACACAACTGGATTGCTAATTATATTAATAATCAACAATCACTAGACGTGTATACATTGAATCCCACGTCTAGTGCACACACGCTTTAGGTTTACATTGTGAATGAACTTATGAATAAAACCTAAGACCCTTGGTTCCTTTAATAGTGTAAGGATTAGGGTTTACAAGAGATAATAACAAATAAACAAGTAAATTGGTTTCCGGATCTTTTAAGCAACTAGGCATAGCCATTGTTCATATGATTAACAATCAAAGCGGAAAAGAACAATAACTATGTAACAAGGTGTTTAGGGCACAATAACATGAATTAAAACACAATTGGATTGCTAATTATATTAATAATCAACAATCACTAGACGTGTATACATTGAATCCCACGTCTAGTGCACACACGCTTTAGGTTTACATTGTGAATGAACTTATGAATAAAACCTAAGACCCTTGGTTCCTTTTATAGTGTAAGGATTAGGGTTTACAAGAGATAATAACAAATAAACAAGTAAATCTTCTATTTAAATAAACTTATGCAGAATATATCTTGCATGTTTATCTAAATAGAAGCTTCCATAAGCTTCTTTTTCTACGTTTTGTCAATGCTTGAATTGTATGTGACAATGCTTGATTCCATCAATGCATAATTTGTTCTTGTCAACGCCTGGAATACTCTTGTCAACGCTTAGACAAATACCTTCATGTTTTCTTCGTTTTTGAGTTTCTGCCACATCAACTTTTTGACCCAACAATCTTCCTCTAGTTGATGGTGGCAAAACTCTATGTGTATCTCTTGTAAGTTGTACATGATCTTCAGATTGCTTCCCCTCAAGTGTAGCACGTATTTCTTCCCCTTTTTGTCACATCAACAGGAAAGTAAACAATGTATGCAATCTTTGAAGATTCTCCAAATGTAGCTCTATGTAATGATCTTGAAGAACAATTAATATAATATTTTTGATGTAGAAGTAGAGTAACCCAACCTTGTGTTCCATGTCTTGTACTATCCACGTGATGAAGAACTTATATGAAAACGTAAAGTATAAGCAGACCTCGATCTCTTGTCAATATTCTCATCCTTCGTGAGACACTGAGCACAATAATGTAACTCCTTCAAGTGTTATGACAAGTCTTCGTCACCAACCAAGTAAGCATGAACAAGTTATCTTCAAAAGTAATGTTGACCAAACATGACTTTTTAAGATATGATAGAACACAAACTCGCGAAAATCTTCTTCAAACATCAAACTTACCATAAGAATTCTTCCCCTTAAGCTAACACCTCTTCATGACGAATTTAATGGAATAACATCTTCATACCATATGTAAAAGTGTTACATCGGATAACTCTTTCGCAAGGCTATCCCGATTTAAATATCCATCAAATTCCCACGAATAGTTGCTAACTCGCATTAAGATCAATAATCCCTTTTAAAAATATCCGAGCCATAAATATCAACATGATATTCTAAATTAAAACGGAGATTCCATGTACCTTCGTGTGTAAATACCACCTTTTTATGTGCTCAAAACATACTAATTTTCTCAAACAGCAGCTATCCTTGTGTTATCTGAGATCCTTCTCTATCCAATATATTTGGAATGTGTATTGTCACATATCGGACAATACCTAACAGCGTTTGAAAAACCATATCTCGGACAACACTGTCAACGCTGTCAGCGTTGACTTATTCTGTCAGCGTCAAAATAAAACTCGTCAGCGTCTCAATCAATAAACCTTGTCAGCGTCGACCCAAAAATTTTGTCAGCGGCTAAATAATCCATGACAACGTCCAGAACATGTATCTCTACGTCACTGACATAATTCTCCCAAGTGAATTATAATAATCGACCAACAATGCATTTTCTTCAATGAATCACGTGAAGACAAGGACCAATTGATGAAACCATAATTCACTTACCATGTTGGTCGTGTGAACACACCAATTTTCCACCAATAAGGAAGCTAGCATCATTGTGGAATCATATACTGCCCATAAATCAAATAGTGATAAACACGCATATAATTCCTACAATTTAGCAAGAATATACGTGTGCCATATTCAATCAACACCATATCAGAATTAAAATCCTCCCACGTCTGAGCTCATGCGAGTAATCAGCAACACATATTCCCATAATTCATTCCTTCCATATCTTACGGAGTAACATAAATTACGTCCAAAAATAGAGAGAAACGACTTTTTTTCCATAAATCACGTAGGAAAAGATCTTGTGAATAATATAGCAGCCACAAACCTGCGTGTGATTCTTCACAGCTCCAGTCATCTCTTCATCTGTCCTTGTTTGTCGTGAATAGCAACAACACACAAATAAAAACATGATATCCAGATAATCTGACTTTTCCTTTAAACACGTCATGGCTAGAAACATGTCATCCAATCACAATTCTTTCATCGTGTGAACACAAATCTGGAGCAATTTAATAATGTTTTTGCGATTCATCACATCATTGGATCAATTTAAGAATCTTTCTTGCTTCTTCGTGACGATCCAACGGTCCAATAAAAAGTTATGACCTTCTGAATACTGCTGCGCACACAAAAACGTCCAAAAAAACCCTAGACGAATTTTTTTTCTTTTCAACATACACGAACACCTTGATGGTCCTAGCATCACGAGCCACGAGGCTCATACCAATTGTGGAAACCTTGGTTTCCGGATCTTTTAAGCAACTAGGCATAGCCATTGTTCATATGATTAACAATCAAAGCGTAAAAGAACAATAACTATGTAACAAGGTGTTTAGGGCACAATAACATGAATTAAAACACAATTGGAATGCTAATTATATTAATAATCAACAATCACTAGACGTGTATACATTGAATCCCACGTCTAGTGCACACACGCTTTAGGTTTACATTGTGAATGAACTTATGAATAAAACCTAAGACCCTTGGTTCCTTTAATAGTGTAAGGATTAGGGTTTACAAGAGATAATAACAAATAAACAACTAAATATTCTATTTAAATAAACTTATGCAGAATATATCTTGCATGTTTATCTAAATAGAAGCTTCCATAAGCTTCTTTGTCTACGTTTTGTCAATGCTTGAATTGCATGTGACAATGCTTGGATTGCTCTTGACAATGCTTGATTCCATCAACGCATAATTTGTTCTTGTCAACGCCTGGAATACTCTTGTCAACGCTTAGACAAATACCTTCATGTTTTCTTCGTTTTTGAGTTTCTACCACATCAACTTTTTGACCCAACAATGAAGATCTAGTACGCATACACCTGCGAAAGCAAAAGAAAAAGATACCAAAACAATAGACAATATATATACACTATAGAAATAAAAATAAAATCTTTTTGGATTTTTGAAAAATTTTAATTTTTATGGATTTTTGGAAAGTTTTAAGCAAGAAAATAACGCTCACGAATGAACGGATCCCAAAAAGCAATGCGTCTCTCACAGAAAACCGTTAATCTTTACGAAAAGAGCCGGCAGCGGTGCCATTTAATACGAGGCTTTTGCCTAGTAAGAAAATATTATCGTCCGATCTTTTCGAATTAAGAAAGGGAAGAATGTGCGACTCAGTCGTCTTTTGGTGAAACAAAGATATGATCGTTGTAGTAAAAGGAAAGTGCAAAACTTTAAAGTAAAAGGCAGGTAAAATAAAGCTAAGAGTAATTAATAATAAATGACGAGAAATTAAAAGCAATTAATGTAAATAACGCGAACTTAAAACTAAACTAAAGGCAAACTTAAACTTATCCTAAAGGCAACTTGAACTTAAACTAAAGGCAAGCTTAAAATAAATATAAGGAAAGTAAACCTAAAGTGCGACTAAGTAAAAAGGCGGGAAAAGTAAAGCTTAAGAATTTAAAAACATAAACTTAAAATAAACTAAAAACACGTCACTCGGAATAATTACTCGTTCGGAATGTCACCTTCACTCGGAATAATTCTTCTTCGTTCGGAATAACTTAACAAAACCCTTGATCCGGAATAAAACGTTCATCCGGAATAACTCTTCATCCGGAATAAAAGACTCATCCGGAATATGGGTTCATCCGGAATATACCTTTCACTCGAAATAAACGTTGATCCGGAATAAATCCTTCGTCCGGAATAAACTCTTCGTTCGGAATATCTGTTGATCCGGAATAAATTTATTCGGAATAAATCCGGTTCATCAGGAATAACAGGCTGATTCGGAAAAAGATGCTCATTCGGAATAAGGGGTTCATCCGGAATAACGCTTCATCCAGAATGTTGGTTTATTCGGAATATGCCCTTCGTCCAGAATAACTCCTTTATTCGGAATAATCGGTTTATCCGGAATACTTGCCTTATCCGGAATATATCACTTGATTCGGAATAATTACAACAAAGCCTTCATCCGGAATAATAAGTTGATCCGGAATAAATCCTTCGTTCGGAATATCAAACTGGTTCGGAATCTGGGGAAACTAAATAGTGCGAAGAACAAGGAAGGAGATAGGACACGAATTTAAACAAAACTAATCAAAATCAACCAAAAGATTAAATCAAACTAACCAAATAACATCTACTAATCATAAACTATCAATACAAATCAATAAAACTAACAAATAAACACCACAATAATCAAAACCCACTTGATTAAATCAATAAAAATTGAAGAACATAAACATAAACATAAAGCATAAAGATTAAAGATTAAACAAGAAAGGTAGATAGGAGATTAACAAGAAAAGTAAAGATTCAATAACATAAAAAGGAAACTTACTTGATAATTAAAGGAATTAAAGTGCAAGACAATTAATTAAAATGAAAATGAAATAAATGAGCAAGTAATTAAAATGGTGGAAGACTAATTGTCACTATTAGCCAACACCTCAAATGAAGTGGTGTGGCGTCTATTTATAGGGAGAGGGGAGCATGTGTGCTTCTTTCTTTCTTTCTTTCTTTCCGTCTTTTCGTCTTCTTAATTCTTCGACTTTTTTCGACTTTGTCTCGGGATTAATTAAACTCGTCTTGAAATTTCTTCATTGATAAGACTTGAGTTTCTCGGCTTTATTAAACTTCCATCTTTTAGACTTGTTCTTCGATAAATCTTCAGAATAGGTCTTGGATTTCCGTTCTTTTTCCACTCTTGATCTCTTGACTTCGTCTTTTGTCTTTTTCTTCGATAAAAGCCCGTGAAAGCCCGTGTTTTCTTCCCTTTTCACATTTTCGTCCTAAATCACAACAAAAACACAAACCACGCATAATTCCGACATTTACGACATAAAATACACGTTTTGGCCTGGTTATTATTGTAATTAAGTGGTAAAAGGATGGGTGTTTTCACACCTATCATTTATCGTTCAAACCTTCAAACACGTGGTGAGTTACATGACTTTAGATCGGAGCAAAGGGGAACATTCAAGAGAATTTGGAAGATGATCAAGAACCTTGGAAAGAAGAAGAAATGAAGCAATGGTAATGGTACAAGGATTAACATGTTTGTGAACATGTTTTGAAATGTTGAACTATTTCCTTTCTTTAGACATTTTTATGTTTCTTGTTCTTAGAATTTGGTGTTAACTAACTTATACTTTGTGTTGTGTTGGATTGCTTAGTATTTTAATTCTTAGATGTTTATGTGATCATTGTTTTGATTCACATATCTTTGTGCATTTCTTTTGTGTTAGTTAGCTTTCTAGTTTTGGGTTTGTAGTCTCTTTGACTTGATATAGACTTGTTAAAAATCTGGACTTTTGAAATCTGCTAGAGGATCACCTTTCTAAGGTTTCTGTCCACGGATCCTTAAATACCTGTGGTTCCTTAGTGATAAAGAACCGCAGTCCTCTTTAAGGATCTACATACTTCATTTTTGACAGAATCTTTGCTTTACGCTGTTTTCTCTAAATCATTGTACAAATTGATAAAAATTTTGCTAAAAGACCAGCTTTTTCCCAAATTAGCCTACCTAATTAAATTGTTCATCAAAATGATTTTTAACCCATTACTAGTTTGGATTACCTCCTTCCCTTCTTAATCCTTCCTTGTTTGATCTTCTTCTTCATTCTTCAAACCCTCTTCTAAACCTAGACACACAACCATGGTGTCCAGAAGATCATCAATTTCCTCCAAACAATCCTCATCCAAAAGAAACCTCAAGATCAAAATCAAGTTTCCTAAACTTGATTCTTCATCTTTTCATACACCCAAAAGTGAGATTTCTCCTATTCTCATCTCTTCATCACCCTCACCACCTCTTGCACCATGCAAGACAAGCTCAACTCATGGTACTAACCATTCTCATTCTTCTACCTCCTCTTCATTCCAATCTAGGATGAATGAGTTATCCTCACCATTCACTCTTTGTCCTCTCTTGGATGTGAACCCTCAACCTCTCCAAAGCATTCCCATTATGAATGACATTGTTGAGCCATTGGTTACCTCACCTTTCACCCTACCAAATTCACCTATCTCACCCTTGGACACCATGCATCCTCCTCCTCCTCCTCCCTCAAATATTTCACTTTTGGGTGTTCCTATTTTCTACTTTATGGGTGATCCATACTTCTTTGGATTTCTAGAAGCTCATGGTGCTAATTGTCCATGTTACCTCTATAAAAAATACATCATTCAAAACCTAAGAATGGAAATGTTTGGACTTCATAGGAGGTTGAAAGACATCTTGCTTACCTTGTTCTCCATGCCTCCACCTCCTAGGAGATGAATGATGATTTTCTAAAAATAAATGTTTTCAAGAGAAAATCAAGCCAAGGAAGACTATCTATCAAGAACTAATTTAGCTATCTTTGTAATAGATAGTTGTTGTTTCTTTTCTTGTATTTCCTTTCCTTCATGAGTTTTCATGAAGATGCGTTATGGATTTAGCATTTGTGTGTTTTAACCTATGTGCTCATACTAATCAACTTCAATTTTATGTAAAATTGAACCTTAATCTATCACAATCTCTTAAAACTTGACTAAAATTGGATCAAAATGTTATCTATATATTTTGTCACCCTTTGTCAAGGCACTCTTTGTGAGTGTGTTTCCTTTTGTGCAACCAAAGCATAATCTAGTGCTAAAAGATGTAAAAATCCAAGATTTGTATTTTTTTTTTGAAAAAGTTTATTTTTTCTCAAAATCTTGTAAAATTGCATTTTCATGTCCACTATATGTGGATCCTTAAATATCGCACGGTCCCTTATATATAAGGAACCGCGGGTTCTTTTAAAGAAGCGCGGACAGCAAGCCATTTTTTGGCTCGTTTTTGGTCTTTCTTCTTTGAGGACAGTCTTTTTCAAGATTACTTGTTTACCAGTTTTGGCTAAACATTCCTTGAAAACTTTTGTTTTCATTTAAAATCTTTGCCTTGTCTATTTTCTTTAAATTCTCTTCTTTTGGGAGTTCTTCTTCTCATCCCTCACAATGTCTAACTCTCCTAATCTCAACCTTGACATCTCTTTGTCACAATCTTCTAAAACTAAAGCTTCTTCTTCTAAGCTTTCCAAGAAACCGAAAATCTCGGTTCGACCTATTTGGGTCAAGAAGAACAATGATCATCATGATTCCTCTTCTTCCAAACCGTGCAAGACTTCTTTCTCTCCCATTGTGTATTGGAATGAGACTTTCTCAATCGATCCAATTACCAGAGAAAGAGAAGTTCCTTTGCCACCACCTAAACCATGCAACATACCTCCTCTTAATGACCTATGTTCTTTCACAAATCTCACTAGGCATTGTGAAAACATTTCTTATCCATTATCTCCCTCTGCACCACCACCTTCTCATCTTGATGGTTCTCCCCCATCTAATGACTTTGTTTTACATCATGGAAGCTCGTGTGCTTGTTGTTGATTTTAACAAATTGAACTTGCTCATGTGTATGAAAAGCTAAATTTTATTGAATTTCTTCTCAATCGACCTCCTCTCAAAGTATTTGTTCCCGTGAACAGATCTTCGAATGATGCCTCATCGTCTTATTTTTTCAATTAAAGCATACTTTATGTTTTAGTTGTTTGATTCAACTTAAGCAATCTTTCAGGATTATCACTACTAGAGTAGTTTATGCTTATGTTGCTTATTTTCCTTATTTGTTGTGTTAAATATTCATATTGTGTGTATGAATATTTCCCTTGTATGTTCTTTCATATTTTTGTAATATGAATGTTATGTGTGTTACTCCCTTTCCCATCAATTCGTTTTCACACATTGTTTAGAGTAGATCATGGTTAAAACTTACAATTGATTTTGTGTGATTCCACCAATTCTAAGTTTCTAACCCTTTGGCATATTATCACTTCAATTGGTATTGATGTTTCTTTTCTACCTCTATTCCACCAATTGAATTTTGATTTTGTCAAAACACCCTGTTTGGACATTCTTAGCAAATACTTACTTCTTGTTAGGACCATTGGAATAGTTATTTGTAATAGGTAGACTAGGAGGTATGTAGTTCCTCCTGGTCATAGTAGTAGTAGGAGCAAGTCGTGCTCCTAGTCTTAGTTAAAGTCAAACTTTATTATTTAGTTATTATTCTGTTAGGATATGCATGAGATATGTTAGGAAAGGATATGCATATCAGTTTTACACGTTTTGTTTAATGATGTATTAGGGTTTCCTTGTAGTATAAAAGGAACCTTAGGCAGAAGGGTTTGATACACCTTCATAAAACATAATTCTAGTTATCATTAATATTAGAAATCCTTAGAAAAGGATCAAGTCATTATGATTATTTTGTTCTTCTTTACAGTATTTGTATTCCGCACTTATATTGTGTATAGAGTCTCTCTGTGAATAGACTTGTGATTACAGAAGTCGTTCACCGTTCTTGACAGGCTGCAAGATCCACATCTAGTGGACCCAACAAGTGGTATCAGAGCCTGGGAGAGTCTTTGCACAAGAAGAATCAATTTTTCTCATTACTAACATTTTTGTTTAATCATGTCTGCCTCAAGTTCTACTCAAACAGGAGAAGATAGTACTCCTAGAACTCAGCAACCTCAGCAGATCATTGCCACGGTTTCCAACACAAATGGTAAGTTTCCTCTTCTGAAAAAGGACGAGTATGATAGCTGGGCAATGAAGATGAAATGTTGGATTACCAACACTGATCAAGACCTTTGGAAGATCATTCTGAATGGAAACAGCAGGAAGTTGACTGGAAGAGACAAGATTGGTAATATTACTCTTCTTGACCCTAAAACTCATGAAGAAATCACAGCTGTTCAGAAGGAGATCAAAGCAAAAACTATTTTGCTTCAGTCTCTTCCTGATGATCACATGGGTGACTTCTATCATTTGGATGATGCTAGAGAGATCTAGAATGGAATAAAAGCAAGGTTTGGTGGGAATGAGGAGTCAAAGAAAATGCGAAGATCCATGTTGAGAGATGAATTCACATAATTCAAGATCTCAGAAACAGAAGGTATCCATCAAGGGTATGATAGGTTCCAAAAGATTTTGAGCCAGTTGAATCAACTTCGGTCAAAACTTGATGATGGCGATATCAATGCAAGGTTTCTTAGAGCCTTACCCTACTCATGGAATCAGGTGGTAATCTCTCTCAAAGCAAAAGGTGGGCTTGACTATCTTAACTTTGAAGATTTGTTTCATAAGCTCAAAACCTTTGAGCCTCATGTGAGGGGATACTCAAGTGATTCTTTTCCTACTCCTGCTAACTCTGCCTTTGTGAGTTCTATAGGATCCAGTCCCATGTCTTATACTAGTAGCCCAAGCAATATTGTGTCTTCTCAACATACTTTTCAGCATACTTCTACTCCTGAACCAAAAGCCAAGTCTGGTAGCATGGTAGAAGTTGTTCTTCACTCTTTTGTTGTTGACGTTGATGCTCAACAACAACTTGCTTTTGATGACTTCAAACAGGTTTGTTAAACTTGACCTGGATGAAATGGATCTCAAATGGCAGATGGCCATGCTCACTCTTAGGGTTCACAAGTTTGAGAAGAAAGCCGGTCGAAAATTTAATTATAACCCAAGAGAGCCAGCAAGGTTTGACAGAAGCAAGGTTCGATGCTATAACTGCCAGCAACAAGGTCACTTTGCAAGGGAATGCCCTAACAAGCATGACCAGGAGAAGAGCAGATATTCAGCTTTTAAGATTCAGGAGGTAAAGGATGACAAGAAGGCATTGGTGTCTGTTGACTCTATGGTCAACTGGAATGATCATCAGACTGCTACATTGGAAACAGCTGAGCCCTCAACTGACGTGTTTGCAATGATTGCTGGGAATCTATCTGATGCCGAGGAAGCAGAAGAGTTTGCTCTTATGGGCATATCACCTCAGGTACAACATTGTCCTCTTGGTTGTCATGATAAATATTCAGAATTGTTGTCCCAATATAATGACTTAAATGATCATAATGATAAGTATTTTTTGGAGGTACAAGCCTATAAGGCTTGTTTAAAAACATTGGAACAACAAAAGAGGTGGATTCAAGATACTCAACGTGAGTATGAGGATAAAATTAGGATACTGAACATTGATTTAGAAAACACAACAAATATGCTTAAATACACAGAAAAGGTAAAAGATGACAGTATCAAAGAAAAACAAGAGATGAAGAAAAAATTAGATGCTACACTTCTGAGATTTGAAAAATGGCAAAAGGCACCTAAGAATCTTTCAAAATTAAATGATAGTAGCATGTCTGGTAGGACTAAAAGAGGGTTAGGATTTGATAAATATATTGATTCAGAAGATGTGTTTGATTTATCTTTTTCAAGTGTCTTTGATCCTGACAAGGAGGAAGAGGGAAAACCTAGCTACAATAGGTTGAAACCAGCAGTAGAAATGCACGTTGTCCCTCCACCTCTTACAAAAACTTTCATGCCCACTCCTAGGCATAATGACTTGGATGGATCACAGATGCATGAGTCCCCAAAAAGTTCTACTAATTCTAATGACTTTGTCTCGTGTACTTTCAGTGACAAAGCCAGTGACTCTGCATCATGTGGTTCAAGTGAAGAGTCGAGACCTACAAGTTCCAAGACAAATGATCATGCTGCTACTAGTGCTAGGAAGTGTGAAGAGAGAGTTGCTTTTACTTCAACAATGTCTAGACCTGGTTTATTGAGTCCTAGGAAGAATGTTACTCCTAGAATTGTGTGTAATAAAGTTAGCAGTATGAAACAATATCATTCTAATAAAAGGTCGTTTAAAACATGTTTTGTTTATGGGAGTGAATTTCATTTGATTAAAGATTGTGATTTTTATGACAAACATTCTTCTGTTCATCAAGCATTTCCTGCTCCTGGTCCACTAGGAGTTGTTCCATATTCTTCTAGAAGACTAAACCCAAGTGCTCAATCCTTTTCTTCTTCTAGAAGGACCTCTCCATTAGCTTCTGATCATTGGAGAAACACTGGATTAATATCAAATAGACCAACCAGTAACTATTTTCAGAATTTTAATCCAAATTATGCATATAATTTTGACCACATGTTTTTTGGTTTGGGAAATCTGGGAACTGCTGTTAAGCCCTCGGTAGGTTGTTCTTGGTCAAACCATAACACCCATATGATGCATAGGCAACCAAAGAACAACGGTGGATCTCATCAATCTTCTTGGCTATCTACTAAAGATCCACAAGGCAGGCTCAAACCTGAAAAGGTTTGGGTCCCCTTAAGACACTACTCAATTCTCAAAGATTTTATTATCCTTATAGAGAATCAGTTGTCCAAGAAGGTTAAAGGTATTCGATGTGATAATGGAACCGAATTCAAAAATGCAGACCTCATAGCACTTTGTAATTCTAAAGGCATCAAAAGAGATTATAGTGCAGCAAGAACTTCTCAACAGAATGGCGCGACAGAAAGAAAGAACAGGACTCTAATAGAAGCTGCCAGAACAATGCTTGCCGATTCCAAACTTCCAACCATGTTCTGGACAGAAGCTGTTAATACTGCAAGTTATGTTTTGAATAGAGTTTCTATTACAAATCCTCACAAGAAGACTCCCTATGAGCTACTAACAGCCAAAGTACCAAATATTGCTCATTTGAAGCCTTTTGGGTGTCCTGTCACCATTCTGAATACTACTGACTATTTGGGGAAATTTGATGGCAAGGCATATGAAGGATACATTGTGGGATATTCAGCTCACTCTCGGGCTTATCGTGTCTACAATCTCCAAGCCAAGCGAGTAATTGAAACTATAAATCTCAGGTATTTTGAGGAGAAGTCAAACATCCAAGGCAAGGGTCTTGAATGGTATTTTGATCTTGTTTATCTTAGTGATTCATTAGGATATTTTTGTTTCAAAACTAACCATGATGCAGGTCCACAAGTGTTTGCAACTTCTAGTACAGGTTCTCATTCTAGTCTTTCCGACTCAGATGACGAGGATGATATTTTTGTTGTTCCATCCTATTCCACCATAGTCTCTCCTACTCCTCCTAGTGATGCAACTCCATTAGATGTATTGAATTCACAAGTAGCTCTTGACACATTACTCAAACAACAACAAGAAGCTACTACAGCAGTTGCTCAAGGTGGCTTTGAGTATCCCTTGAATACGACTGCTTACAAAGCTGCTTCTAGTACTCCAACTGTTCCTCTTAGTGCTAGTTCAACACCTATTGGTAGTCCGGCTAGTGATTCTACTTCCCATACTAGATTCTCAAGTCCTTCTGACCTAGGGAACTATCAAAAGAAGTCTTCTACCAAGCTGGATGATATTCATAAGCAACCAATAGATGGCATTTTAAACTCTGCTTCATATGATGATGACTTTGTTGGGGATCTTAATAACTTGGCACCAGAAGTGGAAGTAGCTTCTAATCCAGTGTTGCAGTCACACAAAGATCATCCTACTACTCAAATCATTGGAGATCCTGGTTCTACTGTCAAGACTCGTAGAATGCATAAGAAGGCCACGTCTGATCATCATGCTCTTATGAGCTATATTGAGGATCAAAAGCGTAATAATCATACGGACTTTCAACATTGTTTGTTTGCTTGTTTTCTTTCACAGGTGGAACCTAGATCAGTTTCTCATGCTATTGAGGATCAAAGTTGGGTGGAGGCTATGCAGGAGGAAATGCAGCAATTCTTGTTTCAGAATGTTTGGATCCTAGTTGACTTGCCGGATGGAAAGACAGCAATTGGAACCAAATGGATTCTAAAAAACAAGAAAGATGCACGGGGTATTGTGGTGAGAAATAAGGCGAGGTTGGTTGCACAGGGTTATACATAACTTGAAGGCATTGACTACACTGAAGTTTTTGCTCCTGTTGCTAGGATTGAGGCCATTCGTCTGTTTTTGGCTTTTGCTTCTTATATGGGCTTTACAGTTTTTTAGATGGATGTCAAAAGTGCATTTCTCTATGGCAAGATTGATGAGGAAGTTTATGTCACTCAACCTAAGGGATTTGTAGATCCACTTCATCCCAAGAAAGTTTACAAGGTGGTCAAAGCTCTTTATGGACTTCATCAGGCTCCTAGAGCTTGGTATGAGCGTCTCTCAACTTTCTTGTTGAAACATGGCTATAGAAGAGGCACAATTGACAAAACACTATTTCTTAAGAGGAATACCAAGGACATTATCCTTGTTCAGGTGTATGTGGACGATATTATTTTTGGTTCTACTAAAAAGGAATGGTGTGATGAGTTTGAACAACTGGTGAAGGGCGAATTTCAGATGAGTGCTATGGGAGAGCTTACATTTTTCCTTGGTCTTCAAGTCAAGCAACAGTCGGATGGAATCTTCATAAGTCAAGATAAGTATGTTCATGAGATCCTTCAGAAGTTTGATATGGATCCTCTTAGACCAGCAGCAACACCTTATGAAGTTGCTAAAGTCAAACTCAAGAATGAGCCATATCCTCTGGTAAATGTTCATATGTACAGGTCCATGATTGGCTCACTCATGTATTTGACTGCATCACGACCGGATATTATGTTTGCAGTAAGTGCTTGTTCTAGACATCAGGTGGATCCAACGGTTTCTAACTTGAATGCAGTTAAGAAGATTTTCAAGTACATCAAGGCTCAACCCAAGCTAGGCTTATGGTATCCTAGAGAATCACCTTTTGTTCTTGAAGCATATAGTGATAGTGACTATGCAGGTGCTAATAATGACAGAAAATCTACTACTGGTTGTTGTCAGTTTTTGGGTCGAAGACTTATTTCATGGCAATGCAAGAAACAGACGATAGTAGCTACTTCTTCAACAGAAGCTGAATACGTAGCTGCTACTAGTTGTTGTGGACAAGTTTTGTGGATCCAAAATCAGATGCTGGATTATGGGTTCAATTTTATGAACACCAAAATCTTCATTGACAACCAAAGCACTATCTGCATTGTGAAGAATCTTGTTTTTCATCAACGTACAAAACATATTGAAATTCGGCATCATTTTATCCGGGATGCCAATGAGAAGAAGTTGATACAGGTTCTTAAGGTTCATACGGATGATAATGTTGCTGATCTGTTGACTAAAGCCTTTGATGGTCCTTGGTTCAACCACTTGGTGGTTCACATTGGGATGGTCAATCCTTGAGATCTAGGATTGAGGGGAGGCTAAGCCTAAGGGGAGGCTTAGTGTACATATTTACTTTCACAAATTAACATATTGGTAGATTTTAACAACAGATTGAATGGGTTCTTGTGGTGTGTGTTACTCCTAGTGAAGGATTTTGCTCACTTCTGGTGGTTGTCTTCATTAATGGTTGGCTTCTAGACATTTATGGTTGGCTTCTAGTGGATAAAAATCCTTCTTTGATAAGTGCTGGTTGGCTTCTAGTCTTGGTTTGGGTCACTGTTCACTTCGTTGACTTTTGTTGACCACATTATGCTTCTAGTGTTGACCCTTATGCGTTTTGACTTTTATTCAACGCAAGCTAATTCTGGTATATATCATCTTATTTAATTTTGGTAAATTGGGATTTGCAAATAAGGTTATAGGGGGCAAGTGGTTACTTTGCATTAACTGCCTAATTTGAAAGGGCAACCCACATTATTAGGGGTCAATGAACAGTTACTAGACCATTATTTATGGTCAATTACCCCCCTTGACTCATTCATCACAATCATAACACACACACACACGCTCCTACTCTCTCAAACCCTAACAAATCAACTTCCATTACTTCTAATCAACATCAATGGCTGCTTTGGTCTACCAACCCGCTCACAATAAGGTTGCATATCTAGGAGATGGTCCTAAACGTGATGAATTCACAGACATACTAGAGTTTATTGAGGCTTCTAACCTCAGGTATGCTTTTACTGTTTGCCCAATTGTTTATGATAGTGTGATTCGCCAGTTTTGGGATTCTGCTACACTTGTGGCTGTGTTTGGTCGTCCACGTGAACTCCATGCTACCATTGATGGACGTTCTTATGTGGTTACTGAAGCTTCTATTAGAAGTTCCCTTCATCTTCAAGATGAAGGTGGTGTTGTTTCCATCCCCAATGCTGAGGTTTTGGAGGGGATGGCTGCTATTGGGTATAACCATGGGGGAAGTTTAACTTCCAAAAGAATAGGTTTTCCCCCCAGTGGAAGCTTCTAGTGCACTTTTTGATTCATTGTTTAAGCCCCAAGTCTGGGAGTTGGGATGCTTTTCCCACTCCTTTGGCTACTGGTCTGTAGGGTAGGGCGTTTAATTTCCCTCGCTATTTGTTTGATGGGATGGTTAGCAATCTGTCTAGTACCGGTTCTAGGAAGAAATTTTAAATGTATCCTAGGTTTTTATAGCAGATACTTGTGTGTTTACCTCGTGATAGGGAGGTGTATGAGACCCCCAAGCTTACTGCTAAAGTTTACTACAATATGGCTCATGGGTTTAGAGGGGATTGGAGGCCCCTTACTGATGTAATGCTGGGCCTTGCCCAAGGTCCTCCTGAGGTTGTTCCTCCGGTTGTCCAAGCCGAGGGGGAACTTCCATTAGGTGATGACCCAATGGAGGAGGAGCATCCTGCTGGTGGTGCACCTAATGTGGTTGTGGAAGAGTTGGTTGAGGAAGTGGTGGTTGAAAGGCCATCCACTTCCAAGACTGCCCCCTCTTCGATGCCACATTCGTCTCCATTTGTGGATACCCCCTACTAGTCCTGTCCCTTACTCTTCTGATAAGCCCTCTGGTTCTCGTGCTCATAATGATGACCCCTTAATTGCTTCTGGTTCCAATGAAGCCTTCCCAGACCCAAATCCTCTTGGTGGGAAAGTGGAGGAGCCTCCTACACTTACTTCTTTGCTTGATCTCATGTACAGGTACCATGAAAGGATTCTTTCTTTGGAGGCAGATTTGAATCAAAATCGTAAGCTTACCAGGGAATTTGTTCTTCCCATGGCTGACCGGATTAAAGCTTTGGAGACACAGCAGAGGAGGAGGAAGAAGCATGTGGTTCAGTCTGATTCTGATGAGGAGGTTGAAGATCTTGTGGAGGATGGCTTGAATTTGTTGGCGAAGGCTGCGTTTGTTGATAAGTCATATGATGATCTGCCGATTCCTCCTACTTCATCAAGCATCCCTCCTACTGCTGCTACCCCTACACCAAAGGAAGATGTTGCTGGTACTACTGCTGGTTCAACTGCTGGATCATCTCATGATCTTAAGGGGAAAGCCCCTATGCCAGTTGCTCCCTCACCCCCTCGCAAGCGTACTCACAGACAACTTGAGGAGGATAGGTTGGGTGAGGAGGCTGCACAAAGAATACAAGCAGAGATTGACCAAGCTGCTAGGGCTGAGGAGGAAGCTCTTTAGAAACAAAGGCGTGAACAGTTGCAGCATGATGCTATGCATTGGGACGATAACGATTGGATACGGGTGCTCACTATTCTTACCTCGGATTATTCACAGTTTACTGATCTCTTGGGTTCTGATGTGAATGAGCAGAATTGTATTCCTCGAGCTATGGTGTTAATGCGCAAGCAACAATTATCACTTGCTGCTCAACTGCGTGAAAAGCGTAAGAACAGGCCTTTGACGAGAACTGAGGAGAAAAAGTTGATGAAGAGGTATGTCAAGTATCAGTCGGCTGCTCATTTTACTGTTGGTTGGACATGGGAACGAGTTCGGGCATTGTCTTTTGACGAGCTTAAGGCTCTATATGAACAAATGATCAAGCGTCAGAGCACACCGGTTCCTGGGCGTTTCATCTATCGTCCTCCTCCACGAGTGGTTCCTACTTCTCAACCTGCTGTTGCTCCTGGTTCTTCTTCTGATGTTCCTCTTGGTTCTACTGGTATTCCATCTGTTGTTGATATCTCTTCTGCTGGTACTACCTCTACACCGTTGGTAGCTCCTCCTGTTTCATCTTCGGGACCTACCACCACCACCACCTATGCTACCACTACCACCACCACTACTACTCCTGCTATGGCATAACCCTCACCACCCGTGACTGGCCCTCAACCTACTCCTTCTCTTAGTGCAGCTACTGTTGATCCTTTGGTTGGACAAGGTATTGATTCTACTTCTGCTAATCCTATTCCTGCTGCAAAGGTAAAGGTTGAAACCTCGTCTGGTGTTCCGACTCCTCGTCGTTCCATCCGCAAGCAGTTGGCTAGACGTGCTAGACGTGGCAAGTCTGTTCCTTATGAGAAGCGTGCTCCCGAAAATCTTATTGGTGCAGCTTCCGACAGTGACTCAGAATTGCCAATGGTTACGGGGTTTATTACAGCTTGGACGGTTAAGCCATCCACCACTATTCCTGGTACTTTCACCCATAAGCTCTCCGTCAGCGATGGTTATGTCCGTTATGCTTCGGGTTTGCAAGGTGTGTTGACTTGGGTGGATCGTAGGGATCTTATGTCGTTGTATGGGTTTGTTGATGCTGGTATGCCTACTCATCCTAGTGAGGTGCCCTCCTGGCATGGTCTGACAATGTGGGCTGATTTGAAGATGATGCTTGATTCCCCTCCACATGCTCCACTTTCTGGTTTTTGGAAGGACCAGCCAACCTGGGTTATCAAGAGATGGAAGTTGTATGCTGGCTGTGGAGTGCATGTTTTAGAGTTGGAGTCTGGTGCAATGGTGTTCATGCTTACGGATCTGGACTATCCGTTGACTATTGCTTCTATGGAGGCCATGCTTGCTTGTCACTTGCAAATTTCCAATGCCCCTTCCGGGAATGAGACTTCTATGGCGACTACACTGGTAAAAGTGATACAAGCTCGGTTGCAAGCAGAGAAGGTGGTTGCGTCTGGTAGGTGATGGGTTGGTTTGTAAGTTTTTTATGTTTTGTGTTTTATGTTCATCTGTTAATACTGTAATTCTTTTCACCAATATGTACAGTGATTGGTGACTTACATTTGTTATAGTTAAAAAAAAAAAAAAATATATATATATATATATATATATATATATATATATATATATATATATATATATATATATATATATATATATATATATATATATATATATATATATATATATATATATATATATATATATATATATATATATATATATATATATATATATATATATATATATATATATATATATATATATATATATATATATATATATATATATATATATATATATATATATATATATATATATATATATATATATATATATATATATATATATATATATATATATATATTAATATCTGCTTATACTTTAACCAAATGATGGATTTTACACTTGTGAATAATATAATCTCTGCTTATACTTTTTCGAAAACATTGGGTTCCTTTTGACGGTTTCACACTTGTGCTGGTTTGGTGTTTCATCTGGTGTTGGACTTGGTCCACACAACAAATGGTCCTCAACTCACCATGTCTCACAGACAAGAAAGAGTTGATTCACCTTGAGGGTACGGCTCCTGGTGTGATTCTCAAATCCGTTGATGGTTGCCAGGTTACCCAAAACTGGATGGTTTTCACTTGCCATGGTCCTAGACTGAAAAGTGGCTAATCCAAGGGGGTACGACTCTTGGTAAAGATTTTATCAAATCTGTTGATAGCTATAATAGCTTGCTCAAACCTATAGGGTTTTCAACTCACCGATGCTTCATTCCTAAGAGTTGGCGAGTCCAGAAGGGTACGGTTTCTGGTAAAGACATATCAAATCCATTGACGGCTGTGATGGTTTGCCTAAAATCATCAGGGTACCCCCACTCACCATTGATTCACGTTCTAAGAGTTGGGTTGGGTTCTGGTCTCCCAGGGTGATTCTTCTTCCACCAGAAAGACTGGCTAGCCCAAGAGCGAGCAGCTACTTAGTAAAGGCTCATCAAATCTGCTCATGTTTCTGTGAAGATTCAACACGATGCTGATTTGTTTCAAGCTTTGGAGAAGCTTCTAGTGTTCCTTGTTGCAGTGGTTCTTATGTTCCCTATATTGTTGATGCTGTTGTTTCTTTTGCTGTTTCAATCCTCAAGCTTTATTGCACGTTTTACCAGGAAACTTGAACTCAACAGGTCAAATTCAAGTTTAGGGGAGGATTGTTAGGACCATTGGAATAGTTATTTGTAATAGGTGGACTAGGAGGTATGTAGTTCCTCCTGGTCATAGTAGTAGTAGGAGCAAGTCGTGCTCCTGGTCTTAGTTAAATTCAAACTTTATTATTTAGTTATTATTCTGGTGGGATATGCATGAGATATGTTAGGAAAGAATATGCATATCAGTTTTACACGTTTTGTTTAATGATGTATTAGGGTTTCCTTGTAGTATAAAAGGAACCTTAGGCAGAAGGGTTTGATACACCCTCATAAAACATAATTCTAGTTATCATTAATATTAGAAATCCTTAGAAAAGGATCAAGTCATTATAGTTATTCTGTTCTTCTTTACAGTATTTGTATTCCGCACTTATATTGTGTATAGAGTCTCTCTGTGAATAGACTTGTGATTACAGAAGTCGTTCACCGTTCCTGACAAGCTGCAAGATCCATATCTAGTGGACCCAAAACTTCTAATTTGATATTTCTTTTCTTTCCCCCTCTCAAGTTACTTAGTAGGTAGTGACTATATATACGTTGGTGTTTCTTTTCTCTCTAATAAATTTTGTGTAGCATGTCACCTTAGCTCATTCACTTGGTGCCCCAAGCAAGGGGAGTAAACACCAAGGAGGAGCTTCTAGCAAAGTCAATTCTTCTCTTCCTCAACGACTTGTGCTAACCTTTTTGCTTCGACAAAGGGGGAGAAATGATAGTGATAAACTCGTTAGTAATTCGAACAATTTTGGATTTTACATAAATGAGTTTATAGTTAGTCGTAATCAAAAAGAGAGAGATTGTTAATGCAAAGTAATGCCTAAAAACATTATTAGTCTTTCTTAGTTTTGATCCCGACAAATTAAAAAAGACATTTATCATCAAATACAATCATTAGACGAATTATCTAACAAACACTATCATCAAGGTAATAATCATTTAAGTATTACACTAACATATCTTAATCATGATTAGTGATCATAAAATTGATTAGTCCTAAACTTACATTTTGTCAAATGTGACAAAATATTTTTTAATAAACTTTCTTTTTAAGAAAATGTTTTATTAAAATGCAAAATGTAAATTTGAATATGGCATATTCCAAATGCCATAGGAATATCCTTTGAAGGTAAAAACTTACCTCATATATTACTCCCCCACTAAAAGACAAAAGGGAGCGGAGTCTATGAACACGGATCCTTAAATGCCTATGCGGTCCCTTAGTAATAAGGAACTGCAGGACAATTAAGGAACCGCGCTTAGAGAGCCGTCGGCCTTTGTCTCCTATAAATAGTGGATCAAATCTGCATTTTCCACAACCCTTTTTGGACACTCCCCTTTTTGGACACTCTTTCTGCTATCATTCTCCTTTCTAATTCCTAATCATTTGTAAATGATCACTTAATGTGTTAAGTATGTTTACTTATTGATGACGTATAGTTCCCAGCCGGGTCATGAACCCAGCCCACGGGTACTACCCGTATCTGGCCCATCACGGATGGGTGTGATTAATGTTATTTAAGCCTATGGGCTTAGATGAACAGTAACCGCACACATGTGTGCGGCCCACGGCCCGGCATGGCCGGTATAGGGTTAGACAGAATCATACTCCTACTATGATTAGGATTTATCCCAAAGGAGAGGATATTGACTCACCATAATTAGAAGATAACAATCAATCTAATTATGGTGTTTATCCTTTCCTTGGGGCCGAAGCATCAGTTACAGCCCATTAGGGTTTCACTGCCTATATAAGGATCCCCCAAGGGTTCCACAAAGGTATTACGTTCTATACACTCACATCTCATCCGATTCTCATAACCCTAACCGATTACTTACTCTCACGCCGGAGTCTAATCGTGGGAAACATTCCCACGGTAAGCCTAACGCGTGTTGTTTTAGTGTGCAAGATCCCAACCAGATAATTCACTTGGTGCAGGAGCCGGAGTCCAGCCAACCCGAATTAAGCCTAATTCGGGTCTAGCAAGGATTACCCAACTTTTGTATCAGCAAGTTGGCGCCATCCGTGAGACCATTACACTAAGCTAGAGCAAATTTCATCTCGATTTCTCAATGAAGAAAGGACATCCGCAAGGGAACCTCAGGAACAAAAAAAAAGCAAGGGAATCGGAAGTCCTCAGGGGAAGGGATACTCATTCCCAATCGATCCCCTAGCAACCAAGCTGGCGGACCAAACAACCGAAGTGGTCTCCACTCCATGGGTATGACAAGCATGTTCGCTGTCACCCCACCACCTACTTCGACCTTGGATAACCCTGATCCAGGGAGTGCGCCCAACCCCCCTAACAAGGAGCCGCGCAGACCATCGACTGAGGAAGAAGTGGAGGTCGAACCACTCAGCGAGGAAGATCTCACTCGAGTTCTCACGTAGAACTTCGAAAGGATCGTCCTGGGAATCGCATCAAGGTTGAACCAAGGGAGGGACCTCTAATCTAGGCTCAACTTTGGCAACATCGGACCAGGCACCTCTTCTCAAAATCAAAGGAAACGAATGACACGACCCTAGGAGAGAAACCTCTTTGAGGAAACTCCCCAACCCAGGAACATGTTCGAACGCATAGGGGATCGTCTCATGCAGGAACTACTACAATCCCGTGAAGAGGGAGAGAGGTCCGACGGTTCACCCGAACGACCAGATCTGGAGCTAACCAGAACTAATCTCCGCACAAGCGTGTGGGATAGGATGAATACCGGGAAGAAGGCTCCCGGCTCTTCTCACAAGAGCGGTCCTAACCCAAAGGATGGGGCACCGCCCCCTTCTCCATCAGGAGAGGATTCGGATGACCATCCACCCAAGTGTCACCGATCTAGGCGTACTCCTCCACCGCCACCAGACAATGAAGAGTAATATGGCGGCCCCTATTATCGAGAGGCGGAAGCAGAAGATCTTTCCCCCCCGTGGTGTGACCCTAATCTCACCCGTCCATGGGCTGATCCCAGGGAAGATCCTTTTACTCTCCGCATACGGAATTACTCCGATGATACAAAGCGTCGCATGCCGGCGTGTGTCAAGACTTATGATGGGACTGGTGATCCGGATGATCACCTAAAGATATTTGACACGCAGGCGAAAATTGAACGATGGCCCATGCCTATATGGTGCCAAATGTTCAATTCAACCTTGATCGGTAATGCTCGTGATTGGTTTGAGGGACTTCCTCCCCGAAGCATTGATAGCTTCACTGAACTACGTACTGCGTTCAAGAATAATTATACTTAGCGAAAGAAGTATAATAGGGACCCGGTCTCATTGGCAACCGTCAAGCAACGGCCGGGGGAATCTACGGAGGCCTTCACTGATCGCTTCAATGACGAGTGCACACGCACAAAGACAATGTCGGAACTTCTGAAAATTTCCGATTATATGCACGCCATAACAGACAGGGAATTAATCAGACGTCTCAATGACAAACGTCTGGAGAGGTATGACGACCTTATGGAAAGGGTCAGAAACTTCATAGAGGTAGAAACCGCCGTAGCCGCAGCTTACCCTTCAAAAGGAAACAGCTACCGATCGAACGACCAGTCCAGGAGACAGTCGGGCGGTCAAAACAACCAGAGTAGTGGGAGGGGCTCAGATTACAAGAGCCAAAACAAAGGAGGGCGGTCGGAGGACAAATTTACCCCTCTAAAGATGTCCTACCGGGAGATCTTGCTTACAGAAGGGGCCAACTTCCCGAGACCTCCCCCAATGACGACTCCGCTAGACCGTCGTCAAGGAAATCACTTTTGCGAATTCCACAACGACCAGGGCCACGACACGGAGGAATGTATCCAGCTCAAGAATCACATTGAGTCACTGATCATGTCAATCAAACTCAAGCATTTGGTCAAGGATTGGAAGGATGGAAAAGACAACAAGAAGTATGACAAGAAGGATCCCCAAAAGGACAAACCTTCAACTATATACATGATCCAATCCAGGCAGCGCCGCACAAGGCAGAAAATTAGTCAAAAATTTTCACGCCGCAGAGAAATCTCATTCCCTCCCATCACGGCAAGTGATGTGACCGATGCGCCTCTCACTATTGAGATAAGCATTGGAACACACAATGTTCGCCGTATGTATGTGGATGGAGGGTCATCAGCAATAGTACTATACGAACATTGTTTCGTACAGTTACGACCAGAAATAAGAAGCCAATTAGTACCAGCCACGACGCCGCTCATCGGTTTTAGTGGAGACATCATTTGGCCAATAGGACAGCTGCGTCTGCTTGTAACCATTGGGAATGAAGAGCACTCCACCACAGCGTGGATGAACTTTATGGTGATACGCTCACACTCTCCATACAATGGGATCATAGGCAGACTAGGTATCCTGGCCATACGGGCAGTGCCCTCCACGGCACACGGGATGATTAAATTCCCTATGGAAGGAGGAATTGTCACTATCTATAACACAATCATACCAGCATCCGAGTGTCATGCCGTGACAACACCGGTTCCACCTGTTTCCCCCAAGGACGGATCACCACCTCCCAATTGGAAGGTGGCAATCCATCCTGATTATCCAGAACAAGAGGTATCCATAGGGGGAACACTCTCAGATAGCGGTAAGAGGGCCATGTGCTCTCTCTTGAAAGCAAATTTAGATGTATTCGCATGGGAGCCCAAGCATATGACGGGCGTACCGCGTGCGATAGCAGAACATAAGCTCCAAATCCGCCAGGGATATCCTCCCGTTAAGCAAAAGAAGCGCGGTCAGGCACCCGAATGCAGCCAAGTAATATTAGATGAAGTACGGAAATTGGTGGATGCAGGTATCATGCACGAGGTATACTACCACGAGTGGTTATCCAACCCAGTCATGGTCAAAAAGCATGATGGGAGCTGGCGCATGTGCGTGGATTTCACGGATCTGAACAAAGCATGTCCGCAGGACTGCTATCCGTTATCGAAGATTGATTGGAAGGTGGAATCCCTATGTGGATATCCCTTTAAGTGCTTCTTAGATGCATACAAAGGATACCACCAGATCCAGATGGCGGAAGAGGACGCAGAGAAGACGGCGTTCCATACTAGTCAATGCGTATACTGTTATACAAAAATGCCATTCGGACTAAAGAACGCCAGGGAAACATATCAACGGCTTGTTGACAAAGCCTTCGACTCACAGATAGGCCGCAACCTGGAGGTCTATATTGATGATTTAGTCATCAAAAGTCATACGGAGGATGCACTTCTCCGAGACGTCCAAGAGACGTTTGACACATTGAGGAGGATTAATATGAAACTAAATCCAAAGAAATGCACGTTTGGGGAAACTGAATGAATGTTCCTTGGATATATGATTTATCCAAATGGCATCAAGCCTTGCCCGGAAAAGACGGACGCAGTAATACAGTTACCATCTCCTCAGACACGAAAAGAGGTGCAATCCTTAAATGGGAAGTTGGCCGGGCTAAACAGGTTCTTATCAAAGTCCGCGGAGAAGTCACTCCCCCTATTCAAAACGCTCAAGAAGTGCATCAAGAAGGGAGACTTCTGGTGGACAAAGGAAGCTGGGGAAGCCTTTGGTCAACTCAAGCAACACCTTGCATCTCTTCCCATGCTAGTAGCTCCCCGACCCAAGGAGGAGCTCATAATGTATTTTCAGCCACACATGGAGCAATAAGTGCGGTACTCATGACGGATAGGGACACAGTCCAAACTCCGGTCTACTTTATAAGTAGAACACTGCAAGGGCCGGAGTTAAATTATTCTTCCATGGATAAATTGGTCCTGGCATTAGTGTTTGCTACGAAACGGTTACGCCGGTACTTTCAGGCGCACCCAATTGTAGTTATTACTGATCAACCAATAAAACAAGTCATCTCCACACCAGATGTGGCCGGTAGGCTACAGAAGTGGAGCATTCTATTGGGAGAACATAACATATCTTATAGACCAAGGACGGCTGTTAAAGGCCAAATCTTGGCAGATTTCTTGATAGAGAAGCCGGATGAGGAGGGACCAATCGTACAACGAGAGGAAACTCCAGCAGAACCATGGGTATTATTTACTGACGGATCTTCGTACACGGATGGATCAGGAGCTGGTCTCATCCTTACGAATCCGGAAGGAATGGAGTTTACGTACGCCCTGCGCTTTGAGTTCACAGCCACCAATAATGAGGCAGAATATGAAGCGTTGATTGCGGGTTTAAAAATCACCGCTAGAATGGGAGTCCGCAACCTTGAGGCCTACGTGGACTAACGGCTTGTCGCGAACCACATTCTAGGGGGATACGTAGCTAAGGAGGATAACATGGTTCGATACTTTGAGAAAGTCAAGTCACTCATCGCGGCTTTCAGCAAGTTTTCTATCAAGCAGGTACCAAGGGGTGAAAACAAGAAGGCGGACACTCTTAGCAAGATCGCGTCTACAAGTTTCGCCCACTTATCCAAGCAAGTTCTTGGTGGAAATACTAAAGGGAAAATCTATAACAGAAGGGGAAGTCGCAACTATAGTTGAGGAAGATGGTTCTACATGAATGACCCCGATCATCAACTATTGGACTAATGAAACCCTTCCAGACGAGGAAAAAGCAGCACGGCGCATCAGAAGGAAGTCGCATCACTTCGAGCTTCGAGAAGGTATTCTTTACAAGCGCTCTTTCTTACAGCCGTGGTTGCGGTGTGTTGGGCCACGCCAGGCTACTTATGTGATCAGTGAGATACATGAAGGGTTATGCGGCATGCACACGGGTCCCCGATCCGTGGTAGCCCGAGCTCTACGCATAGGATATTATTGGCCTACTATGCATAGGGATGCACGCGACATGATTCGCAAGTGCAGTGATTGCCAAGTGCACAGGCCAGTACCACGACATCCGCAGCAGGAACTTACACCCATTACATCCCCATGGCCATTCTATAAGTGGGGGATCGATATTGCAGGACCATTTCCCGTAGCTGCGGGGGGAGTTAAGTTCTTGATTGTCGCAATGGACTACTTTACACGCTGGATAGAGGCCAAGGCAGTCAAATCCATCACAAGCAAACAAGTTAAAAAGTTTGTTTGGGAGAACATCATGTGCCGTTTTGGCTTACCAGGATAAATCATCTCGGACAACGGGAAGCAGTTCGCGGATAATCCATTCAAGGACTGGTGCACAACATTGAATATCAAACGGCGCTTCACATCCGTTAAACATCCGCAGACAAATGGTCTTGTGGAACGAGCAAATAGAAGCTTGGGTGAAGGCATCAAGGCACGCCTGGATGAACGAAGTGCCAAATGGGTGGATGAACTGCCACATGTTCTATGGGCACATAGGACTATGATCAAAACAGCCAACGGGGACACCCCATTCGCATTGGCCTACGGCACTGAAGCTGTCATACCAACAGAAATAGGAATGCCTACCATCCGCACAGCAGAGGTTAATGTCGTCACAAACGACGAGCAGCTCCGGATCAATCTAGATTTGTTGGAGGAAACAAGAGAGATAGCGGCTATCAATGAGGCCAAGTCCAAGGCACGAATGAAGGCTTATTATGACGCCAAGGTTAAGGGTGTTTCTTTTCGACCGGGAGATTATGTTTATCGGGCCAACGAGGCGAGTCGAGCGGAGAATACAGGAAAGCTGGGCCTTAAGTGGGAAGGACCGTATGAGGTTACGGAAACCTTAGGACGGGGCGCGTACAAGTTACGTGACATGGATGGCCGCGACCTGGAACACACATGGAATATCTGCAATCTTAAAAGGTGTTATCTTTGAAAGCTACGGCTTCCACATGGACACTTCGCTATATCTAGCTTCAATGAAGATCCATGTGTTCTCTTTGTTTTGTTTTATTTTTTATGCTTTCTAGGTTCCTTTTGTTTTTAGGATTTCCCATTCTTGTTCAAACAAAAAAACGTAAACGTTTTAATAAAATGCCGTGGTGCCTAGCTAGCTCCACGACTTGTTCTTGTGCAAATGATTGTCTTCTTTTTTAGATTTTCTTATTGTCGTATAGATTTAGTTACTATTACTATAATGTGCTATATCTTATTCATATGCATTCATTCAATACCGTACATGTACAATGCGCCTCCAGGCGGGGTAAGAGGATTAAGTGAACCTAATAATTCAACTTGTCGCATAAGAGGGATGCAACCCCAGCAACGCGGATCATGTATCCTTACTAGACACCTTACTCACAAGACGTTGTGATAAGTTTCCATATGCCGCGCTCACGTAGTGCTTCGCATGGTAAATACGTACGCCGCACGTCTAGTAACATATAGACTTGATTGCATTTTTTGGGTAAGACGTGACCTGTCATGCAGTGCAGGTATATGATATCTAAAAAAATATACAAGTTTCAAATTCAAAACACCAAAATAGCCGTGGTCATCACGGACTCGCTTGCATAAATATGACAAGTTATTACAACATCAGTTTTAGCCGTATACATACACGGACGAGTAAAATAGTACAAATGTTTACAATGTAAAATTACAAAGGAGGTAGGAACTCCCCCATCTCCTTCTTCCATTCTTCAATCAAGGTGCGGAGGGCCTCCCCGTGAGCATCCTTCCCATCTTGTGTCCTGGCCATGTTCGCATCCAACGCCTCGGCCAGCAGTTTTTCACCTTTCATCACCTTTGACGCAGAGTCGTAGGTGGGCAAAGTCAGTTGGATGGGATCAGCAGTGAGCTTGGAAATTATTACATCATTGGGAGCATCCTTTAGCGCTTCTAGCTCGTCCAGGAGGGGGTGTTGGATTTTAGCAAGAGCATCCATTGACGCGGTCATCTTGTCTGCGGCTAGAGGGTTGTGGTAGGCATGCTGAGTGATATCTTCCTTCTTGCCTATCAGCTCCACAGCTTTGACCAGTCCCTCATGCCTACCACGGTCAGTACCATCCGATACAACGTCAGCAAATGCCTGTAGCAGGTAAGGAGCTTCCGTCACCTTGCTCACGGCAAGCAGCATTCCCTGGCCAACCATCCATCTACGCCCAGCTATGGCCGTGAGCAAAGGAGGACACATCATTTCAGCATAGTCCGTGGCCATCTTGCTTAGTTCGCCCTCAGCTGTTGCAGCTTGCTCATCCAAGGTAGTTCGCGCCTGGGTTAGCTCATCCTTCAGCGTGTCGCGCTCTTGAGCAATATTGAAGGCTTGTACGGTTACGGCTTTAGTGGAAGCTTCGGCTGCAGATACCTATATATGACACTTGGAGTTATTACAGAAACAACGTGGTTTTCTGTGTGCACAAATAAACATTAATATGCGAGCATACCTTCTCGTTGGATGCAGCTAAAAGGGCCTCCAGCTCGGCAATGCGTTCTTCACGAGCATTGGCGTGATGGGCTTACTCCTTTACGGTTGACTCGGTCACGACCAGCGCTGGCTGCAAGGATGTGATGGTTTTCTCGTGTTTACCCACCAGTGCTTCACGACGAGCTATCTTTTTGTCAGCACGGCCCACATTAGCCAAGGCCTTAATCAGACGACGTCTCAAGGCCGCACCAACCGTCACCTGGTGTGCGGAGGACACATCAAACTGCTCCAGCAACGTCTCATGCTCCAGCTCGTCCAAATCTTGCGCCAGTGCTGGAGGAGTGATGTGTTAAATAAATTCAGAGCACTCGGACTCCGCCTCCAACCTTGTTAAGCTAGATAAATTCCATGCTAGGCGTAGGCTGGTCTCGGGTTCCTCAGGATGTGGCTCCTCAGCATGGGTCACCGGAGGGGATGGAGGTCTCATTGATGTTACAGAGAGGGTTCCCTTTCCACCTATTTCTCTTGGGCCACGGTCGACGGATCCGCCCTGTTATTAACAGACATTAGTTTTGTTTATGGATCAATATCCTTTGAGTATTAAAAAAGTTACTTACGTAGTGCCAGTGATGGGTTCCGTGATGGTGGGAGCTACAACGTTCACGGGGGTGGCCATCCAGACTTGCTCATCCGCGCGCGGTGAGGGGTCGACCTGGGCCGTAGCAGTGCTGCTTCCTTCCTGGTACTGCAGATGGTCTTTCCTTAGCTTCTTCAGGGGAGCATTATGTGCCCCCGCCCCGTCCCCTAGAGTTTTTGCTACCCTCCTGGTAGTCTTTCTTTTTCTGGATTTGTGCTTGGGGGACCCAAAAGCTTGGGTAGTTTCTTCATCCTCACCAGTGCGATTGTCAGCAGGGTTGGTGAAATCTTCTTCTTCTTCTTCTTCATCCTGGTGCGGCACGGTGCCCTCCAGCAGCAGTTCTCCACCATCTTTGTTGTGGAAGTCAAGTGGGGACTTCTCAATCACGGGCTCTCCCTCATCTGATCTATGTTCGGTGGTTTCTTCCAGCGGGATGGTTTTGTCTACGGTCGCATCAAGAAGGGGGAGTTCATTTTCTTTCAGCGGACGGAATCCTTCAGGAACTTTCATTGGGTCGCCTTGGCGCAATAATCCATGTAGGTTCATCTCTGCAGACATATGCATGTATGCGGATTAGTAAGTTCACAGAATATAAATATGGCATTTTTTACATCTACAAATATAAGTGGACCTACCCTG
The DNA here is from genome assembly GCA_025667525.1 of Glebionis coronaria. Lineage (NCBI taxonomy): Eukaryota > Viridiplantae > Streptophyta > Magnoliopsida > Asterales > Asteraceae > Glebionis > Glebionis coronaria. Next base: position 131,531 of record JANFOE010000610.1, on the reverse strand, counting down.
CCTACAGTCGGTTAGAAAGCACGAATACATATCCTCCCTCCCATAGTAGTAGCGGCTTATCCCTACTAAGTACAGAAAGTGCTCCGGCAAACCCCTATGGAATTCTGTGCGGTGGGTATCTAGAATTTTCAAATCCTTACTACTATAGTCTTTGGATTTGGGCGGAAAGTATTTGGGTACTCTGGTTTTGAGGACGAACGGGGTAGGGGATACTTTCTCATCAACGAAAAAGTAATGGTCGTACCAACTCTTGAGGGAGTCTAAGGGCTTCCTATACGTCATGGGGGCGTTCCCGGATCGTTTTTTGAACGACAGCCACCCATTTACTAGTTGGGGGGAGTAAAAGACCCTAAATAGATTTACGGTCGGGGTTACTCCGCACGTATGGCAGGTAATCTCAAATTGATTGATTTTACATGCCCCTATGCAGTCCAACTGGGTTATGTGGAAGTCATAATATAGAAGCAGATCTACCAAAAACTTGGATAAGGGGATGCGGTAGTTAGCCGAATCGAATAGGCGCGTGTACACGCCTATCTTTCCCCTCGGTGCATCCGTAATCGCTTCACCTTCACCTGGATAGGTTGGGTGTACGCTTTCGGGGATATAATACTTAGACAAAAAGTCTATGTATTTCTCCGCAGGCATCACGTTCAGGACATCCGTGATAAGGGGATTGTCCTTTACCATGTTTTATAAAAAGGGTTTGAAAGGCGTGATGATCTAACCTACGGTGGAGGAAATCCGTGGAGTAAGAGGCAAAAGATTGAAGGAAGGAGCTTGGGAATAACAATGGCGGAATAAATATAAACTATGTGTGTAACAGTAGCACACACCAACTCTTATATAGGGTTGCCTCGATTTCCGAGGTAACGCAGATATTTGCCACGTGTAAGCCACTACGCCCATCCAACGGATGGGATTTCTGACACTTCTGAAAATGTTAGAAGGGACCCACGAGTCACTTCTTGACAGTTTTATGTGGCTCAAAGGTGGGCATTAATGGTGCACTTTTTCAGGCGTGCGACTGACTAGTTGACTAACGTTAATGCATTCATTCTTGTGTCGGGATATACGGTCATACTTAAGACCATATTCAATGCTACATTTAATTTGTCCCGGTCGTCACGTGCGGCTGAGGTGTCATTGGGATAAACTTCCCAAATCAGGTTGCCACGTACGGCCAAAGCAAATTTTTAAAATATTTATCATTCCCTAAGGGTCTTTATTGGTACGTCCGGGGAGCATCTTGATAGTCTAGAGGTTATGCCTACGGCTGTAACAACTAGACTGGGGGGACATGATGACGTATAGTCCCCAGCCGGGTCATGAACCCGGCCCACGGGTACTACCCGTATCTGGCCCATCACGGATGGGTGGGATTAATTTTATTTAAGCCTATGGGCTTAGATGAACAGTAACCGCACACACGTGTGCGGCCCACGGCCCGGCATGGCCGGTATAGGGTTAGAAAAAATCATACTCCTACTATGATTAGGATTTATCCCAAAGGAGAGGATATTCACTTACCATAATTAGAAGATAACAATCAATCTAATTATGGTGTTTATCCTTTCCTTGGGGCCGAATCATCAATGACAACCCATTAGGGTTTCACTGCCTATATAAGGAACCCCCAAGGGTTCCACAAAGGTATTACGTTCTATACACTCACATCTCATCCGATTCTCATAACCCTAACCGATTACTTACTCTCACGCTGGAGTCTAATCGTGGGAAACATTCCCACGGTAAGCCTAACGCGTGTTGTTTGAGTGTGCAGGATCCCAACCAGATAATTCACTTGGTGCAGGAGCCGGAGTCCAGCCAACCCGAATTAAGCCTAATTCGGGTCTAGCAAGGATCACCCAACTTTTGTATCAACACTTATGATTATCCACTTGATCTCCTTCTTTACCTTGTCCAAAGAGAAGATCACTCACACACTTGTGATGTGATTAAAGATGAAACTTTTATGAAGATCATCCTCTCCTAAAGATCTATTCATGTTCATCATTTGTCTTATTTGAGTCTTGTGTAGATCCGATGTATTTGTGCATACTTGGATCTAGTCTTGTGTAAATCCATTGTATATGTGTATACTTGGATTTGTGTTGTGTAGATCCAAGTTACATGTGTATACTTGGATATGTGTTTTATTGAGTTATAATAGTTGTGAGTTCTCACTAAACTATAAAGTGATGTGGTTGTATCTTGTGAGTTCTCACTAAACTATAAAGTGATGTGTAGTTGTGTCTTGTGAAGTTCTCACTTAGCTTCAAAGTGAAGAGTCGTGATGATTGGTTCTACCTTTTGATTAAAACTCGACATCCAGCCTTGTGTCGTAAAATGGTGAAGTAGGCAACGTTGTGAAGATTGGTTCTACCTTTCGATTAGAACTCGACATCTAGCCTTGTGTCGTAAAATGGTGAAGTAGGCAAATTTGTGAAGATTGGTTCTATCTTTCGATTAGAACTAGACAACTAGCCTTGTGTCGTAAAATGGTGAAGTGGGCGACGTTGCGTAGATTAATCCTAGCTAAGATTAGGTCTCAACATTTAGCTTAGTGTCGGAAAATAATGTAAGCGACGTTGTAAGATTTTCTCCGCCAAGAAGGGAGCTTGTGGATATAGTGGAAATCTCGAGTAAGGTGTACTCGATGAGTGGAGTAGGAAAGAAGATAGAGATTCGTTGCCAAACCACTATAAATCTTGGTGTCTTCCTATTAGGTTGTTTCTTTCCTTACTCTTTACTCACTCTTATTATCACATCATTCACATCTACTATTTGCCATTGTTAATGCATTAGAATTGAACCTAATCATTATGCAATTAGCTTTCAAGTAAAAGGTATTTTTGAGACAAACCTAATTGAAATGAATTTTAATTAGGACATAAACTGAAGAGAAACTATTGTACCCCCCCCCCCCCCCCCCCTCTAGTTTCTACACAACTAAAAAGGTTTGTGACTGTTAACTGAAGGTTTATGAAAAATCTGTTGAATGTTCTTCTTATTCATAGCTTCTCAACATGCTATGATACTACTTGTTGATCCCAATGAATAGATCTTTACACCTTATTTGGGATGGTAACTAGTTTGAAGAAATACAAACTAACTACTCGAGAAACAATGATTAAAACACTCTAAGTCACGCGGAATATAACTTATAATGCCACGAAGCACGTATGAACAATGATAACAGAATAACTAACTATAACATGTTTATTGCTATTGATATGAAAAGGACTGGTGAGACTTCTATGTTCTCATTCAGCCGTAGGGTTCCTTTTATACACACTAAATACCCTAAACCCTAATGGGCTTTACACAAAACATGTAGAGTAATCGTGCATATCCCTTTCTATAATAACTCATGCATATCCTGTATACGGTACTAACTATAATCACTACCAGTCCTATCTATTACAAGTTTACTACTAATGGTACTAAACACACTAGCAGTACTAACTATTACAACTGGCGGTACTAACTATTACAACTGGAGGTACTAACTCTATAAATGATAATTCCCAACATCATTTGACTCATTCGGTTTATGTGCCTTCCATATGAATATTATGCGTCCTCTTATGGACATGTTAAAGACCATTAGAGAGACATTGATGGAAAACAAAACAAATAAGTAAGTTTTTCATTGTATGAGATTTAAGAGAAACTTGATATATCTTAATGTTAGACCTAGTGATTGAGAAGAACTGCCCTTCTTTTGTAGTTGTGCCTTGTTTTTTACTTGGCTTGACCTGGGTGGCTTAGATTGTGACTTCCCCTTGTCCTAGTACAATTTTTTCTATTTCTTCATTTGCTAAGACAAATAAAATTGTGTGGAGGTGATATATGGTTATGATGCGTATTTGACGAGTCAAAAAAATCATTATATTTATAATTCAAACCTAGGTTTAATGTAAGTTTGGAAAACATTATGTTTTGAAATGAACATAAACGAATATATGACAATATTAATGTTTCCCATTGATTGTAGGGGATGTGATCTTCTAGATTGGAATGAATTGGAATGTATGAATTATAATCATGGAATGTTTATGTATGTTACAAGCAACACATTTGACTTGTATTATCATTAAATGTTTTAAAGAAAATTCATAACCGCTTGGAAAATTTAAACCGAAATATCGTGTGATATTTAGATGGTTTGGTCCATAGTTTGACTAAACTTTGACCTTGTAACAATTATTACATGGTAGTAGAAAAGTAATTACAATGTGTTATTGCTCCTTATGTTTTTTTTTCAAAACCTTGCACAAAAGTGGAACGTGGCATAGTAGATTAGGTGTATTTGTTGGGCATAATATCCAGGTTCGAATCCTAGCAAGGTATTATATATGATAATGGATAATATGGCTATTCTGTTAAAGTTTTTATCATATTTCTAAAAAACATGTAATTCTTACCATATATGATATTGCATTATCATATATGATATTAAAAATATTTGATAGATAAAACAAAAGGGTCTACTAAATTTCTGATTAAAACATAGAGTCTCTTGGATTCATGATTAAATACTTGTTAATAAAATAAAAAATGGTTATTTTTAATAGAACATATATGAGAATGTGTTATCATATAGTGTACTCATGAAAATGTTTGGTAGGTTAAACAAAGGGTCTGATGAATCATGATTAAAACAAAAGAGTATTGAATTAATGAATAAAAACTTATTTAGAAAATAAAAAAGGGTAATTTTAACATCATACAATTAATGATTAAACACGTGTACAAAAAATATAACCTAGTGTAAAATCATGATTAAAACACTTATTCATAATCAAAAGATACAAAAACACAAGAGTCTGCTTAATTCTTTATTATCACAAAAACATTCTTATCATTGAAACTACTTTTATTAATTTTTAACCGAAACTATATTTTATCCTTAAACATACGCGTGTACAACCTCTTTTTATGATCTCCTCTCGACTTTGCTCCAACCAGGAAATTGTAGTGTCACTCTCTGCTCGTTGTTGTATTCGCCAATTGCATTTTCAAAAGAAATGAGAAAACATATTAGACAACGTCTTATCATCAAATGAATTATGTAAGTAATATCAAGAATATTTGATTATGATATTGAGCTATGTCAAGCATATTTGATTCTCAACTCTAAGCCACATGCCACTCGTCATAACCATTCATAGTGTACTCATGAAAATGTGTTATCATATAGTGTACTCATGAAAATGTTTGGTAGATTAAACAAAGGGTCTGATGAATCATGATTAAAACAAAAGAGTGTTGAATTAATGAATAAAAACTTATTTAGAAAATAAAAAAGGGTAATTTTAACATCATACAATTAATGATTAAACACGTGTACAAAAATGTAACCTAGTGTAAAATCATGATTAAAACACTTATTCATAATCAAAAGATACAAATACACAAGAGTCTGCTTAATTCTTTATTATCACAAAAACATTCTTATCATTGACACTACTTTTATTAATTTTTAACCGAAACTATATTTTATCCTCAAACATACGCGTGTACAACCTCTTTTTATGATCTCCTTTTGACTTTGCTCCAACCAGGAAATTGTAGTGTCACTCTCTGCTCGTTGTTGTATTCGCCAATTGCATTTACAAAAGAAATGAGAAAACATATTAGAGAACGTCTTATCATCAAATGAATTATGTAAAAGATAATATCAAGAATATTTGATTATGATATTGAGCTATGTCAAGCATATTTGATTCTCAACTCTAAGCCACATGCCACTCGTCATAACCATTCATAGTCACTTTTGAGTTTTATGACCAATCTATATAAATAGGTCAAAACTATAAAAAGTAATGTACGAAATCATATATGTTAGAAGGCAAGTTTGAAGAGCTTGAATAGATTTTGTTTAAATTAGTTATAAAGTTTGGTTTGTTCTTGTAGTTTGTTAGATATATGATCTATAATACCTCAAATATCATATATGATATATGATACCTCATATATCATATATGATATATGATACCTCATATATCATATATGATATATGATACCTCATATATCATATATGATATACCTATCATTTATGATATATGAGGTATCATATATGATACACCGATCTTAATTCAGCTTACATCAGTAACATAATATGTCTAATAATATAACTTATTCACACGAACATCAACTTATTCATAACTCTCTTATTTATAAAACCTGATAATTCATTAAAATAAGCTAATAAGCTAACTATAATTTGAAACAATAAATTCAAATCATAATAATCATAACATTATTCATAACTCTCCTATATCTCACAAGCTTATTCATAACTCTTATCTAATTCAAAAGCTTATTTTCACAACTCTCGTCTAACTGACACGCTTATTCACAGAAATCTCATCTCCTCTAATTTATAAGCTTATTCAAATGAGTCACCTTATTGATATCATTCAAATTATTCACATAAATAATCTAATAAGTTAGCTTATATTAAGAACTGTCATTCTAGATAATTCATTTAAAATAAGTTAATTAAAAGCTTATAATTAGAATAATAATAAATTAATAAGCTTATTAACATAAAATAACCTAAAATAAGAATAGATCTAATTAATCTAACATGATGAGGGATCGATCGATTCGTGATGATGGATAAACAAAAAACAAAGATCAACTAAAAAAGAATATACGCACGATGATGATGGATAAGATCTTCCTATGTTCTGCGCTGCTAGAGAGAGACTGATAGATTCGTTTTTTGTGTGTGGAGAGATAAACACATAGGGTGTGTGTGTGTGTTAAATTAATTTTATTAAGAAAAAAGACTTATATAGTGGACGTGTGAAATGACCAAAATATCTCTGAGTGGAATTTGAGGATTTACTCTCATCCATAAAATGATATGGAGATGGAAGGGTTTTATGCTTTTTTAGTAATAGCAATGAGATTTCCTAATGTCATGTTAAGAATAGCTAGAATTTTCAAGAACATTTTGTTTAGCATCTCATAATATAAAGCCTTGCTTCTTTTGGTCAGCTCGTATTAAGATGTGCTTTATTATAGGTAGTCATTCCCCCGTTTCTTTAGTCTTTTAAACATTAGTTGAATCTTAAGTCGCGGTCATGTCTCGCCCCCATGGTAAGCTGATTGGTTCCATGTTATCTTAAAGTTTTATTAGTTCCAGACTCAAGTGCCTGTTCATCCATCTTCCTTCCAAAAGTAAAAGCGAGAATATCCATTGAGTGACTGTAACTGCTATCATTTACATTCAATAGTTCTTTACCAACTTTAGAGCTTTATAAAGCTTTAAAAGATAATAGGGATTAAGGGTACATCCGCTTCATTAGAAATTCCCATACCTTCTTTCTTATTCTATGGAGCCCTGATAAAGTAACATTCACACAGTTCCCTCGTTCATCGATTGATCACGCGAGTATGCATCTAGTCAAAACTCATATTATCCAAAGTAAAAAAGAAAAAAATAGTAGAGAAATTCGTCATGATGCACACTAAACCTCCATATTATCCAACAAGACGAGTATTATGTTAGTCATATGGAACACAAACACATATAAAAGGCTCGAAGAAACCAGTCCATGATTTAACATCATTAGAATGTTACTTCCAATTCTCTGTATGTTCAGACTAAACGTACCAATAGTCACCCGATTCATATGAGCTACTTATGAGTAAGAAATGATCTTCTAAAGATCGATCTATCTTAAAGTGTCAAGGAAGTATATATTATAGTTAGGGATGGCGTAGTTCATTAGGGCTTTCTCGAGGATGTATGTGCGTGCTCTCCCGTCTTTAGTCTTTCTCGGTGTCAACCCCATAAACGAAAAAAAGAATTTAAGCATACCCGCTCTATCAGATTGGACGAACTACCCATTAGTTGAACCAGACTTTGACGCTCACCTTTATCCGAAAAAGAAAGAGACTACACGAAGGCAGTTTTTTTCTCAACGGTTAACGTTAGGTTTGAAATTTCAATCTTTTGCATCTCGTCGGAAAAAGAACCTAATTATTAGTATAAAAAAAGAAAAATATGAAGGGCTTCGCTCCCATTAGAAACAGATATATTAAAATAGGCTCCACCAGTATTTAAACTCACGAATGTGAGTGAGTCATTTTTTTTGCTAACTCATGCATAACTTGATATGTGGGAGTGGCATTTGCGCGTAACTTGTGCCAAGTCACAGATAAGTTTGACACCATACAATCCGACCTTGGTGAATCAAAGCAATTTCTATTCAGGATACATGCACAAGTCAATGATAGAGTTGTTGCTTCATATTAAACATAAAGTGATGGTGATTTGACCAAACTATATTATCTACTAGTAAGGTGGTGTTTGTTTTTCTTTAAAATGTCTTAACAGACAATCTCTCAATCTGACAGATTTTTTTATCGTTCAAATTGTTTGCTTTTTTTTCTTATGTAAACATGATCAGACGTAAAAACATCTTTTTTTTTTTTTAACGGTGAGTTAGTAGTTAGTGATTCGAGCTTACAGTGACATCCAATTGGGCAGTATGCAAGCATCGAACATTCTCCTTAGGGGATAAACCCCACTCCTGCTTCTTAATTCGGGCCCCTGAAGGTTCTTGGTGAGACTCGAACTCGAGACCTCTCCAAGAATACCTCCCCAAAGTTACCTTTGGTGGCCAACTGAGCTAGCTCAGCTGGTTATGTAAAAACATCTTAATAGTCTAAATTTAAGAAAGATATCTTAATGCCTCTTTTTATTTTTATTTTTCTTTTCCAAGTTTGTTGACAAACTTTTTTTTCTTTTTTCTTTTCAAAACACTATCATACATGTCTACGATGGAAACTTGTTTTTAATTAAACACTATCAATCTTTGTAAACAGAGAACTTTTATAAAATTAAAATGGCCTTTTGCAATAGACTTTACCTGAAGTTAAAAAAAAACTTACCTATAATAAACTTACCGTTTACAAAATTCGCTAACTTGTTCATTCAATTCTAAAAGTGATGCGGATTTAAAAGAGGGAAAATTGCAAAAAAAAAAAAACATTAAGGGTAGTTTAGGCTACCCACAACGGTTTGTAGGTCACGACCTGGTTTTTCAGTTTTCTCTCTCCTACGATCTAGTGCGACCTATTTGCCACAACAATGCGACTTAGTCTGACCTAATTTATTTATTTTTAAAATTTAAATCCTTTTTTTCTCTTTATAAATACCACATTTTCTCACACAATTTTCACACACAACTTTCAGTATTTTCACACACAACTCTCTGTTTTTTCACACACACTTTCAGAAATCAAAAATGGCATGCTCTTTCCCACACAACAATGACGAGATTAAGGCTATGATTCAGAAACGAATAACTCAACAACAACGTCGTTACGATAAGCTTACGTGGTTAGCTCAAGATTTCAATGTCGCGTTCGAAGAAAATTCGAAATTGCGCATAGCATGTGCCAAATGCACTGATCTTTCCGCACAAAAACGTCATTTAATCGACACGTATCTAAGTACTCAATATGATGTTAATTTCAGCATTCAAAGATCTTTGTTTAGAAAGTCGATAAAACTTGAGTCTAGAATTGAAAAAAATACTGAATGGCTGAATAACTTGGGTTGTTCATCCTAAACTCATATCGGTTCTTCGTCACAACAACACCGAAGCCGAAATGTGTCTACCGATCTACCCTTTCCAATTCCAAACAATTCAAATGGTTTGCTTACTGATAATGAGGTGTATCAACTATACCTAGATGAAAAAGTATGGAGACAAACACAAGAAGAAGAAGAAGAAAGGGAACGAAGAGAGTTGGAGGCCCAAATTATGGCCGAAGAAGATGAAGAAGAAACAAGGCGTTGGGATTTACCTAGTCATTTATCGGATTCAGATCCGGAAACTGACTAATCGTATTATGTATTTTTATTTTATCTATCTAGTAGTGTATTTCATTTCCTATTGTATTCGAATTTCAGTATTTTCATGTTTTAAGTATGGAATAAATGTTTTAATTTTCGAATAAAAATTGTTTACGTTTACGTTTACGGTATATGGTTTATACTTTAAATTTAAAATATTTTTTTTTACAAAACCATAAACACAAACACATAACATAAACAAAACCACAAACAAACACAAACACAAACACATAACACAAACAAAACCACACACAAACACAAACCAGTCGTGACCTCGACCCTTTTGCCTCGACCTAGTTTCAACGATCGATTCACCACAACGGTACGATTCGGTCGCGACCGAGTGCCGATCGACACAAATCGCTACCGTTGTGGGTAGCCTTAAAGAGAGTTCAAAATAAAGTTTTGTTGTAAAATAGATCAAGACAACTAGAGAAATTGGGCAATTTTTAAGAATAGATGTAGAGGTTGTCATGTGTCCGTATATAAGTACAAATTGGTAAAAAATATGTATGCGTAAGGTATTTTTTAGGTATGTGTAAGATGTATGTTGAGTGGACAACCAGTACTTTTTGACAACTTAATTTTGAGCAATCTAATTTTTTAATCATTTTAACGAATTAAAGATGAATAAAAGAAACATTCCAAAATCATATTCTTCATAATTGAACCAAAAACTTCATTATTAAAATGTTTTTCTCATCACATGGTTTTTACATCCTCAATCCTAATTTTGTGTAATTGTAAACATCGATATGAATAAAAATGCTTTACTTTTTAACGGTAGTTTAATATAGCGAAATATTTTACATGTCACCGAGACACTAAGTCTGTCTTATAGGAGAACATTCATAAGTAGCACTTTGGATCGGAGAATCATGAAACTCCATTATATTTTTATATTAAAGTTACAGTTATGAGTCAATGACACATTTTATGTTCAATTTGGCCTTTAGATGTTACTACTATAACCGTAAAACATGGTACTAAAATATCTGACATAACATGAACATGTAACAACCTTTGCATTTATTCTTCTAAGTTGCTCACTTACCCTGGTCCGTTTTACAAAAAACCTTTATTTTAGACCTTCCTTAAACTATCTTTATTGATGATCTCTTTTTGCGATTAATATAAGATTTAAGTTCATTTGAATAATGAACTTTATTTAAATAACAAAGGACTAATCTCCATCTTCCATCCTCCATCCTCTATTTTAATTCAATTGATAAGATTAAACACAAAATATATTTTTACATTTTTTTCAAACATTAATATCTCTTAAACCGTTATTCGTTATGCGAAAAAAATATACCGTTACGAATAGCATTTAATTAGCTTTCTATATATATGCTATATAATATACTTTCGACAAATTTTTTTTCATTTTTTTCACGTTTTCGAAAATTATTATTATATGATACTAATATCATATATGATGTAACACCAGTATCATATATGATCTGACTTATCATATTTGATATAACTTATCGTATATGATTTAACACTGTTATCATATATGATGAAACAGTATTATCATATATGATATTTCACGTAAATTTTAACAAGAAGAAAAAAACGAATATTTTATCATAATGCATATTGGTAGAAACCAACTGGCTTAGCTCAGTTGGCCACTAAGGTTCCATTAAGTGGTTTTCTTGGGAGAGGATTCCTGGAGGTCTTGGGTTCAAAACCTGCCAAGGGCCTTTCAGGCGAAGCGGATAAGGAGTCTAACATAACTAGGTGAGGGTTCGAAGAAGACATTATTCCGCTTGGATGTCATTGCACGACTCGGCCCACTAACCACTAACATTTGCCGTTCTAAAAAAAATGCATATTGGTAGAAAGATAATTAAACGCTCGCCTCGATGGAATAATTATTTTCGTTTAACACTTAACGGCTTAAAAGATATTTAAATTATAAAAAATAATTAAAAAATAAAATATATTAAATCTAATTCAATAGATGCAAATGAGATGGATGATAGAAATTAGTAACATCATATCCAAAGAAAAGTATAATATCTAAAATAACTCTTCTCTTAATAATATTTTTTTTTTTTCATTCGATCTTAAAAATAAAAGAGAGAGGGAAGTGCAAAAATCATCCCTGTGGTATGTCGAAAAATCGAATTACATCCTTCGTTAACTTTTTGGACAACAGCCATCCCTCCGTTAGTGCGCGGGGCACAATACATCCCTCATGGACTAACGGTGCAAATGTTTTCTCGTTAAAAATTAACAAAATCTAAAATAGAGGGTATTCTTGTCTTTTTCCTTTCCCAGGGATGTATTTTGAACCTTATCATAAATAGTTTCAAAAAAAAAATTATTTTTGAAAAAAAAAATTTATTTTCGAAAATAAATTATTTTCGAAAAAAAAAAATTATTTTCGAAAAAAAAAATTTATTTTCGAAAAAAAAATTATTTTCTAAAAAAAATTATTTTCGAAAAAAAAAATTATTTTCGAAAAAAAAATTATTTTCGAAAATAAAGTTTTTTTAGAAAATAAATTGTTTTTTTGAAAATAATTTTTTTTCGAAAATAATTTTTTTTTTCGAAAATAATTTTTTTTTTCGAAAATAAATTTTTTTTAGAAAATAATTTTTTTTTTCGAAAATAAAGTTTTTTTAGAAAATAAATTGTTTTTTTGAAAATAATTTTTTTTCGAAAATAATTTTTTTTTTCGAAAATATTTTTTTTTTTCGAAAATAATTTTTTTTTAGAAAATAATTTTTTTTTTCGAAAATAAATTTTTTTTTCGAAAATAAATTTTTTTTTTCGAAAATAATTTTTTTTTTCGAAAATAATTTTTTTAGAAAATATAACTTTTCTTTCCGAAAATATTTTTTTTTTCGAAAATAATTTTTTTTTAGAAAATAAAACTTTTTTTCGAAAATAAATTATTTTTTTTGAAAATAAATTTTTTTTTCAAAAATAATTTTTTTTTTGAAACTATTTATGATAAGGTTCAAAATACATCCCTGGGAAAGGATAAGACAAGAATACCCTCTATTTTAGATTTTGTTAATTTTTAACGAGAAAACATTTGCACCGTTAGTCCATGAGGGATGTATTGTGTCCCGCGCACTAACGGAGGGATGGCTGTTGTCCAAAAAGTTAACGAAGGATGTAATTCGATTTTTCGACATACCACAGGGATGATTTTTGCACTTCCCTCTAAAAGAGATTTAGATAATATAGTCATTTTTCTTGTTTTGATTCGCTTAACAAATTATACTAAAGGGATACGGGTTCATTTAAGTTTAGTTTTTGTCTTATGAGTAGCTTATGTGATTTCATCTCGTGTTTTATAAACCAATATTTTTGGCTTCTTTTTAAACGTTAATACACATAAAAAAAGACGTTACTTGTCAAGCTCCTCAGAACACTTACAAAATATACTAGTAGGGTATCCGCGCGATGCGGCGGCGGGTACCATATGACAAAATCTTTTGACGAACAAATGTTCTTTGGTTATTCGTTTTTAACAGTTGTTAGTCCCAGAAAAATCTAACATTGTCTTCCCAGATAATCACATCACCAGGACCACAACAATCGTAAATTACTTATTGATATGAGGTATTTTAAAGGTATAAGTTTTTAAGTGTGTTAAAAAATGACCGTATATATTTCTCATGTTAATAAGGTTTTTCATATAATTGGTGTTCGTGTCGCCGACTCTGCCGATATGTCACAGAATCTTGGTGTTGCCGCCACTTTTTAGTTTTTTTTATAGATCTATGTATTTATGATCTTTTAGAGGTGAAACATATCTAACTTACTGTCGTCAATCTATGATAGTTATGTGAACATTGTTTGGAAAAGAAAAAGTTGGTGATTGAGTTGTACATTATGTCTTATATGTTGTAATAGAAGGGGTTGGGGTGTATTTATGTTATCATTAATTGCTTTTTTTAGGAAAAGTTTGGATTGCACATCGTAAACTGTGTAACTATGTTTGTACATTTATGTAAAGGGGCATGTTAAATATGTGTATTAATTATTCTAATTATGTATTTAATACGTATATAATCTTTTCATTGTTGTAAAGTGTATAATAATAATTGTATATATAGGTAACAAGGTATATTAATTATTTTAATTATGAGTTTTAATTATTCTTATTTAGTATACTTCTGCAAGTTGTACATATACATTAGTATCTTGTATTACTTAAAAATGAATTTTTTATGCATTAATATCTTGTAAATTGTGCTTGGATGATTATACTTCTTAAAAATTGAGCATTTAATGAGCAGAGAGATACTAATCTATTTTATATGTAGTATATATGACTACTTTAGGACATTCAGTTACAACACAATGTTTTAAAATGTTTTAGATTATGATATTTTATTTTTACTTGACTATGCTATCTTAAGTTTTATGACGTAAATGTTTCTTTTAAAGTTATGATACTTTTATGTTTTTATAAATATGAAACTCTATTATATTAATAACATTCAGGCGTTTTTTTATTAATAAAACAGACAACTTTATTGAATTCAGATTCAGATATTTACATATCAAATTTAGATATACAATCTATATTCACATTCAGAGTCTTTTAATAAACAAATAATACAATACATATAATTTCCTATTTTTTTTGTTATTTCTTACATAAATGTGAGGCCTGCAGACTTATTTGCAAATAGTTTGCATTTCCAGGTCTTCATAAATGCAAGATAACGATTTAGAGTGTGTATATTTAATGGTTTTAAGTCGTAACAACAAATAAATAATATTTTGTTTAAACAAGTCAAAATGACAATCTGTCAATTAACGTTGTCATAAACTAGAAAATAATTTTACAAGAACTATGTATCAAACCAAACTTCGTATTTAAATCTAGGTACTGATGTTGCATGAACAATATATCGGGTTTTAATTCGTACTAAACATTATCAACTATTTTACGAGTTATGTCTCAAAATTGAAAAACTTTAACTTAATCTCACTCTTGTTCCATTTTGCATATTTGAAATTGTCAAACTAAATGAGTAAATACAATGAAATTGTTAGTCATGCATCATGCATGCATGCACTGAAATATTAAACGTGAACATTTTTTGGAGAAAGAAAAGGAAAAAAAAAAAAAAAAAGGCATCCATATAATGCCGAGTTGCCGACTTTATAAGTAAAAGCCAATTGGCCACTTAGTTTTTATCTACACGTCTTTTTGACCTCAAATAAAGAAAAAGACCACAATAATTTCGAGTAACCTTCATCACTATATTTTATTTGTAATTACTTTTAGCAAAAGATGATGACCAAATCCTATGAACAAGATACTAAACTTGTGAGTTGTAACCAGAATTTACATTTGAGAAATGATTTATCCTCCTACAAATTCTTCCTACTTATATGCCTACTCACAGAATCCTGACACGTGTCAGAATTGACGGTTTAGATGCGGAGAGACAATGAGTGGAGATAAAATATAAAATATTGTTGTGTGTGTAAGAGGATATGTCATCTTACCTGTTATGCAAAACAAGGTTTTAAAGACAGATTAATCGCTGATTATACGCTATAAAGTTATCGATTTTACCAATTAATGTAACAGAGTTAAACAAATAACTCAACGGCTATCAACGATAGTCAGACCTGCTCAAAACCTTCTAATCTTGTTGAAGGTACCTGAGAGTCACTGTAAACTTAAACTTGCTTTGATCACTTATAATATCTCTTTAAACCTATTACGCGTTTTTTTTTTTTAAAAGGTCTTGCCAATAATATCATATACTCACAAAATTAAAAATACATAAACTTTGCCGAAAATACGAATTTCGCCTAAAATACCAATTCGATTAATTTTATAACGATTCATGTTTTTTCAACTTTAACTTATGCACATGGTAGATCCTTAGGAGACAACGCATGATCACTATTCAATGGACGGCAAGAAATACTTGTACAAGGATGACGATGGCAAGAAAAAGTTAACAAAAGTCTCTGACTATCTTTACCAAGACTTTGGTAATAGAGGCCACAAGGTGACACTAAAAGAAGGTTGAATACAAGTAAGGATCACAAAAGAACCCAAATCCGATATGGAAAACTCGAAATCCAAACTAATAGGGACAAGTGCGGCATGCTTATCGGGTTATGGGACGGATTTAAAGCTTAAACGGGGGTTTTAATGGAATCGAGGGATGACATTCCCGACTCGCCCCACCCGATTGATATGTATACATATACAAACATATTTATTACTGTATGTATTATATAAGTTTTGTTAGTATTTACGTAATAAAAAAAATAATCCACTATTGTTAGTTTTTTTTTATCTTCGAAAGATTGTAAAATCGTGACTATAAAACTTGCTTGATGTCATATTTTTAAACTGTAACTTTGACAGTATAAGATATCATTTATTTATGTATAACAATATCATTAAAGACATACGAGTCTTGGATATAAGAAGTCATAGAATGACACTATACATATATCCAAAATTGATTTAAGCATAACAATAAATAGTTAGGATGTTATCACATGTAGGAAGTATCGGGTTTGAGTTTTCTCGTGAAGGTCCTCTTTCTAAAGGATCAAATTCTTCTCAAGTTGAAGACAACTTGATAGATCATGTTGGCCAATGAGAATTTAGATAAATGTATAAAAGTTTTTTAACTTGAGAGAATCCTATCAAGTTAATTCTAACTTGAGAGAATCCTCCTCCCTTTCTAAAAGCGAAAAAGGTTTATCCATTAAGATGAAAGTTCGAATTTTGCATATTTTTCAATTGAATGTCATTTTAGTCTCAAATCACTAACTACTAACTTCATATTAAAAAAATAAAAAGGTAAAGGCCAACGAGAAAAAAAAACTAATAAGGTTGGTCATAAGAAGCCCTGGTCCACACATTCACCTCCATTGCGAACACTTCTCGTTTACACTCTGTTTCCGAGAAAAAAATAGAAAGAAGAGAGATGAAGATGGAAAAAATGAGAAGAGAAAAGTTTGTTTTTTTACTTTGTGTTCCTGAGTTGGAAAGAAAAAATGAGCATGTAACAAAAAAAAAAGTCTTAAAAACAACTTCATTTCTTTACTCTCTAATTTGAGAAAATATTTGGAGAGTAAATTTGGTGTAATTTACTCTCCTTTACATTCTACTTCTCTCCTTGAAAATCTCAGAAACATAAAGTTTTTTTATTTCCATCTCAACCTTTCCCTTTCACTCCAAAATATAAACTCGAGAACAGGGTGTTACTTTTTTTTATAAATATGTTTGAATACAATGAATATTTTTCATTGTAATGTATTGAAGTTGAAAAACAATTATAATAGTATTATACTAATATAGTTAATATTCATCGTGATGTATTGAAGTTGAAAAACAATCATAATAGTATTATACTAATGTAGTGAACAATGATGCGACATCGACGTGAGACCATTACAACTAATGTTGCAAAAAAAAAAGTCTAAAGCTCGCTTAATCGTCGTTCAATCGCTATAAGGCCATCACTTGTCAACTAATGTAAAAGACGATTAATAGCGGTCAAATATGGTCAACGACAGTTAAGGAAAGTCAAACTTGCTGAAAACTTTCAAATCTTACCGAAAATACCGAAAACTCACTATAGACTTATGTTTATCACTTATAATAAATATTTATATATATGAAAAGGTGAATTATAATAATTATTTATATATATATGAAAAGATGATTTGCACACTAAATAAATTGATTAGGACATTTTAAATG
This sequence comes from Glebionis coronaria, assembly GCA_025667525.1. Classification (NCBI taxonomy): domain Eukaryota; kingdom Viridiplantae; phylum Streptophyta; class Magnoliopsida; order Asterales; family Asteraceae; genus Glebionis; species Glebionis coronaria. The sequence goes on along the minus strand of JANFOE010000610.1, from coordinate 113,925 downwards.
TTTGTATGTGGACATTTATACCCTTAAATTAGTGGAGTAGGCAAATTTCAACACACATATTATGGATAAAAATGTCCACAAACAAATATTTAGAGTGTCATAGAACGATTATAAGTTATAAAGTGAACAACCGACCGACTAACGGTTTATGATTTTTACAACCTTAATTACAACTATTAGTAGAATAGGTACGGTGACACAACTGCCTTCGCCACTCCTACTTGACATTCACCACAACTTTCCAACGTCTCTTTACCACCAAAATGAGATCATCATTTTCAATTTCACCACAAACATGAGTTAAATACGACAATAAAATGCGTTTAATTTATTTATTTGGTGTAGGTCTTTATTTCTCTTTTGTTGGACATTATATCCTTAATAAAAGGGGGAATTACGGTTCCCAATAAACAGTTCCCCTCTCACACACCGAACATATTTTATTCTCTCCTCACAAATCACACAAAAAAAAAATCTCTCACACTAAATTGGTTTGTGTGTGTCAATGATCCTGTAGCACTTATTTTTCTCCGCCGTTGATCTTGAGCCGATTCCTGTAACAGTCCTTCATTTGGTGCCGTTGATTATCACATACCTAAAACATTTATCCCCATATGTGGGTTATAGTGAGGGTTTGTTTCTTTTTTTCCTTCTTCATATAGAAGGTGGACCCCATATCCACTAAAACATCATAATGGGGAGAGTGAAGTTTTATATGACTTGTACATATAGAAGATTTAGTAAGATTGTAATATTAAAATAATGTTTGGACCCACTTCTTTCTCCACTCATGTAATTTAGTGGAAAAAGAAACACACCCTGAGATCAATAGACAAGCAGCTCTCATTTGGATTAGGGTTCTCGCTAGAAAAATATATCTCATATTATTTGGATATGGGTTATAGTGAGATCATTGATTTAACAAGATGACATAAGTCACCGCAGTCGATACATCAGGTTTCTTCTTTGTTATTAATTATGGTTATCAACTTTTTATAATGTATAATTATGGTTTAGTTTTAACTGATTTATCATTTGATATTATATGATTTTGAAATTAGGGTTGTCATGCGATTTTCGAATTAGGGTTTATGCCAGAAATTGGGGAAAGATATGTGTCTCCATTCTAATTAACGTTTCCCAAATCTAAGTTCTATAATTTTTATTTGAAAAGGGCGTCTGTATTATACTAAAACATTTTTTGGGTAAAAAGAAAGAGATCAGACTATGATGCATTCAAATGAGAACCTTATGTTTGATAGGCTTATGTCCTGTTAAAGCCGATTATGAGCCTTCGATGCCACCGTTACTATCGTTGTCGCTGTTAATGGCGAGCGACGAGAGGTGCGGCTGTGTGACGTTGGCGCCATGGTCTCATTAACCCACAAATTCGGACCAATTATTCGGTGTTTTATTGTGAAAGGGAAACTATATTTGTGGGGTAAAGTATTGTTGTGAAGGGGGTAAACAGTGCGAAATACACCATATGCTTATCAGGTGTCACCTGTTCTCACGAAGAAACAAAAGCGTTGGCTAGCAGAGGTTGGTACTTTAATTTGTCGGTTGCCTTGATTTGGATTGTGATTACCTATTTATGATCGTTGCGGATATTATTTTCGTATGCTGATTGTTATGGGTGTGTGACGCTGTTGATACCTAAACGAGTAAAATTTGGATTACGAGTCGTCTATAAAGTGTGATTATGTTTACTTGGCAATGATGATCCTTCAAGTATGGCACGTTGCCGCTAAAAATGGAAGGATGGCAGAGTGCGCGAACTGCGTGCCTCGGCAACCTCCATGAGTGTGGCCACGACGTTGATTAATCTGAGCTACATTTATCGCGAATTTGTTACAGTTGCTTGCAGCCTTCATGACATTATTTGGTAAGCTTCGTTCTATTGTTTTGGTTCTCGATCTTCTACCATTTTATAAGATGTATTGGCGTTCATGAAATCTGCGTGTATGGAACGTTTTGGCAAGCTCGCTTTTCCAGAAATCGTATCTTAGCGGGGCGACCATGTGATCGCAGCCATGACGGGTTTTGGGTGCGGTTTCCATTCATTTGGTCAGGCGTACAAAATAATGTTGTATGTGTGATTTTGGGGGTCCCGCTTGCTTTTTGCTATTTGTTCCAGTTGCCTTAAATGAGCTTTGTTCTAGGCTATGATGAGTACATGAACAGTTGTTGTATTCTTTATTATTGGGCGCAGTTATATGTGTGCACTCTGTTCGTATTGTGATGGACATATGTTTCTGGGCTATGATGAACAATAACGGCCCCGGGACAAACTTTGGCTTGCTTTGGTTATATGATGACTATGATGATATTGTTGGATAAAACTATCTGATACCATTTGATCTTATGAATGAAATAGGTTGTGTATTGGTTTCTCGGCTTTGTTCGACATTTGGCATTAACATAGTTTTTCAAACGCATTGATATTTTACCTCGGCAGGAAAAAGTGGAATTGAACTATCTTGCATGTCGGGATGGCAATTTGCAAAAGTTTCAACCACGGCAGATGATGCATAGTTTTTTAAAAGGCGATGATGACTTATCTCCGTAAGAATAACTGGAATTGAAGCATTCTGCATGTTGGCATGGCGACTTGTAAAAGTTGCAGCCACGACCGATACGCGCTGTTTTTCCAGGTCTCTATCACTCTGAGCCAATAAAAATAAATAATCACACTACGTTGCATTTGTTCCTCGCAACAGTCACTATCTCTCAGACCACCTATCCACGGGCACATGAAAGGACCATTTATGTATAACCCATTCCGCTGAGTTTTCTCAAAGCTATTTGTTAGTGGTATGATTTCTTGATTAAGTTCACTTAACATTTTTGTTTCTACTTTTAAACCTGTAACATAATGTTCTCAACACTTTCATATCAAACCAATGGTTTGTAAAACCCGCATGCTTTTACCATGAATAGTACCCTTAAGATCGTACGTACTAGATTAAAACTTTCCTTTTATAGTACGATTACGTTTACGTGTTAGGATTTTACGTATTACGTACGTGTTAGAACACGATAAGTATTTATTACGCACGAACACGCAATAATTATTTAAACAATAATTAATCACGAACATGCGAACATGAAATCATGAACGTAATTAAAGCACGAGCTAATATTAATTACGTATATATATTTATTACGAACACGAATAAATATATTATGTCACGATAATTATTTAACGAGAACACATTAAACGCGAACACAAATAAACATGAACGAACAATTAAACATCGAGACACGGAAAACGGTACGGGTCCCCCATGTGGGGCCCCTACCCGCGGCAACAAGGGAGAGATGGGCCAAGCCCATCTCAAAATTTACTAAGAAGGGTAAAAGGAAAAGATCACTACTCATTTTCACTTTTACAGAAGATTTTTACAAAACCTAAAAAAGTTCTTCCTTCTCCTTTTCTTGTCCTTTTGGCCGCCACCCATAAACACACCAAAGGGGTGTTTATTTGATCTTTGATCTTGGTTTTGGTGCTAGTGTTCGTGTTTGTTCATCCTTGTTTAAATCCACGCATTCGGTAATTCTTTTAACTCTTTTCTTTTGATTTGATCTTTTAAATAATTAAGAACATGATGTGTTTTTTTTAAAAACCTAATCATTTTATAGATCTACCATGAAATTGGTTTTAGAATAAATCAAAAGGGTGTTTTAAGGGTGTTTGTTTTTGGCCGGCGCCTAAACCGAACCCCGAAGGGGTCTCGGTTTGGCTACTCGACCACCACCGAGACCATATGGTCCCGGTTGGTTGGTGTGGGTCCCACGGCAGTAACAAGACATGGGGAACCCTGATGTGGTTCGGGGTATGGTGTTGATTTCATGTCCGGTTCAAGGTTCTTAGTCAAGATCCGGTTCACGGTGTATGTTAAGATTTTTTTTTTAATCTTATGTTAAAATTAAATTAATAAACATGACATGATTAATTTAATAACATGACTTAGGTTATATTAATTATTAAAATCATGAAATTATTAACCTAAGTATTTTTTTATATTTTTAGACTTATAATTAATTAATTATTTAAAAATCATGGTTATAATTAATTAATTAACATGACTTAGGTTATATTATTAATAATACATGTTTTAACCTAAGTATTTAACTTTATTTAATTAAAAACATGATATACTTTAATTAACTATTTTAACCTATAGTTTATTTTAATTACATGAAATAATTAATAAACTATACATTATATCATATGACTTAGAAAATAATCATGAAAACACTTAGGCTTATATACTTAGCTTATTTAACCAGCTTATATCTAATTATGGAAATGTTTTATTTTTAGAAACTTATTTAAATAAGGCAGTTAATCTATTTATGGAAACTTTCTATTTTTAGAAACTTATTTATTTCAGGCAGCTAATCTATTTATGGAAACTTATTTAAATAAGGCAGCTAATCTATTTATGGAAACTTTCTATTTTTAGAAACTTATCTATTTTAAGCAGTAATTCTATTTTTGAAACTTTCTATTTTTGGAAACTTTCTATTTTTGGAAACTTTCTATTTTTGGAAACTTTCTATTTGTGGAGACTTTCTATTTTTGGAAACTTTCTATTTTTGGAAACTTTCTATTTTTGGAAACTTTCTATTTTTGGTAACTTTCTATTTTTGGTAACTTTCTATTTTAGGAAACCTGCTATTTTTGGAAAGTTACTTATTATTACACAGTAAGTATAATAGTACATGAAATACCAGAAATACTTAATCAGGGTAAACAAAATATAAGATAAACATAGTTTAAGGCTTAAAAACAGTAAAACATGATAAGAACATATAAAATAAGCTAAGACATGACATAAAACCAGTTACGTATTTAGTAAGCAGATACTTATTCATGTATGTATTTATGTAGCATTAGTGATACGGAAGTAGGATTCCTCTCAGTTTGTCTTCTTCGTTCACTGGACATAAGGTACGGATTCCCGTCCTTTCAGTATGGACATTCTTTCCTTATTAGGATTCCCCGTATGCAGCCAAATGTTTTCCCGTAGTATAAGTATGTGTTTGAATTGCTTATGTTTAATTTAGAATACTTATAGCCATATACATGCATGACCAGTTTCACCTAGTTATGGAGGTACCATAACCATAACATTAGAGGCACTGATGTTATGACTTCGCCACGGCGGAGTGATTGCCCGTGGCGTCCCTTCAGCTTTTGGCCATTTATATTATATTTATCATGTGGGGCGTATGGGTGCATCCTAGTTACATGTTTTCAGTCAGGATTTCATGGTGAATGCGGTGTGTGCCTTGCATCCTTCACAAGGAGTTGATCCCTCTTACCCAAAACCAGTATATTAAATTAGAGGCAGCCCATCTAATTTGCATGATGAGGTCACCCCTCCAAGTATTCATGCACGGTGGATTTTCATGACCTATATTGGCTAATGGTAAAATATGTTAAATAGTTTTCATAAGATAAAAATAAGGCTTTTCAAACTATAAAACCAGTTTTATGAACATGTTCCAGGTTTTCCAGGACTTATACATTTTCGCTGCTATTAAGTCTCTATTATGTTTTAGTCACTTATACTATGTCTATATCCGTGCACTGAGCGTTTTGCTCAGCCGTTACTTTCCTTTCCATGTCCAAAACGGCAGGTACCCTAGGAAAGACTCGAGCATTTGGAGGACATGCATAGGATGGAAGCTGCTAGAGACTTCTTTTCCTTTTGCCTTCATATACTTATGCTTGCTTAGTCTTTCATTCATTTCTTTTACTTTATTATGTTTTGGGCTTATGTTTGGGAACCGATGTTTGATTCCGATTATTCCTATGGTCATGTAATGTTTTAGACATTTATCCTTATATGCTTTGATGACACGCCATAATTACGCGTGACATTCCATTATCAAAATGGGGTGTTACAATTATGGTATCAGAGACAAGGCTTCGACCTGTAGGCTCTAAAACTCGACCTGTGACTAGTGGGTAGTCACCAGGAGCTTCCTAAGCCAACGTTTGTTATTCTACGTATTGATGTTTTCAGCGCATTGTTGCTTTAACCATGATGTTTTCAGCACCTTGAGGTTTTAACCTTGATGTTTTCATCGATATTGTTTTACTAATATGGATGGACAACCGTCATTCATATTTAGTTATGTGTCACTGTTTCATGCATAATGTTCCTCGTGAACTGTGACTATGTGGATTGAACCCCAGTAGTTCATAATTAGTCACATAAAAAAAATTCTGATAAGTTTTGACAGATAAGTTTCATTTATTTATGTTTCATGTATCATTGTTGCAGGGATTATGACTAAGTAATGGTTAGTACAGGACTGGCCCTATTTAGTCGCATGTGCTTTTATCGAAACTTTTAACTTTGGGACCGACCCATAGGCGTCCCCTCGCCATGTCTTTTGTTTTGGGACCGACCCATAGGCGTCCCCTCGCACATATAAAGGTTTTTATAAACTACATTACGCATTAATGTATTGTTTTTCATGCATAAATTTTTTCTCATGATTTATTGGCATAAATTTTTTTTATGTCCCCTCATAAGTTACTATGTTTTTATGTCAAGTATGTGTTTATACTGTCATGGTTAAACTCAGTTTCATGCTGATTATGTTATACACTCCTTCATGTTAAATCGTTTCATGTTTCTTCATGATAATTCCGTCTTCATGTGGATTACGTCTTACGCCTCTTTGTTATTATGCCTTCATGCAATACATTGTTGGATTTCATTGAATTCTGCTTTCATGACAGTCATGGTTGGTTTGCATCGATCATGTTGTCAGGCAAATCATCGTTGAATTTTGTGTAACCACACTTTAACGTTTCTCGATATAACCAAAATGATGTCTATGCTAATACTGCCAGGTTATCATGATGGTTTTCCTAACCGTTTAACCGATATACTTTCCTTAAATCATGATAAATGATCGACCCCATACCGATCATTTCATGTGCATTCCACGTATACTCCACGTACCGTATTTCATGTGTATTACATGTACCTTAATCCATGTGTATTCCACTTGCAACACTTCACGAGTATTCGCTAGTCGATTATGAATCATCTCAGGCGTATTTTCAATTGCTGATATTCTACAAGATTGCTGATGCCGCTCATAACTTGGAGATGTTACTAAAGGTTGATGCTTCTGACGTTCGGAGACGCTACGAGATGCGGATCCTGTTCACAACCTGGAGATCCTACAAGACGAAGAAAAAGGCGTCGGAGCAAAGCAATTGGACGAGAAGATGCTTCACCATCAGACGATTTCCATCAATCATTGTCCCTAATTCTTAGTTACATGTCACACGTCATTCGGCTGTCATTTCAGCCATATGAGTACAAACCGGTACCAGCCAGCCACTCAGCTGAATAGTTACATGAATCACGGTCATGAGAATGACCGTCATGGAACTGACAGACATGACGATAGTAACCACTACTATGACAGAACTATCCTAGAAATCGCAACCGAGGCTCCGGCCGCGGACGTGATCAGACATACAAAGGATCAGTAGTCCAACCGATCCGCCAAGTCTGGCATAATAACCTAATATTGTAATTCTATTGTTTTACGTCTCGTGACACATGTCAAGACATCAGTCAAGACACAGTCTCACGTATACTTCCTGAAGACACATGTCAAGACACCAGTCAAGACATATGTCATGCTTATAGTTCCAAGACACGAGTCAAGACACATGACTCACGTCCAACTATGGGACATTTCTAAGAAATTCAGGGTACCCTCCAAGGGTATATCCATTTTGTTGTGCCATATATTAATCAGGCCACAAGAATTTCAATACCATTATCGGCGCATCAGTGAGAACTGTCGCGTTGCTGATGTCACTTTTATTTCTTTCACCATATTTCTTATGATTCATGACCATGAAGGACGCCTTTCGTATTCCCACGTATGCGAAGGTTTTCCTTCAGCTTAATGATGAGATCCAAGCTGCTAACGCATTTCCTCGGACAGACACGAGATGAATTTTATCCTAATTATCGACTATGAACAACACACCATGCTACGATTCATAATTATGTACAATAATGTTCAGGCTCCTGAATACATTCAGCTTGATTTTCCATCAGGAAAATCTGTACAAATTATCTATGCTTACAAGCATGTGCGTTGTTAGCCATGGTTGCTAAAATTTTCTAGCTGTCAGTAAGACACGACTACTTAAGTCCTTTTATGCATAGCCAGTTGATTATTCCAAAATCTTCCCATATATTCCAGAACCTTCAAGGAGAAGGACGGTACCATGAGATTATGTGTCGACTACCGTCGGCTTAAACAAATCACCATTCATGACCGTTATTCTCCTCCACGTATTGACAACATGCCCAATCGACCTTATAGTGTTAATCACTTTTCCAAGATCGAACTCATGATCATGCTGCCAACAGTGACGAGTGAAAAAGCAAGACATGTCCATGACTGCTATTCGTACACGACTCGGTGATGCTAGATTTATGATTTTGAATTAGTCTCATCAATGCTCCAACGGCATTATAAGAATGAGTTTCCATGAACTCATAGCAAATTCATCAGTGTTTTCATTAAGGATAACCTGATTTCCTTTAAGCCCAGAGAAGAATAGGAAGACCATATCTGCACTATGTTGCAAATCCTATGACAAGAGAAATTTTACCCTAGAAAATTTTCCAATATCAATTCTATTTGATTACAGTGACACGCTGAATCACATGGGTTTCTAAGGTTAATCTTACCATGACTCAGCTTATGCGTAAAAGAGAGAACCCTACACTACATTAGGTGTTCTAGAAAATCCTACGCTAGGAGAAGTTTAGATTCATGGACTCAGAGTTTCGCAAACTCCTATGTATCAAGTTCGATGAAGCAAGATATAGTTACGTTCATATCTTCATACCTGTCATACAAACAGGTTAAGATAGGACACCAACAGACTGGGATGTTTTCATCATCTGATACTGTGAATTGAAAAGGGACAAGATCTCCATGGGGTTTGGTTACCAGATTAACGCAAACTCAGAAGAAGCATGATGCTATATGGGTTATTGCAAACAGTTTGATCAAGTCTGCAGAATCCTTACATCCGTAAGGATTGTAGAACCAACAGATTGATCGGACATGTTCCAGCCAAGGCTCATCCGACCACTTGGTAATCCCTCAGCTATCGGGTCAGACAAAGATTCGCAATTGTACTCCTAAATTACTTCACGTCTTCATTCTGGTTCCACGACTTGCTTTCGCGCTCGCGTTCATGACACTATTCACGTTCATGATCGTTCTGGGCTTACGATTTTACGTTCATTTCGTTCTGGGAAGTTTTGCAAGAACTTGAAAGACCAGACCCAAGTTTAGTATAACTCTCCATTATCAGATAGACGTTTCACGTCATATTCCACGTCTCACCTTGTAGCGTTCGGCGTTACCGCCATTATATTCTATGATCACGATATGTTTCACATGTCATGTTCATTCCACATTCCTCATATCATGATCAAGATATGTTACACGTATCATGGATCACGATATGTTTACTCATACTACACTCGCCATATCTCCACGTAGCACGTTCAAAATTTTTCACGTATCACGTTCAAAATTTTTCACGTACTACGTTTCTTTATGTCTCGCGCATCGTTTCTAATTATCAGTTAAGTCAGATTGTGTTGCATCGTAACGTTTCAGTTACCCTAGCACGTTAACTCTTATTTTCCTCGATCGAATTTAGGGGATCTACCTTCCGTTGATAACCAATAATTTCTTCGTATTCCAAGTCAAGGTCAGGAGGACCAAGATTTATCATTAGTGTCAAGATCTTCTGAAGGAACCGTTCCAAGAGGGAGGCCACTTGGAAACGGACAAGTTCATCCGGACTTTTATCCGTTTTCTCTCATCAATTAGATATGTCCTTTTAGTCACGTCACGTTCCATGTCCTTTCAAGACATGTCACGTTCCACGTTCCTTCTACCATGTCACCTGTACGTTCATTAATCTTACATACCCTGTCAGTTTGATTCGGGTATGTTTCTCTTTCAGTTACGTTATCTATAATTCGGGGACGAATTATTCTTTTTAGGGGGGAAGAGTTGTAAAACCCGCATGCTTTTACCATGAATAGTACCCTTAAGATCGTACGTACTAGATTAAAACTTTCCTTTTATAGTACGATTACGTTTACGTGTTAGGATTTTACGTATTACGTACGTGTTAGAACACGATAAGTATTTATTACGCACGAACACACAATAATTATTTAAACACACCAAAGGGGTGTTTATTTGATATTTGATATTGGTTTTGGTGCTAGTGTTCGTGTTTGTTCATCCTTGTTTAGATCCACGCATTCGGTAATTCTTTTAACTCTTTTCTTTTGATTTGATCTTTTAAATAATTAAGAACATGATGTGTTTTTTTAAAAACCTAATCAAATCATAGATCTAACATGAAATTGGTTTTGGAATAAATCAAAAGGGTGTTTTAGGGGTGTTTGTTTTTGGCCGGCGCCTAAACCAAACCCCGAAGGGGTCTCGGTTTGGCTACTCGACCACCACCGAGACTATATGGTCCCGGTTGGTTGGTGTGGGTCCCACGGCAGCAACAAGACAAGGGGAACCCCGATGTGGTTCGGGGTATGGTGTCGCTTTCATGTTCGGTTCATGGTTCTTAGTCAAGATCCGGTTCACGGTTTATGTTAAGATTATTTTTTTATAATCTTATGTTAAAATTAAATTAATAAGTGACATGATTAATTTAATAACATGACTTAGGTTATATTAATTCTTAAAATCATGAAATTATTAACCTAAGTATTTTTTTTATATTTTTAGACTTATAATTAATTAATTATTTAAAAACCATGGTTATAATTAATTAATTAACATGACTTAGTTTATATTATTAATAAATAAGAATACATGTTTTAACCTAAGTATTTAACTTTATTTGATTAAAAACATGATATACTTTAATTAAATATTTTAACCTATAGTTTATTTTAATTACATGAAATAATTAATAAACTATACATTATATCATATGACTTAGAAAATAATCATGAAAACACTTAGGCTTATATACTTAGCTTATTTAACCAGCTTATATCCAATTATGGAAACGTTCTATTTTTAGAAACTTTTTTAAATAAGGCAGTTAATCTATTTATGGAAACTTTCTATTTTTAGAAACTTATTTATTTCAGGCAGCTAATCTATTTATGGAAACTTATTTAAATAAGGCAGCTAATCTATTTATGGAAAATTTCTATTTTTAGAAACTTATCTATTTTAAGCAGTAATTCTATTTTTGGAAACTTTCTATTTTTGGAAACTTTCTATTTTTGGAAACTTTCTATTTTTGGAAACTTTCTATTTGTGGAAACTTTCTATTTTTGGAAACTTTCTATTTTTGGAAACTTTCTATTTTTGGAAACTTTCTATTTTTGGAAACTTTCTATTTTTGGAAACTTTCTATTTTTGGTAACTTTCTATTTTTGGTAACTTTCTATTTTAGAAAACCTGCTATTTTTGGAAAGTTACTTGTTATTACACAGTAAGTATAATAGTACATGAAATACCAGAAATACTTAATCAGGGTAAACTGAATATAAGATAAACACAGTTTAAGGCTTAAAAACAGTAAAACATGATAAGAACATATAAAATAAGCTAAGACATGACATAAAACCAGTTACGTATTTAGTAAGCAGATACTTATTCATGTATGTATTTATGTAGCATTAGTGATACGGAAGTAGGATTCCTCTCAGTTCGTCTTCTTCGTTCACTAGACATGAGGTACGGATTCCCGTCCTTTCAGTATGGACATTCTTTTCTTATTAGGATTCCCCGTATGCAGCCAAATGTTTTCCCGTAGTATAAGTATGTGTTTGAATTTCTTATGTTTAATTTAGAATACCTATAGCCATATACATAATGACCAGTTTCACCTAGTTATGGAGGTACCATAACCATAACATTAGAGGCACTGATGTTATGACTTCACCACGGCAGAGTGATTGCTCGTGGCGTCCCTTCAGCTTTTGGCCATTTATATTATATTTATCATGTGGGGCGTATGGGTGCATCCTAGTTACATGTTTTCAGTCAGGATTTCATGGTGAATGTGGTGTGTGCCTTGCATCCTTCACAAGGAGCTGATCCCTCCTACCCAAAACCAGTATATTAAATTAGAGGCAGCCCCTCTAATTTACATGATGAGGTCACCCCTCCAAGTATTCATGCACGGTGGATTTTCATGACCTATATTGGCTAATGGTAAAATATGTTAAACATTTTTCATAAGATAAACATAAGGCTTTTCAAACTATAAAACCAGTTTTATGAACATGTTCCAGGTTTTCCAGGACTTATACATTTTCGCTGCTATTAAGTCTCTATTATGTTTTAGTCACTTATACTATGTCTATATCCGTTCACTGAGCGTTTTGCTCAGTCGTTACTTTCCTTTCCATGTCCCAAAACGGTAGGTACCCTAGGAAAGGCTCAAGCATTAGGAGGACGTGCATAGGATGGAAGCTGCTAGAGACTTCTTTTCCTTTTTGCCTTCATATACTTATGCTTGCTTAGTCTTTCATTCATTTATTTTACTTTATTATGTTTTGGGCTTATGTTTGGGAACCGATGTTTGATTCCGGTTATCCCTATGGTCATGTAATGTTTTAGACATTTATCCTTGTATGCTTTGATGACACGCCATAATTACGCGTGACATTCCATTATCAAAATGGGGTGTTACATGGTTACTCCTTATAAAAATCAATTTCTGGATTTGGTGAGCTCCTTTAAAGTAAAAATGTGTTGTGAAAAATTTTCATATAACATATGTAATACTCTGTGTGTATGTTACGTTGTATATGGTTCCTGTCTAGGCAACAATAGCAGAAAGATGTGGCACTTGGTAATGGTGGTTATTGAGAATAGGAACTTCGAGTACAAGGCTTCGGCTCATGTTTAGAGCTTGAACTGTCCTTTTGACGAGCATAGCTTGGGAGCACGACACACGACTGCAGTTGAATTTGAGGCAGCAATGCTCGCCAATGCCTTGAAATCATGAGGAAAACAAGGTTTGTCTTTCTGAAAATGAGGTTCGACGAACATACACAGTACCTACTTTCTGCCTGTTTGCATCAATGTTAAATTGTCTTACTTAATGAGCATACCCATACTTCAATTGGTATAGGGGCAAAGTACATGAGTAGATGTGAAATTTGATAGTATGGCTGATGCTGTTTAAGACATAACCGCATGATTTTCAGGGTGCTCCGTGAACATTCTCTCTTGAACGAGCAGGTACATTCTTTGCTAGATATTAAATTACACCAAGTAACTGTTTATTAGTTATGAATGATATAAGCATAATCGGTTTACTTGTGAAGATACTGAATAGTTGAGATCGAGCGATTCTTACCCGTATCGAAAAGTGATCTTGCAACCAAAATAAATTCAAAGACCCGTAAGCAATACTCCAATGGATGATGTTTCTTTTAGTTAGCAGTTCTCGATTTAGGTAGAGACTAGCATTACATAAAGCTGGCATCAAAGGTGATAACTTATAGTGTTGTTTATATAATTCTATATAGGTAGTTATTTAAGTAAAAAGTCCTTATGTGCATAATTTAGGGAGAAGCGATGTGGGCCTTTTACCTCTCATGAGGCAAGTGAATGTAGTAGAAACAAACTCTAATTATTTGATGCATTTTCCATTTGAGATAAGTAGTATTTGTTGCTATTTTAACTGTGTTCCATATGAGTCTATGTTGGTCGGGTCAGATTGTTAAGTGATTTTAGAACACATTTTGCGGTTTTGGGAAAAGTGTTGGTGTCTAAACCATTGATGTGAATTTTTAAAAGTAGGATAAAAATCCACCATGCTACAAGCAAATGAAATACAATTATATGTAAGTGACTAATTCTATTTTTTTATTCTTAAATATTATCCAATGATGATGATTTCATGACGCTTACACACTCTTTACAGTTTTGCAGGTTTAAGATTCAAAGGCCTCGGTTAGCTCAGTAAGCAAAGGAGTCAGCATGCAGCAGTTTACTTTATTATATAGTACTACAAGTATGGTTTTTATATTTCTAATAATGCAAAGTTGTTGTTACAGTCTGAAAGTCAAAAGTAAAGATATCAAAGAGGTCTTTCCCTGCATATATACTTTTACTCCTCAACTTTCATTGTATAGATTCTCATTTGTATGTTTGTGTCAGGCTGACGGGGCAAATGATGCATCACTCTTGAATATTGACATAAGGGAGGATCCTAAGGGCAAAGTTCTGATAAGATCCTTCTTGGTCTTCACTGTTTTGGCGAGCATACAACTCATCATCTTATAGATTTGTTTCGGGTGTGAAGATGAATTGCAGCTCTTTCACTTACAGATCTTACACATTGGGCTTTCAAGCAGATCTTACGTACTCCTTCAGTAGCGTCCCCTGAAAAACCTTGCCAAAACCGTTACGATGAAGCGCGGGAAAAAGCCCTAGTGATGATAAAGAAAGTAGAACTACTCTCTCACTAACGTCACATAGAGATGACCTAACATAAAAGTGTTCTTAACAGTTAACTACTACCGCCTCGCAAGTCGCAACTAATAAGAAGGCCTAAAAATAGACCTAATGCCACATGGCGTGTTGTGATTGGTCAAATGCAGGGGCCCACTATTTCATATATTCTATTTCTTCATTTCAGCCTTTAATTGTGCCACGTATTTTAATCCTGTGATTAGGCCTCTTTTTAGGCATACGAATTAGGTCTCTATCATTTTTCTAAATCGAAATGACTTGACAACTAGAAATTTACAATTTTACTTGAAAAGAGTGTTTCTAATTTTATAAAAAATACATTTGTAAATTTGTATCTTTCGTATTATATTTTGTTTTGTATAAAATGGAATAAGTATGTTTAAATAACATGAAAAATAAAATAAAAATGGTAGTAGTAAAGGGTAATGCCCAAAAAGTCTGCTGCTCAATAGATTTTTATGTTGTAGTAATTTTCAAAAGAGTTCATTGCCTAATTTCTAATTCTTAAAACAGTTCAAAAACATGTTTTTTCAAGAAAGGACTCTATGTTCTGGGCAATTAGGGCAACCGATGCAGAACTGGACACAAATACGCCAGAATGTGTCAGGTATGCATACGATTTTGTCTTATGGGCAATTTAAAGAAATAGGGCAATTAACATTTTGGGCAATTGGTTTTTTAGTCCTTTCCACACTGACATCGGGTACCCTTCACTTCTGGGCAACTATATGATTTAGGGCAGCCTCATATTCTAAATAGGGCAACAAAACAATTTTTTCCCAATTTTAGTAGCCATTTAGCCCCACCTCATACTCAAAAAACACATTTTCTTTCATAATCTCCGCCTTCTTTTCTTCTTTCACTGTATAATTTCTGCTACCAACCAAATCCATCTAAAAATCCGTCGCTTAAACATTGATCCATTTTAATTGTAATATGTTATTATAATTATAACTATATTACGTTTACCTTTTACTGGTATAGCTAGCAAGTACAAAACTGGACTTATTCTAATGTATCTAAAAAGGCCTTTAATTTATAGGAATGAAGTCCTTTTAAGGATTTTGGATTTTGTTAGCATTGATAAGTAAGTTAGTTGTAGAATTGTTTAATTGGTGTTAGATATGTTAATGAAAGATATAATATGATGTTTTTGGTAACATTGGCTCAAATTGTTGGTTTAGATACTCAGGAATGTTCAACTAAGATTATTTTTGGGTGAAAGGGAATTCCTCACTATGATTATTCAGCCTAAGATTATGTAAGGCGCTTATTAACTTATCGAGGTTATCAAAATGTAGTAAGTCGTTGTGAGCGTAGGTTGCGAAAATAGATTATCAAACTGTAGCACGAGACTATGAGCTTTGTTTTGAGATAGCAAGTCACTGTTTATGAGTTTTTTTACGGGCATTATGAGGTGGAAAGTGTGTATTCAAAATGTGTAAGTTGTCATAATGGATTAGTTGTTAACTAAACTGATTATTTACTTTACAAGAACCAGGTACTATTACTGGGTCTGATCTATCATCCATGTAAACTAGCGAAACTGTTTATTTTTAGAATTTAGAGTTTTTGGTTGGAATAATTGACTCAAGCTCTTTTGGTTGGAATAATAGATAGCCTTATTGGCTTAATATGTTGGTAGGTCCACCATTTTTTTTTGATTAGAGATTTGAGGTTGAACTAGAGTGATGATTTTATTGAATATAACCTTTTATATGTAGGAATGTATGGGGTCATAGAATGTAGAATTTTGTGAGTGAAGTACTGTGTTAGCAGAAATGAGAGATACAACATGGACTTTATTTAGGATTGGTTTCAATGCGTCTGTTTAGGCAATCAAGTGTATGCGAGTATAACTTATTTGAGTAGCTTAATAGCTTATAGGTTGTGTCAAAATGTAGTAAGACATTGTGAGTGGTTGGTTTCATATATAGCTTGTAAATCTATGGGGTATTTGGAAGTGAGAGCGTGTTTTTATATTTAACTAAGCCAATTTTTACGATACTTGCCTGACTTTTTTTATGAATTAAAGATGAGCTCATGAGCTTGAACAAACACCCCCTAAGTGTGTTGGGTCAAAGGTTGGAGGATTTTGTTATGATTGAAGTAAATTATGCTGTAGAAACTAGGTTTGACGATCATTTTGTTAGTGTGTTAATATGGAAGGATGAATGCTTGCTTATCAGTCCTTTTGTAAGGAACATAGATCGAATGTACAGTGTTTCATACTTTCATTCGTTATTATTAGGGGAAATGAGAGATTCAACATGAACTTTCTTAAGTATTGGTTTCAATGCGTTTATTTGGTAATATTGGCTCAAATTGTTGGTTTAGATACTCAGGCATGTTCAACTAAGATTATTTTTGGGTGAAGGGGAATTCTACACTAAGATTATTCAGCCTAAGATTATGTAAGGCGCTTATTAACTTATCGGGGTTATCAAAATGTAGTAAGACATTGTGAGCGTAGGTTGCAAAAATAGATTATCAAATTGTAGCACGAGACTGTGAGCGTTTGTTTTGGGATAGCAAGTCAATGTTTATGAGTTTTTTTACGGGCTTTATGATGTGGAAAGTGTGTATTCATAATGTGTAAGTTGTCAAAATGGATTAGTTGTTAACTAAACTGCTTATTTACTTTACAAGAACCAGGTACTATAACTGGGTCTGATCCATCATCCATGTAAACTGGCAAAACTGTTTATTTTAGGAATTTAGAGTTTTTGGTTGGAATAATTGACCCAAGCTCTTTTGATTGGAATAATAGATAGCCTTATTGGCTTAGAATGTTGGTAGGTCCACCGTTCCAAGTTTTTTGATTAGAGATTTGAGGTTGAACAAGTGTTATTGAATAACCTTTTATATATAGGAATGTATGCGGTCATAGAATGTAGGATTTTGTGAGGTAACTACTGTGTTTGCGAAAATGAGAGATACAACATGGACTTTATTTAGGATTGGTTTCAATGCGTTTGTTTAGGCAATCAAGTATATGCGTGTATAGCTTATTTGAGTAGCTTAATTGCTTATAGGTTGTGTCAAAATACATTAAGACATTGTGAGTGGTTGGTTTCATATATAGCTTGTAAATCTATGGGGTATTTGGAAGTGAGGGCGTGTTTTTTATTTAACTAAGCCCATTTTTACGATACTTGTCTGACTTTTTTTTTTGTAAATTAACGATGAGCTCATGAGCTTGAACAAACACCCCCTAAGTGTGTTGGGTCAAAGGTTGGAGGATTTTGTTATGACTGAAGTAAAATTTTTTTGCAGAAACTGGGTTTGACGATCATTTTGTTAGTGTGTTAATATGGAGGATGAATGCTTGCTTATCAGTCCTTTGGTTGGGAACATCGGTCGAATGTACAATGTTTCATACTTTCATTAGTTATTATTAGGGGAAATGAGAGATACAACATTAATTTTCTTTAGTATTGGTTTCAATGCGTCTATTTAGGTAATCAAGTGTATGTGGGTAGAGCTTATATGAGTAGCTTATTAGCATATAGGTGGTGTCAAACGTAGCAAGACATTGTGAGTATGTTTTGTTTAGTCTAGTTGTTATCGGTGGTGCCTTAAAGTAAAATAGTTACGGTGCGAAGGGCGATAGGAAAAAAAGGAAAAAAAAGAGAAAAGTATACTGCTCGCATGGCGATTTACCCATGCTTTAAGCTGAAGAAGATGAAAGGTTATTCGTTAGGGGGTTTTGGTACATATGCATATATCTAAATCAAGTGCATAACATAAAATACCAATAAAAAAGTAAATATCCATATAACACCATTACAAAAACACATACTCGATAACATAGAAACTACTAAGTAAAATATAAACCTAAGCTAACCGTAGTGGGTTAGTGTTTCTTGAAAATATACCATAACCATAATATAAGTAGTAAACATATGTTACTACAGGTGCAAGACTAAATCAATAATTAACAACCTTAGGGGTGTGTAGGAAGATGAATAAACCCGTAGGATTACATTGGAAACTCGATGCCGTTATATCATTCATTCATTCAATATTTATAAGTACATAACCCTAAAGACCTCAACCCACAAACGGGCTTGGACCTATTATTCGTCTAACACTCCCCCGCAGTCCGAGCGACGAAATCACGAAAGCTCGGACTGGAGAGGTAAACTAGAAAAGGGAAGAAAAAAAAAACAAAGGACAGAATATTAAAAGAAATAACAGCTATGAAGACATCGACAACAAGCGTCTTCAAACATTCTTCTTATAATCTTCAAACTTGAAGTCGGACTGATAAACCTGATAAACCAAATAACCGAAGCACTAACAATAACATACGATTCTGTGGATTTGTGACCTTAGCACAAATCATCAACATAAATAACGATTGTGTGGATTTGTGACCTTAGCACAAATCACCAACACAACAAACAAATAAAAAACTGTAAAAAGAAAAAAAAAATAGTTGTTGCACCATGATTTTGGAAACAAATCTTCAGATCCGAAACAAATAAAAAAGATCAAAGATAAAAGATTGGAAGGATGACTGTTGACAATGGCATCATGCAAATTCATAGATCAGATGATGAAATATTGTGTTGGTCTGACATTCTTTCAGACACTAATAGAGATCCAATGATAGATGTATAACGATGGGAGTGTTGTATAGATGTATAACAAAGTTTAGGGTTTGTGTTTGAAGGCGGAAGTGTTTCTAGGTAAGGACCGGGTATGGCCTGATACCATGTAGGAAGATGAATAAACCCGTAGGATTACATTGGAAACTCGATGCCGTTATATCATTCATTCATTCAATATTTATAAGTACATAACCCTGAAGACCTCAACCCACAAACGGGCTTGGGCCTATTATTCGTCTAACATGTTAGAAGGATTAAACCCCCATGAGTATTATGTTTTATTGATCAACCATTTATAATGGTGATTACATGAAACCCTAATGGACCCTAGACCCACAAACCGGGCCGGGCCATATTTATCCACTAATAAGGTGCACCCCTTAGGCTGTAACGTCTTCCTAAGAGTACTGGTATGACCAATGTCTCAACATAGGTAGTTGTATCTCGGGCGAACTCCTCTATAATCTGGAACGTCATATCTATTGTGTTAAACAAAATCACTTGAAGACCAAAATGAATAAGAAGTTGGTGGTCCTCTGATATGACCATTGAGCACCAGAACCTTGTTAAACCTTGAACGAATTCAGTGTTTGGATTAAGATTATGGTCGGGAATAGAATACAATCTGTTCCATGTTTGATTAACAGGAGTGATTGTCATTATCCACACATCACACTCACGTTGGTTATCGAAGTTGGAGAGCATGCATAGCCCTTGTGGTACTACACCCAAAGAAAATGATATGTCTCCTTCTCCAAAGAAGGGAACAAAAACCTCATGAAATGTTGCCATTCTTAAATAAATTAAAACAATGGAACATGAATTCGGCGCCAAAATAATATCCAACCAATATAGGTGTCCTTCAAAATACACACCGTTCCCCGTAATAGAACCTTGTGTCGGAAGAACTCCCATGGTTTTTCAGTTGCCATTAGACAACGAGAACATCTTAACCTTGTAGTTCCGCTTACAAATCGACACCAATTTATAATCACCATCAACAATTTTGCCGAATCCGTACTCAACTCCAAATGGATGATACATTCCACGACGTAAATCAACCGTTAAATCACTACGTGTAGCTGGGTTGTAAAATGACACTCCATGTCTCAAGTTCACGCAAATCAATCCATTGCAAGACCCCAATATTATAATAAAGTTGGGGTTACGATACAGATGACCATCGCCTAAGAACAATTCTGACTGGTTATTGAACGAGTCATCATTCATGACCCGAGATGATATAGCCTAACCGTTTTTAAATACTAAACGTCTTACCGGTGCTGCCTCAGAATGGCGTCGAATGAATATAGTGTCGGTTATGACATTGTACCATGCTTTGCAAACACTTTTGCAAACCAACAAAGTGAAATCCGGTAAATGTAGGAACAATAGCATCAACATATCAAAGTTTAAATCTTCAAAGCTAGAATCCATCATTTTTGTTTGTAGAATTCAAGGTTTTGTGTAGATGGACGAAATTGTTTAGACAAAAAAATATTAAACTTGTAACAAGTATTTATGTGCAAACTTAGGTAGTGGGTGGTGTTAGCAATTGTGTTAGTGGGGATAATGACCACGTCCTAAAATTTTTGACATTCAAAACGGTTAGTGTGAGTGGGAATGAAAAAACCATTAAAAATGGTTAGTGTGACTGACATACAAAAGATTTTGACATTAAAAAACTTTTGACATTCAAAAACTTTTTTTGTTTAATGTACGTGTAATTATTTCATCTGATTAGTTGATCGATTGTTAATATAAAATACAACGAATGATTGTTTATCAAAGTATTGTGTTTAAGAAAATGACATTAAATCCAGAAAACCAAGCGTCTGCCTTCCATAAAAACAACGCTAAAATGAAACCAACAATTAAGCAGTTCGGAATACATGCCAAAACTAAGACATAAGCAACCAACTGATAATTTAATATTTTGGCTTTTTCTTCTTCTCCTTGAAACGAGGCTAAAGTTAAACGCCAGAAACCTTCACAACCTCGATAATATATAGCATAGATGCTTTGCACCAATTTTGAGTTGTTTTGAACCCACTTTATGTGTTCAAGCGCGTGAAATGTTGTGGGATCCTTCTGCAACAGAATAAATTTATATTGAAGATATAAACAAATATATGTTAAGAAATAAATTTCGGAATTAATATTTTGGAACAATACGTGAAAGTTTGAACAAATAGTATATTCAAACATGTATACAATGTGTACATGTTCCAGCAGTTATAGAATGTGGAGAGGTGGTAAACAGTTATTCCTGCTGAAATAACCACCCACTAACTATGTCAACAAGTAAACTAATTCAACTATAAATAAAGTCAGACATTATACAAGATTAAACACATAAAACTTTCTACTAAACATTTTAACAAAACAAATGGAACAAATGGCTACCTTCCAGGATATGTGTTGTGATCTTTTGTTCATAATGTTCCTAACTCTTCCGGTGTCGAAGTTATTATAATTCAAAACCGTTTACAAAACTTGGTTATCAGTAATAACCAATGCAACTTTCATTGAATCCCATGCCCAGGAATCAACAAACACACGATTAGTATATAAAACGCATGCTGGTGTGCAGGTTCAGTCACTAACATATGGCATTTTAAATCGCCAACCGCAACTGTTCACAGGGATGGGTCATCCGTTCAATGCTGAAGACTTTGTTAGAGTAATAGATTCATGCAACAGACTGTTGTGCGTCGAGTTGTTAAGTGGGGTATCACTTTACAACCCGACAAAATGTTATAACCATACTGTTAATTTATCTTTTGATACACAACATTCCCATGGATATGAGCTTGGATTTGGTAGAATCATAGGGGGATTACAAGGTGGTCTCAGTTGCGAAAACAAACAACACAGTTAAGATGTTCTCCGTAGAAAAAAAGAAACTGGAAAACTACTGGAGTTTTTACAGAGTTGGGTGTTGTACATGGAAGTGGTGTCTATTACCAAGGACGTTTATATTGGTTTATGTATGTGCAAGAACGTTTCACTTGTAGAATTGTTTATTTTGATTTGCAATTGGAAACGTTTCATGATGTGCATGCACCTGATATGGGTAGAGGACGTAAAACATTCGTTTTGGGGGTAGTAGAACAAGGGGTTTACCTGGTCTGTAACTTCGAGAACGCCCATGTTGCTCATGTGTGGGTAATGGCAAACAGGCCCGTCGAGAAAACGTGGACCCGGTTCATTTCAATCCCCTACCATGATCCTAATATTAATGCTCAAATTGTTTTTCACTCACGGATGGACACAATTCTGGGCCCCTATCAAAATAACAGGAGGTCAGCTTCTAATCCCATTTAGTAGTCATCATCTTCTGTATAACACAGTAGACATGCATTACGAAATAGTTGAAAATTTCGCGTATTCGGTATGCACCTATTTTGAGACTTTGGTCAAACCAGTTGGGACAGGCATAGGGTACAGCCTACAGAGTGCAACTAACCTTTGATCCACTGTATTTGGACAATAGTCTGAAAGTGTGTTGTACTTACCTTTTAAGTTTCGTTTTGATATTTATTTGTGTTTGTTACTTTCATGTTTTTTTAGTACCCTTAAACTTAATAGCTAAGGTAACGTTGTAAAACGATTTGCTTTATTTCAATGGATATGTATTCACGTTTGTTAAATGGTTTTTTATTTACTTGTTTTCATTGGAATTTTTGTTGATTATTGCAACTACTTACACTTTCTTAGAACCTTTTCTTCCATTTCATTATCTTAGTATAACAAAAAACACTTAATCTTATGGGGCATATCTTGTTATCAACTCAAACCTAAATGTATACTAAACACATATGCCAAACTTTATCACTTAGTGCACTAAAAATTCGAACAGATAAACAGAAATAAACTTGGATTACCTGGCCACCTTCTATATAACATATAAATCTCGACTCACTCATGTTTGATCCAAAAGATGCATACCAAACATCAATTTTTGATAACTCAGATCTCCAAGCTTGAGAAGTAGCAGTCGTGACAGCAGCCGTGACTTGGTCTGGAGTTAGTTTTGCAATTTATTAGATTATGAAGTAAACAATAGAATAAAGGATTTCTTAGAAGCAAATAAACTAACCTTCGTCACGAGTATCTTCAGTAAGTTTCAATTTTGAAAGCGGTATTGTGACATCTTCTTGAAGATCCTCTAGTAATGCATTTGAACCATCATCATATTCGTCATCTGACTCTGAGCTAGATGTCTGTTGCCACATGAGGCACATAAGTTATACAAGTGTGTCTGAACTGATAAACAAGTGTTTGGATTATATTATGATGATAATCAAGCGAAATAGTTTTATGGATTCTGATCAACATTGTCCAAAATAGCTAATCGACATTAAATATTGGATCTACAAGTTTAATTGACGCATGAAAATTGAGACCATTATGCCGACCTCCTATGTTATATCTTCAGTTACCTGATCCAATCCGGTTGTGAGACCGGCGTAATAGCTTTCATTTACACGTGTCAACACTCTTTCCCAATCAACCTATCATATTGTCTTTCCAATTTTTTTTCATGTGCCATAGTGCTCTAATCATGTTTGTTACAACATTTGTATAATGTTACATAATCAGTTAAGCAGGAATAATGGCATTCTGGATACAAAGTTACAAACATAACATACACGAAAGGTGTACTTTCAAGGATTCAAACAATCATATTACCTAACCGGGTCCATTTAGGTGTTGGGGTAGTTAATGATCAATTGGATGTTTGGATTAATGCCAAGTAAAACATATTAGTGTTTGTGACTAAAATGTGTGTCTGTAATTCATGAAACTGCTAAGTAAGGGTCTTTCTGAAGTTTTTAATAAATAACATATATCTTAAATAATGAACCAAAGGCGTACCAGTTGAGCATTTAGTAGGGTATTTTCTTTTATAGTAGGGTATTTTCTTTTATCACTCCTACCATATTGACCTTGCCATGCCACTGAACACTTTTTTCATTCCAAGTGCATACAATCAATATTTTTAAGAATTCTTGGAAAACCATGAATATTGGTATGCTTTTGTTGTATCTTTACAACATCTTCAGTTGTTGGCTTTCCTAAATACTTCACCATATACAATTCAATGATGCACATATTAAAGAACATAGAGCATCTCGTGTAGTATACTCACTCATTTGCAAATATTAATCTAATACGTCGGGTGTGTTGCCGTATGTGAATTGACGTATGACCGCTGTGCACTTCATATAATACTCATTCGACCCGTACAATCGAGTCGAGATGAAAAGAAATGAAAATGTCATGGAAGAGGATTAGCCGTACAAATTACAATGTCATTAACAGCTTTTAATAAAAGTCTACGACTCACACGAAATCTTCCACATATATAGTATAAAGGATACCTACAGTGATCATCAAAATAATAGGCCCATAGACGTTGTTCAACATCTTCATAGTCACTAAAAATCGGGTTACGGGTAAATAGTGGTTGAGCTTCTTGTTTTAGTAGCCATTGGTGATAATCGAAAACTTGTTGTAAAAAGTAAATGTTTGTTTTAATTTTAGTAGCCGGTTTCATCGTCGATATCGAAAATTTTTTGACCAATGTGATTTTAATTCATTGTGTGTTTTTTTGTTGTAAATGTTTGTTTTTTGTTATAAATGTGGTGTTGTAAATTTGTGTTTTTGTTATAATATAAATGTGTGTTTTTTTGTTGTAAAAGTATTGTAATATTTGTAATGAGTTTGGGGGAGGGGGAATAAAAATATTTATAAAAAAAACTAGCCGTTTAAGGGATGGGGTGGTGTTTTTTTTGTTTTTAATTTTTAACAAAATTAAGTCGTGAGAGCGGAGGGGTAGGGTCGTATATGTAACTTTTCAAACATGAGGAGAGAAGTAAAAGTGTTATTAGCCGTTAGGGGGTAAATGTTTTTTTTAAAACTACACCCAACGCGCGTTGGTAAGGCAATGTCATGCCCAATAACGTTGGGTAAATTTCGTGGCGGTGTAGTAACGCCGAGCAACGGCGGACCAACGCCGTTGCCGATGTTACGATACCGATCGCTCTTATGTAAGAGGGTTGGGTGTAGTAACGACGACAACGGTGTTGGCCTGCGTTGCCCGACGTTACTACACCGAGGTGACCTTGCCCCAACACCGATTGGGCTCGGCGTTGGCTTTACAACGTGCGTTGGAGGCTTTTATGTTAAAAAAAACTTTCGAAACCTCCCCTTTATCTTGATTTTGGGCAAAAAGATGAAAAAAGGAAAAAAAAACATACTTTTGACATTGTTGATGTTGTAGTTGCAGGTCGGTGGTGAAGACGGAGGACGCCGAAAGAGGGTGGGATATGGGTTAGGTTTTATGTTTTTAAAGCCCAGTAAAGTAAATAAAAGCTATAATTCAAATATAAAAAAAGAAATGAAGTATTTAATTTGTTTAGGGGATGTTATGAAAAATAAAAAGTGGATGATATTATTTGATGTTATTATTAAATGAGTTTATTTTATTTTGGTGTTATGCTAATGTGAAGCTAAGATGATAATACTTTTCTAATGTTACGACACATAGCCCTCCAACCAGTGTTCTAAACGCTAAGGCGTGAGGCATGAGGCGTGACCTCGCCGTTACGAAATAGACCATGGCGTGGGTTCTAGGCGTGACGTGAGATAAGGAGTGAAAAGGGGCGATATGGCGGGCAAAGGCGTGAGGCGTGGCGAGTTTTTTTATTCAACTCCGAAATTTTTTTTTTTTAAATAAAAAAAATTACGTGTAAAAATAGTAGTTTAACATTAAACATTTGTTCAACATTTTTTTTAATCTCGATCTATATAAATATATAAATAATTTCATATTTTTGTCTAGCCTTAAGTCACGCTTCAAAAACGCAAAAGCTTTGCCTTAACCGAAAGGCTTGAGGTTTGGCCTTGGCGATACGTCGCGCCTTATGCTATTTAGAACCTTGCCTTCAACAGATACTTTTGATAGAATTAGTGGTGTCATTCGGTTCGGTTCTCGGGTTGTTTGGTTTATTCAGTTAACTTTTTCTTCTAGGTCAACCCGGAAACCAAACCGAACCGAATCGAAATAGATTTCAACCGAACCGAACCGAAAACCAAAGCTGAATTCGGTTCGGTTCTCGGCTTGACCCGAACTATCCGAATTTTTCTAAAAATATATATAAATATTTAGAAAACAAAAAGTTGTATTTTTATATTAAGATTAAATTTTAATAATTATTTTATACATATAAATATATATACAAAAATATATATTTGTATAAATTTGGTTTCGGTTACGATTGTCAAACTCACATCCAACCCGGAAACCAAATTTGTAGATCAATTTGGTTATGACCCACAACTCGAATTCTATTTCGGTTCGGTTCTAATTCAGATTTAATTTGATTTGATTTTTGATTTTCGTAAGTTAAAACCAAACAATAAACGCCCTAAATAAAATGAAGAAATAACCACCAAAGGCCTTCTGGTCTAGCGGTATGGAGGTTTTACCCTCTTAGGCAAGGTCTCAAGTTTGAGTCTTGTCTAAGACGATAAGGATTTCTTTATACGTGTTTAAAGGGAAGGGTGTAATTGCCTTCTGGACTGGATCCAATCTGATTGTTTGAGTACGTCTTCTAGGCTAGGGGTCATATAACCATAATTTCCGTTAAAAAAAATAATAATAAAGAAATAACCTTTCCAAAGTATGTGATGCATAATCAACTTTCAAGTTTCAATGAAGTTTACAATTTAAGAGTCAAAGGTACAAGATTTAGTAAACATACATCACCCTAA
This sequence comes from Glebionis coronaria, assembly GCA_025667525.1. Taxonomy (NCBI): domain Eukaryota; kingdom Viridiplantae; phylum Streptophyta; class Magnoliopsida; order Asterales; family Asteraceae; genus Glebionis; species Glebionis coronaria. The sequence goes on along the minus strand of JANFOE010000610.1, from coordinate 86,965 downwards.
ACCAAACAATGTTCATTAAAAAACCACAAAACTTACCTAAATCATATAAAAAAATACCAACTGAAAAAAAAAAAGGTTTGTTTGAGGAAAGTTGCTTTCATTGATTGATTCAAACTCCTAAAAACACTCTTCAAAAAGTCAACTCTTAATTAAGAAGAAAGAAAGAATATCCACGTGGCACCAACCCACAACACCCAATTTGGCCGCCAATCTTCACCACCTCCATTCACACTTGTCCAAATTCAAGATTTTTTATAACTCCATCCAAATTCATCACTTTTCAGTTTTTATTCAAAACCCATCATTTATCTGTACTTAATTTCAATACCCAGAACTGAATTTTAAAATTATTCAGTTTTCAATTTTCAAGATTTTTTGTTTCTGCCTATTATTTTTCAATTTTTTTGAAAATCCATTATTTATTTATGCTTAATTTCAATACCCAGAACTGAATTTGAAAATTATTAAGTAATCAGTTTTCTAAGATTTTTTGTTTTGGCCTCTAGACTTGTTATTTTTCATTTTTTTTTTGAAAACCCATTATTTATTCATGTTGAATTTCAATACCCAGAAGGGAATTTGAAAATTATTCAGTTTTCAAGATTTTTTGTTTTGGCCTCTAGACTTATCAATTTTCATTTTTTTTTGAAAACCCATTATTTATTTATGCTTAATTTCAATACCCATAAGCGAATTTGAAAATTATTTAGTAATCAGTTTTCAAGATTTTTGTTTCTGGGTCTAGACTTATCAATTTTCAATTTTTTTTGAAGACCCATTATTTATTCATGCTTAATTTCAATACCCAGAAGGGAATTTGAAAATTATTCAGTTTTCAATTTTCAAGATTTTTTGTTTCTGGGTTTAGATTGATCAATTTTCATTTTTTTTTAAAACCCATTATTTATTTATGTTGAATTTCAATACCCAGTAGGGAATTTAAAAATTATTCAGTTTTTATTTAAAACCCAGAAGTGAATTTGAAAATTATTGAGATGTCAATTTTCAGTTTTTATTGAAAACCCATTATTTATTTATACTTAATTTCAATACCCAGAAGTGAATTTGATTAAAAATAAGATGTCAATATACAAGACCAACTTTTTTGATCCACAATCAGCTGCTGAAAAAGCTGTGTCAGTAATTGGTTATGGATATGATCTCACATGTGATATCCGGTTAACCGGTTGTAAACCGGGTCCATCCGGTTCAACTCTGATTGAGCTTAATGAAACAGTAACTAAAGATCTTATGGTACCTGGTGGTGTTGTTGTTCCTAATGTTTCGCCTGCGATAAAGTGCGATAAAGGCGAAAGGACTAGGTTTCATTCTGATGTTCTTACCTTTAATCAAGTAAGTTGTTTGATTTTTTAAGTCGAAGTTTGTAGCGTTTTTATCGTAATTTAGTGATGATATGTAGATTGATATGAATTGTGTAAGTTTCGAGAAAAAAATGTGGATTAGAAATTTAGAAGTCAATGCTAAGGTGATCCTTATGTTTGTGTTTGTGTGTGTGTATATCAGATGTCGGAGCAGTTTAATCAGGACTTAGCGTTATCCGGGAAAATACCTTCGGGTTTTTTTAATTCAATGTTTGGATATAAAGGGTGTTGGCAGAAAGACGCACCTTCTACGAAGAATCTAGCCTTTGATGGTTGGTTTATTACATTGTACAACATTGAGCTAGCGAAAGCACATATTGCGTTATCAGAGAAGGTGAAGCAAGAAGTGCCGGCTTCATGGGATCCTACTGCTCTTGCTGAGTATGACCTTCTACCCATCCAACAAAACTCGATATACTCCGTATTAACTAATCCTAGTTCTGTGGCATAATGTAGTATTATAGATTCATAGTCGCTAACTTTGCTTGACCACTTTTGCTCAGATTTATCGATAAATATGGTACTCATATCGTTGTTGGGGTGAAGATGGGGGGTAAGGATGTAATATACCTAAAGCAGCTGCAAAGTTCAAATCTTGAGCCAACAGATGTACAGAATTTGTTAAAGCAATTAGCAGATGAAAAGTTGTCTGAACATGTATCCGAAGCTTCTATTTCGGGGTATGATAAATCGTTAAAGAATAAGGTAATTTGAAAATCATTTTCAGTTGGATCATTGTTTAGAAGTCGCAGTTTCATCCTACAGCTTTAAAGGAAATGTCAAATAGACAACAGAACACACCATTTCCCACCTTTAATATAGCAAACATTAGAATGGTTGTATTCTTAAAGCAATCGCCGTGTCTTACAGAATGAACTGGCTGTATCTTGGGATCTCCCTCCAATACTTGCGAATTCTTTAAGACCATCTGTTGTTTCCCGCTCTAAAAATGATGTAAGCTTTTATTACCACCTTTCTTCCGTGATCTATGTATGACTAGATAGCTATGCTAATTTATAGTCATTTGACTGTCTTCAGGATCTACTAAGCATTCATGTTCGTCGAGGAGGTATCGATAAAGGTCAAAGCCATGAAAGTTGGCTTTCGACTGTGTCACAAGCGCCTAACGTCATTTCTATGTCCTTCATTCCAATTGTTGCACTTTTAAGTGGTGTTCGTGGTAGCGGGTTTCTAAGCCATGCAATCAATCTGTACCTTCGATGTGAGCATGCTTCACCGTCTTGATAGAAATTGATTACTTTAAATACAATGTTTAATTACATGTTTTTATGTTGTGATTTGCTTCAACATTTGCAGATAAACCCCCAATTGAGGAACTTGACCAATTCCTAGAGTTCCAGTTGCCACGTCAGTGGGCCCCAGCATATGGTGAACTTCCGCTTGCTCCACGGCGCAAGAAAAACCCAACCCCGTCTCTTCAGTTCACTTTCTTGGGTCCTCGGTTGTATGTCAACACTGTCAAGGTAAAATTTGCATGTTCTTATAAATGCTTGTAGCGGTGGCAATTTTGACATGTTTACCTACAATAAGTCGATCTTGGGTATATTGTATCTCTCTAACCAGTCAAACAAATTTAACTAAAAGATTTACCAAAATTAGGAACATCTCAAACGAGTCAAAAGTTAATGCCTGGTGTATTTAGATACGTAAAAACCTCCTATACTGCTTCATTAAATGAGTGTGATTATCATTGATATATTGCAAATCTTCTGATGGTAAACACGTTAATTATCCATAAAACATAAACAAAATTACCTGGTAACCTGGATATATTTGTACTTCGTAGGAGATTGTGCCATCTTTTAGTACAAGGAACCTAATTGGGGCGATTGTACTGTATTTTTTTACAGGTGGATTCTGAGAATAGACCAGTCACCGGGGTGCGTTTGTACTTAGAAGGTCGAAAGAGTGATCGGCTAGCCATCCATCTGCAACACTTATCTTCGGCACCTAAGACGCTTGAGCTATCTGATGATTTTGGTTACAAACCTAATGACGAGCCAATTGGTAAAGGCTATCTTGAGCCTGTCAAGTGGAGCATATTCTCTCATGTGTGCACCGTGCCAGTCGAGTACAATGAGACCCGCATCGACGACTCGGCTTCCATAGTCACGAAAGCATGGTTTGAAGTCAAAGGCGTGGGTATGAAAAAAGTTCTATTCCTTCGATTAGGATACTCGATGGTCGGATCTGCAAAGATCCGACGGTCAGAATGGGATGGGCCTTCCATGCACTCTCGGAAATCAGGATTAATGTCAACATTGATGAGCACGCCTTTTAGTATGGGGCTAAATACGCCTGAGCAAAGACCTGTGAAAGTCGAGTTGAATTCAGCAGTTTATCCTGATGGTCCGCCTATAAGAACTCCAAAAATGTCGCATTTTGTTGACACTAAGGAAATGGTAAGAGGACCAGAAGATCCACCGGGGTATTGGGTGGTCACCGGAGCAAAGCTATGCGTGGAAGGGGGTAGAATCAGAGTGAAAGTCAAGTATTCCTTATTGACAATTATGTCTGAGGACTCGATGTTCATGTGAAAAAAATGTATAGCGGTTCAAGGATTATTAGGTCATTGTTGTATCATCCTTTGTACATGTTGTATTACCAATACCAACTGTATATTTTACAGCTCGGCTATGATTATAGTAGAGCTTCACGTAATTTTGCTTGTAATTTTACATAGTTTTATATTGATCGAGGTGCCAATTTTTGACCTGTTCATGTGTAAGTGGGTCGTCGCTTTGGGTTAATGTTTTATGTCTACCGTTGAAGGCAGGGTTTGAGCATCAGGTCAAGACTGACTCGAACCCGATCAAAACCAAATCGAACTGGAAACTGATTTTGTGGAAAACACACATTAATGTTACCATACACTGTCGTTGCAGTGCGCGAGTAGCGTCTAGCTAGTAGAATGTCGTCTTAGACAGATGGTGAGTTCAAGAACATCCCGTCTACTCACATCTAGAAGACTAGGTGCATTTTACTAGGAAGGGTTCAAAGGGTCACATCTATCCTAAGCCAAACTTAATCGCAAAAATTTTGCCGGATATTTTGTGAATTTTCAAGTGACTGGTTATCTTGTCTGGCCAGTCTCTTGCATTCTTGTTTCCTGTTAATTGTAAATTCTCTCACCGGAGTGTTTCCAAACAGCATCAATTATGCCCAAAATATGACCATGAAACGTGACAGTGAGGACGTAAAGCACATCATGAAGTATCGAACAAGAGGGTTAGATAGAGTAGACGTACACCAACAATGAATGTAAGAACAGAAGGTCCAATCACTTTTTTATTAATAAGCGAAAGTTACTATACTGATATCGCAAGGGTGTGCTTGTCCTGAAGCTCTCGTCCATGGTATATAGGTTGTCGGTAGAGATACCTGTCTTGTCACGAAACAAGGCTTTCACTCAGTGAATGGTGGCGTTGGAATGGAAACACAGAGGTATCGAAACAGAGGGGATCCCAACTATGTTTACCTTTCTTCCATGTTGGAACACAAGATCAATGGTGGACGTACGAGTGATGCTGTAGTCGGAAATAGGTCGGTGGTCGTCGAGCTTTACTCCAGCAAAGAAGAGCCTGTACCACGAGGATTTAGATTGTGTCTCGTCAGAGATTTTGTCCTTAAAGCTGTCGATTCTGTCACGCGGTAGACAGAAGGTGGTCATTATGATGGGCAAGAAACCGACCCGGACAGATATCTGCAGTTCTCCGTTTTTAGGTACATCATAATTCAATATGAATTAGATGAGCATCATACTAGTGTTTGTGATTCACTAAACTATGACGGCAATAGTACGTACAAATCCCTCAGAATTCATCAACTAGTTAAATCCACATAGAAAACACTGATATTACAAACTGTGCTGAGCGTGAAGTTGCACATAAGGCTAGCGATATACATTAAAAGCAAAAGCCCGGCATATGATCTAATAGTGCATTAACAGTAATAAACTTGAGAGTTAAAGACTGGTGCACCAGTTTGCAAGGGACAACAAACCAGTCTATATGAAAAATTGTAGAATGCGCTTAACTCGCTAAGACATTCTCATATCCGTCCTATTCCTGAGGATACATGGTATCGTGTGCCTGTCATGGGATACATATATTGGAAACAAGAAAGATAATAATATGGTGCATCTTCAAAACTCGAAAGTGATTCAAATTTGCTTTGGAGTGTCTTAATAAAAGTTCAATGATCCGACATTGGTTTCAATTCAACCAGTAACCTCATCTGATAACTGATAACCACAATGCAGATATCAAAGTTCGTGTATCAAATACACCACAGTAACAAAGTAAAGCGAAATAAGAAGCAATGGTTACGGGTCGAATATGTTAAACATGTTTTACACTGTGTACTGTTAATGCATACAATCTAGTCATTTATTATGTTAAAAAACTGGCTTGTTATTTTTACATACAACTGCGCCATTTTTACCGAGTTGTATTAATTTACAGGGTAATAGTACACAGGCAAATATCGATAAGAGGGAGAAAGAAATTGATTAACATACACTCATCAAGTATCCGACTTTCAGGCATATATTAAGCAAAAGGATAAGAAGCCATCATGGCAATGCCACATATCCTTCTTTCGCCTCAACATCTCTTTGCATCCTGATGTATCCTTCTTCACCCAAAACATAAAACCAAAGTGTTCCTTTTATATCCCATCTGGAGACATCCTGTTGCCGAGTCTAATAACGTGGACTTGTAACCCGAGTGGGGGCATTAAGGTTATATGGAAGGGCTAAGAACTAGGGGCGACTTTGGTTTGAGTGTCTGTGGGCGGAGAAGTAAAACTTGTGTTGCCACAGGATGCGGACCAACATGTCGTCTCTTGGACCAAGAAGGCCTAACACAACCTTCTGCGTGGTCCGTTCAGTTGATTAAAGTTTAACCCCTTCTTAACCCGACAATAATCTTTTATAGTTAAATTATAACTTTTTTTCTATATGTTGATTGCATAAGCGATCATGAATCGTGTTTTAACGACCAACACAGTACATGTGGTGTGGTTTGCTGACTATGAAAAAATCAAGAATTTATATAAACTTTCCACATTCACGGCTTATCCTGTTGGTTCTAACCAGACTCGCCGTGACATGGGAAAACTTGATAACATTCCAAATACGTTTGGTGAGTAAACATTTTGTGGGACAGAAAGTTGAAGCATGTGTCACAACATATTCACATTTGAAGTTGGTCATCATCATCACACACTCACTCGAACCGCACATTTGTAATAATATTCGGTATTGACTCCTTTGGTATGTAATGATCTGCCAACGTACAGCCGTCCTGAATCTGCTATCCGTCTTTGTCCTGAATCTTAGCCTTAATATTGTAGACGGTGTTTGAGGTAGATACAAAAGGCTAACTAACTGAGTCGATACAAGCATCTAGGATTATCAATCCATATATTCCATATTACATACATTTGTTGCATCTACCGCTAATCAAATTGTAAGGTCGAATCTCCTTGAAAACCTTTCTGATGTGAACAAGACAGCTTTAAAACATCTAAACTGGAGAGGCTTATATCTAGCTTTTATTTTTGGGCTTAAGTTCAGAATGAAATCAATTATGTTTAAAACAAAATCCCCACAACTGAAAAACACTAATCCATATTGCATTAGACCAGGTACAAGTCACCATCAAATGCTCCGTAGAATTTGTTTCAGAGTCGCAAAGAGGCTATACAATTATATGCAGTTTGATGTTTCTTGAATCGAGATTAACGCTAGAGGCTAACCCTCAGTACTAGTGACCACGTACAATAATCAAGCGAAACTAACATGTATGTGGTTAAGTTATCGCCTAATCAGCCAAACCACACAGGAGTCTGAAGAGTTTTATACAGGAATGTGTATGAACTATGAAGAGTCAAAACTAATATGTCAAAAGCTGTTTTTCCCACATTGCCGAAACATAAAACCAAAGTGTTCATTTTATATCCCATTTGGAGACATCCTGTTGCCGAGTCTAATAACGTGGACTTGTAACCCGAGTGGGGGCATTAAGGTTATTTGGAAGGGCTAAGAACTAGGGGCAACTTTGGTTCGAGTGTCTGTGGGTGGATGGTAACTTGTGTTGCCACAGGATGCGGGCCACTACGTCTTATCTTGGAGACAAAGAAGGCCTAACACAACCTTCTGTGTGGTCTGTTAACTTGATCAAAGTTTGACCCCTTCTTAACCCGACAATAATCTTTTACTACAATTTAATTTTTTTGTATATTAGCTGGTATATTTTCTATCCTTATAACCATGTGTCAAATATTCACATTCGAAGTTAATCGCACACTCACTCGAACCACATATAATACACGACGAGTGTTACCTTGCAAGTTAACCCCTGGTCTACGAGAATGAAGCATTCTAACTTATCTAAATCAAAACATCATCTTTCTTAAGGTACAAAATTCCTCCTTGGTGAACTTGATGAAATCGTACACATCATGGGTTGGCACTTGGCAGCGACTTACCTTCACCACCAAACATGACCGTTTGAGGCTGAAACACAACATCCTCCCGTTCACCAGGCCCTTCACGCGTCATGCTATTAAACCCTTTCTACCTTGCTTTTCCTTATCTCTAAACGCTGCGGAGTAGTAGTTAAACCTTTGCAGCCCTGGCGTAGTTAGATTTCTGTCCTCTTAATTAGTTAGTTTCGGCTGATTATTGTATGTGGTCACTAGTTCATACAAATGGACTCTAAATGGTATGAATTTAGAGTCACATAATTGTTTTATGCAGCACTTGGAACGTCATATGTTTTACTCATATCTAATTATGTAAACGAATGGACTCTCAATTTTTGTAACGGGAAAGTTAGGACTCGTTGTTAAAGAAAGTGGAGTTGAATTCAGCAGTTTATCCTGATGGTCCGCATATAAGAACTACAAAAATGTCACTTTTGTTGACACTAAGGAAATGGTGAGGCGACCAGAAGATCCACCGGGATATTGGACTATTGGGTGGTCACCGGAGCAAAGCTATGCGTGGAAGGGGGTAGAATCAGACTGAAACTTACGTATTCCTTTGTACCGCTGTATTGCCAACTGTATGTTTTACAGCTTAGCTATATATTGATTGAGGTGCTAATTTTGACCCGTTTACATGTAAATGGATCGTTTTGGGTTAGTGTCAAAATTAAAGCACGGTTTGAGCATCGGGTCAAAACATAAAAATCAAAGTGTATCAAGAGTCGAAACTAATATGTCAAAAACTGTTTTCCCACATTGCCAAAACATAAAACCAAAGTGTTCAGTTTATATCCCATTTGGAGACATCCTGTTGCCGAGTCCAATAACGTGGACTTGTAACCCGAGTGGGGGCATTAAGGTTATATGGAAGGGCTAAGAACTAGGGGCAACTTTGGTTCGAGTATCTGTGGAAGATGATGGTAACTTGTGTTGCCACAGGTGCGGACCACTACGTCTTCTCTTGGAGACCAAGAAGGCCTAACACAACCTTCTGTGTGGTCTGTTAACTTGACCAAGGTTTGACCCCTTCTTAACCCGACAATAATCTTTTATAACAAGACCACTCGGTGTCACATATTCACATTTGAAGTTGATCATCAACATCATTTCACACTCACTCGAACCACATATTAGAAACAATGTGATTACCCTTCACTGCCTTATAGGTATATCACTTGCATATAATACACGACAAGTGTTGCCTTACAAATTTATTAACCGCTGGTGTACGAGAATGAAAGCATGCTAAATTATCTAATAGCAAAACATCACCTTTCTTCCGAGGTACAAAATTCCTCCTTGGTGAACTTGATGCAATGTTACACATCATGGGTTGGCAGCGACTTACCATCACCAAACGTGACCGGTTGAGGCTGAAACACAACATTCTAAAAGCTAGCAGCAGTTAAACCTTTGCAGCCCTTGCGTGGTTAAATTTCTAATACTTTTGACATAGTTTCGTCTAAATGGCCGGTTTACGGTATTTGAAGTTCGATAAGCCGAGTGACATAATCGACATAAGGGTGACATTACTACCCTGTTCAATTCTATCAATCTTTGATAAACCACTTACCAATTTGTACTAGTCAATCATTGTCACATTACCAAACTCACCACATTATTGTCTACAAATCATACAAAATATTCACAATTTACATTCCTTTGGAGAAAAAAAAATCATGTCCAGCCTCCAAAAACATCGTCTCTTCAATCATCCTCATTTCTTATGCTACCAAACACATCCCAAGAAACTGCAAAACATGCTCAAAATAAAGGTTCAAAAATAATCTGATACGTTTGTAAATTGTGACAAACAACAAAGAATATACACGATCTATGCGAGATATGTGGTATATATGTTTGGTAGCAGTTTAAGAGCGTTTTGAAACAACTAGCAATTAGCTTGTTAGCTTTTTGCATAGAATGCTTGTTTGAAAACACGCAACTAGCATTCATGCTCTTTTATAGACGGTCCAAGTAAAAACGCTACTTCTGGTATCATTTACGAGAAACTAGCGTTTCCACATATATTATTACTATGATTCAAAAAGAAGTTATTATATTTATTTTAGAACGGAACCACGATCCGACTTTCGAGTTAAACCATCCAAACAGACAGGTTTTGAGTCCCGAACTACTAAGAGAAACCCGCGCAGAAAACTCATATATATATATAGAGATTAGAGATGGATTGTTGTTACCTTAGGGATCGAATAGAGATTTGATGTAAAAAAGCATGAAACATGAAGTTAGCACCATGAAGAAACATCACAAATCCTGTACAACCTAGGACAAACAATTCAACTACTGCCATTTTTTTCTTTCCTTTTGAGTGAAGAATAATTTATGCGATGTAATGTGGGGTTTTTATATAAGAAAAAAAGTCGACGATGAATAGGTTTTGGTATCACATCCACGTCAATATCTATCCGTTAATACAATAATTCGTGGCCCACACCAATCTATATGAAATAAAAAAAAAAAATTGTCTTGAATAATCGAACATATATTAATTAATTTTAATATGAAAAAATTAATTTATTAAGTCACATGAAAATTGTTTAGTTTTACTTAATTAAAAGAAATGACTTAAAATAATAAATGACAGAACTGAAATCTTCTACATTAAGTTATTTGTTAATTAAATGTGACTTAATAAAAATAAAAAAAAAAAACAAGTTTAGTGATAATATTATGTTATTCAATTAAAGGTGAGCATTTGGATCGAAAAATTGGATCAGATCTGATATTATTTTGTTCTTCAGTTTGATCTAATCTAATTTGATCTTACCACAAACTTGTCGATCATGTTTAATAGAATTGGATTGAATCAAATACCGTACTAGCTAGGCCGGACCAAAAACCAGATCGGGCCGGATAATTTCGGTCAGGTCTGAGGTCCGAGGTTTTGGACCATATCGGTCCTCGGCCTAGTCCGATCATAGCTAGTCCGATCCGGTCCGAACCCGATGCTCATCCCTATATCTAACATGTGCTTCAAATACATATTTTGAATTATTTTGTTCTTCGGTTTGATCCGGTCCGATTCGACTTTATCAAAAACCTGTCGATAGTGCTTCGAACCAGACCGAAAAGATTATATCGGACCGAACCGAATCAGACCGAATCATTTTTGTTATGTCTTCGGTCCGAGGTCTTGAACCATATCGGTCCTTGGTCCACTCTGGTCTTAACTATTTCGGTCCGAGCCCGATGTTTATACCTATATCTAACATGCGTTTCAAATACATATTTCTGCAAACCTGTTATATGGTGGAAAAAGCCTTATAAGCAGGTTAAACGGTTGTGATTTTTCTTGTTCAAGTTATCTGACAATAATAAGCTTTTTGATTCAGATGTACGCGGTTTTACCAATTAATCTCGAGACCAATTTTGATCATTCTTTGACCAACTCAAATGTACATACATAAGAAAGTTTGAAAAGCCTTTTGATACTTGTATTGAAATGGTAACAAATTTTGACATAAAATAAAAAAAAATCATGTTAGAGATTAAACGAGTTCGAATCAATGTTGTATAGTGGAATATTTTTGTTGATTTCTAAATTTCAACCTATCTTAATCATCTTGAACTAATCTTAAAACTATTTTAAAGCTACTTTCTAATCGAATATTCTTTTTAGGATAGAAAACACTTGCATATTTGCATAATGTCATTTGGTAATGATTCTTTAAAAATAGTTGTATCTGACTTCACAATCTAGATTTTTCTTTTACTCGGTTTGCTTGACAGATCGAGTAAATGAAAAAGTATGTGTGTAAATTTTTTTAACTTTAATTTTATAAAGTTATTTTTTGTTTTGTATACGATGTTCTTGCTACAAACGTTTAGTCTTTTTATGACTTATAAGAGAAAAAGCTAAAAAAAAAAACACCGAGATAACGAAGGCTTATGCAATTAACGTTACACTCGACCTTAGAAATTATTTTACCTTCATAAATTAGTAGCAAACCCATTTAACGTCATCGACCGCCGACTACCAACTATTTTGCGATTATGCCACCATTATCAGACGGCTACAAATCATATTTTAACATGTCAACATCCTCAAGAAGCATTATATGTAGATAGACCATTTGATATCGTAGATTCTTTTGGTCTAAACTCTAAACTAAATAAAAACCATTCAAGTGAAGTGAAGCAAAATACATTAGATTTTTAGTTCAAGGTTTTATTAACAACGAAGATTTCAGCCCGTGCTTCGCTATGGGTTGCTGGATTAGGTGCGTTCAACGTAGATGGTTAGTGCATAAAAGGTTTCGGTTAATGTTTACATTACTGTTATATCATACATCAGCTCATTACAAAATAGAGTTGCTAAACAATCCTACGCTCATTGCGCTCATTACAAAATAGCTATAATCCAAAGTGATAGTATCAGGCCATTTAGCCAGTAAAAATGAAAAGGTACAAGTATGTAAGCTCTTTTCTTTCACTAATGTTGGTTACAAAATAGCTATAATCCTAAGTAAGGTCGACACTAATGCATCTTGATCCATATACCTTTGCTGGCCCGAGACCTAAAAAGAATACAGTTTATATAAGAATACAGTTTAAATAAGTATACAGTTTAGTCAGATTCCTTTAGTAAAAACATACAAAGATAACTCAAAATAGCATACACTGCACTTTTTCTCACTCTAGTCGGGGTAGTTCTAAACTCTGTTTTCAATTAAACGCAATATATATGGGTAGTCAGACATGCTTAGTGATGCCGATGTGATATAGGTAGCGTTGCAGGCTTTTATTAAAGGCTCATTTCCAACTTATAAGTCCGGTAAATACACTTGAACAAACATCCCTTTAATTTATATAATCAACAATCTATGATCAATATTGATATAAGAACAAACAAATTTATAATCCATTTCCCGTTCAAAAATCGATAACCAGATTATCGCAATATATCAGCCTACATAAAGGAGAATATGTAAAGCTTACTACTACTTTTACGTAAACTTGCTTCCGTTAAATGTCCATGTTACCGATAATAAACAGAACATGTACCCATCTTTAGACGGGTATTTATGATTTAACTTTCATTTAGCAGCCCTTATATGTATCTTAGTGTACCATACAGAATTGTTGTAAATGATGAACGTGTAAAAAAATTTAGTGGGCGCACAAAAATAAAAGGGTAGCCTATTATTATTTTACTATTACCTGCCAAAGAGATTGTAGGTTCTTTTTTTTATTTGTACTTTGTTTTGCTACTGATATCGTGAGTCGAAGGAGATAATGAAGAATCACTCAACGTGACATTCGATGAAACTTCTCCTTCATCTAAGACACCACCTTTGGTAGATGATGACTTGGATGAAATAGATATAATTAAAGCCAAAAAGGTTAGAAAAATAGGAGTTGAAAACCTTAATGTTGAAAAGGGAGTAAACATTAGGGAGTTTAAGGATCATGCTCTCGAAAACGTCATAGGCGACCTTAATCAAAGGACCCTTAGATCTCAAGTCCAAGATCAAAGTAACTTCTTTTGTTTCGTCTCATTGATTGAACCGAAGAATGTTAAAGAAGCTTTGATGGATGAGAGTTGGGCCATCGTCATGCAAGAAGAATTGAATCAATTCATTGCTAATGATGTTTAGGAACTTGTTCCTCCACCTAGAAGTAATACCATCATAGAAACCAAGTGGGTGTATATGAATAAGTTAGATGAGAACGGTGTTGTGTCTCGTAACAAGGTTAGACTTGTAGCTCAAGGCTATAATCAACAAACATGGATTGATTATGATGAGACATACGCACCGGTAGCAAGGTTAGAGTCCATTAGGATCTTTTAGCTTATGCTTGTGCATTAGATTTTAAGCTTCAACAAATGGATGTAAAAAGTGCGTTCTTAACGGTTTGATCAATGAGGAGGTATATGTGGCTCAACCTCCCGGCTTTATTGATTTTGAGAAAATAGATCATGTTTACAAGCTTAAGAAAGCTTTTTATGGTCTTAAACAAGCACCCAAAGCTTGGTATGATAGACTTAAAGTGTTTCTTGTAAAACATGAGTATACCATGGGAATGGTAGACAATACACTTTTTACAAAGAAGAAAGGTTCTCGCCTCATAATCCTACAAATATATGTTGATGACACTATATTTGGTTCAACTTGTCAAAGTTTGTGTGATGACTTTGCCAAAATCATGCATGATGAGTTTGAAATGAGCATGATGGGAGAACTTAACTTCTTTTTAGGACTCCAAATTAGACAAATGGACGATAGCATTTTCTTTTATGAATCTAAGTACGTTAAAGAAATGCTAAAGAAATTTGGATTAGAGGACTCTAAGCCTATGAAGACCCCCATGGCCTCGGATACTAAACTCACCGCAGATGATGATTGTGAGTTGGTAGAAAACACCAAATATAGTGGTATGATTGGTAGTTTGTGGTACCTAACGGCAAGTCGACCGAATATCATCTTTAGTGTTTGCCTTTGTGGTCGCTTCCAAGAGGCTCCCAAAACCTCTCACCTTGAAGCGGTTAAGCGTATCTTTCGATACATTAAAGTCATTATACATTTAGAATTATGGTATCCAAAAGGGACCGACGTAGAAACCATAATATACGCAGACTCGGATCATGCGGAAGACTATGTGGATCGGAAAAGCACTAGTGGAGTTTGTACCTTCATGGGTTGTTGTTTAACTTCTTGGTTCTCCAAGAAACAAACCGCTCTTGCTATATCCACCACATAAGACGAGTATGTGAGTGCCGGAAAAGCTTGTCAACGAGCACTATGGATGAAGCAAGCGCTTGTTGATTACGAGATTACACTCAATGATGTTCCCATCATGTGTGATAATAAGGGTGCAATAGACCTTATTAAGAATCCCGTGCAACATTCGCGAACTAAGCACATAGAGATTCGCCACCATTTCCTTAAGGATAATGTTCAAAAGGGGAACATTTCGATTGAGAAGGTTCCCTCGGTAGAAAACTTAGCTGACATCTTCATTAAGCCACTTAAGAGGGGACCTTTTAATTAGTTGCGTCTAGGTCTAGGTTTAATGGAACATATACCTTAATTACGCATTTTCTTTAATCGAGTCTTTTCTCTTTTGAGTATTTTCTTTTTTTAGTTATTTAGTCTCTTAAACTCTTTTTGAAAATTCCTCTTCTCTTTTTCAAATATCTCAAATTTCTTTCGAAAATGGTCGAGAAATGTTTTTGCATTGTTAATTCAATCTAAAAATGTTTTTCATGGCTTCTTGCTATTAATATCAAGCATACATAATTCATATGTACGAGTCTCTCAAATATAGCAAGCAGAAAATTGAACTATGGAGGATCATTGTGTCATGACTATGTGTCTAGTTTAACACACCTCAAACATCGATTTTACTTTAAAAATCTATGTATTTTGGTCAAAATCGTGTTTGATGAGTTCTTGTATGTTTCTTAGTCCTTTATTGCTTTTAAGCATATCTGTATGATTAGTTGGACTAGAAAATTAGGATTTGCTGAATAGGAAAATTCTCGTTATCCCCCAAAACACACCTTTTCTGGGCGGTTCTTTAATTAACCCGCGACTCAATATCATTATCAAACCGTAGGAAGAAATAAAGAACCGCGGGCAGAAGCTTCAAGTTTCGAGTTTTCTGTAACTTCAAATTTCCTCCAATACTTTTTGGAATCTTTATTTCAAACCTTTGACCACCCCAGAATTATCTTGTGCTTTCTCTACTTAACCCTAAGCATTTTGTATCCTTTTCTCAAATGAAAATGTCTTATTCACCAAATGATAGCCTTGATTCTCCTCCATTTTCCCCAATTTCTTTGAATCCAAATCCACCCAAGAACATATTCAATCAAATTTCTTCTCCTTATAAGAAAATTGATTTTGGAAACTCTTCTATTCCACCACTACCATTTTGTGTTCTTCCTCTTTTACATGATAACGTCATGCATCATGGAACATATTGTCATTGTTGTCAATATCAACATCTTCCCATGGCTCACATCTATGAGGAGTTGATTTACATCAAAAGTCTCCTAGTCAAGCCTCATCTTCACTATGACTATGAGACAATTATCAAGCCACCACCACCTCCTTCCGCCACCACCTTGTCTTTCATTTAAGCATATGTTTTGCTTATTTCTAAGACATCTAATTCAAGCAAATCTTAGAGTTCTACTTTAACTAGGATTAGATTTATACTTTTCTTTTGGCTTGTTTTTCATAACATCTTTGTATGACTTGTTTCCTTGTATCTTTTTCATGTTTTTAACATATGGATCTTGGTTCTCTTTTTATTCTCTTCTTATTTCTCTTATTGTGTGACCATTGCTATATCTTGTTGGGTGTTTCTTTTCTTCTTCTAACCCTTCTATGTAGTTTGTCACCATAGCTCGATTCCTTGGTGCCCCAAGCAAGGGGGAGTAAGCACCAAGGGGGAGCATTTGCAAAGTCCGATTATTCTCTTCTACAAAGACTTTTGCAACCTTTTTGCTTCGACAAAGGGGGATAAATGAAATAAAATCGTCTTCGAAAATCTTGTTTTTCATATGATTGAGTTTATGTATTGTCGGAATCAAAAAGGGGGAGATTGTTAATACAATGATGCCTAAAATGTTACTTGCATTTTTCGGTCTCGCTTTGTTTTGATTACGACAATATATAAAAACAAGAATTTGCGAAAACAACGAAAATGGAATTCTTGAGTTCAAGTATTTTTCATTTCATCCATTATCACTTAAACTTTCAATATTAAGGATTTAGTTTTTCTAAAAACTCTCCTTTTATTAAATATGACAAAAGTTTTTATTAAACTTTATTTTTAAGAAAATGTTTTATTAAATTAAAAATTTGAAAATTTGAAAATGACAGATTCCATATGGTTTAGGAATATCCTTTGAGGATAAATATTTCACCAGATGTGACTGCACCACTAAAAGACAAAAAGGCGCGGAGTCTACTCCGACGGTTCGTTAAATAGGTGTGTGGTTCGTTATCAGTAACAAACCGCGGGCACCTTTAAGTAATGGCGCTCAGAAAGAGCCGTTGGGCCTTTGTCTTATAAATAGTAGACCATTCTCAGATTTTCTTTTCACCTCTTTTGCACACAAATTTCCAGATTCAATCCACCTTCTTAAATCACTCAAATCCTTGGTTATTTGGTTGATTACTACTTGTTTAGAAGTGAAACTTTCCCCCCCTGTCTCATCCTCTCAAGTGCAAAGAGAAGAACACTTTCATCTTTGAAGTGTTGTGTCTACCTCAAAGATCCATTAAAGATCAAACATTATTTTCATTTTTGTTGTTGTGAAGATCCAAGTAGTTGTGTCTATTTAGAAGTTGTGTATGTATATTGGTTAATACTTAGTCCTTAAAGTATATTGGTGTAGATTGGCCCTAGCTAAGATTAGGGCTCAACTTTTAGCTCAGAGTCAGAAATTGGTTATGCGACGTGTACGGTTTCTCCACCTTAAGGAGCTTGTTGATTATTGAACTCTCGAGTAAGGAATACTCGAGGAGTGGAGTAGGAACGAGGAGTGAGCTTCGTTGTCGAACCACTATAAATCCTTGGTGTTTGGTTTAATCTTTCTTTTCCTTATCTCTTTAAATTCATTATTCATTACTTGCATATACTTGTGATTATCAGTTTAGATCCACTATCTATTATTCATATTGTGCATAAGAAGATTTCACATAATAACTCAAGTCTAAGTTTTTGAAAATGATTTTTGAAAACCTATATTTAACAAGTTAATATAAGAAATTATTCACCCCCCACTCTTCTAGTTTCTACAGTACCAAATTGCCACATTCCAAAACACAAACAACAACAACAAAAGTACACTCACTTCACACTTTCACTTTAACAACCCGCTTCTTTATCTTTTTCTAGGGTTAGATAGGGTTTATCCAAAAAGTCAACCAAACCAAACAAAGTCAACAACGATGGCAAACACAACAGAAATCCCCAAACAACCAGAATCATCATAAAAAATAATGCAGAAAGGAAGCCTGTGTTTGTGAAAGTGAGTGATCTGAAACCTGGAATAAATGGTCATACACTTGTTATTAAGGTGTTGACTGCAACATCTTGGATAAGAAGTCAAGGAATACTGTAAGGTTTAGTAGCAGTGGTGGTGGTGGGCATACTAGGATTACTGAGTGTTTAATTGGTGATGAGATTGGGACTGTTTTGTTTACTGCCAGAAATGATCAAGGTTCATGTTTGTGTTTCGTAATTGGTTTTGTTGTTATTTAAGGGTGTTTGTTTCGGATTTTATAACGTAAGCCCGTTTCGGCTTATATTTCATAAGCCTCAACTTATTTGAAGATTTATGGACATATATAAGTTTATTATGATATAATAAACTTATATAAATGTTTTTGAAATATAAGAAAAAATGTGGCTTATTTTTACATATATTGTGGCTTATTTTGAGACTTTTAGGGGCTTGTATAAGTTTATCATGATATAATAAACTTATACAAGCCCATAAATCTCACAATAAGCCACAAACTAGGGCTTATGAAATATAAGCCGTGCATATAAGCCTAAACAAACATTCCCTCAAACCCAAGATCAAATAAAAGAAGTAATCATATGGGGTGGTTGTTATGTATGGATGTTTGTTTTTGCTTATGGAGCCCATTTCAGCTTTATATTTCATAAACCCCAATTTTGTGACTTATTTGAAGACTTATGGGCTTATCTAAGTTTATTATATCATGATAAACTCATATAAGCCCATAAGTCTTCAAATAAGCCACAAAATTGAGGTTTATGAAATATAAGCCAGATTTCAGGTTATATTTCATAAACTCCATTTTTTGTAGCTTATCTTGAGGCTTATGGGCTTATATAAGTTTATTATGATGTAGTGAACTAATATAAGCATAGGGGCTTGTGAAATATAAGGCGAAATAGGCTTATATTTCAAGCTTGCGTAAATACCGCAAGTGTCAATACAAGAGTTGGATGGAATCTGACTTGAATTGTTCGTGGAGATGGGAGTTGTATCACGCCATATGTATTATCCGGGCATGGCTTGATTCTGTTAGGATCTATCATGCACCTTAAGAACATTCCTTCGGGTGTGCCAAAAGTGCACTGCTTTGGATTTCAACTTCATGTTGATTTTCCTTAACGTCCCAAAGGTTTCTTTGATATCCCGGATAAGTTCATCCTCTGTATGGCTCTTTATAACCAGGTCTTAACTTAGACTTCTAGGTTGCGTCCGATCTGACTATCGAAGGCTTTCTTCACCAGCCATTGATATGTGGCCCATGCGTTCTTTAAGCCGATGATATATTTGTGTAACAATAGACCCATTGGCTCGTGTGGAACGCCGTTTTTTCCTCATCCTGCTCCGCCATATAGATCTGGTGATACCTTTTGTATGCATCCAGGAAGCATTTGAAGGGATACCCACATAGAGATCCGACCTTCCAATTGATCTCCGGTAGTAGGTAGCAGTGTTGAGGGTAAGCTTTGTTGAGATCCGTGAAGTCCACACACATTCGCCAAGTGTCGTCGTGTTTTTAACCATGACCTGATTGGATAGCCAGTCATGATAGTAAACCTCTCGCATAATGCATGCTTTTACCAACTTCTTTATCTTCTCCAATATGGCTTAGCTTCGCTCGGGAGCTTGTCCGTGCTTCTTTTGTCTGATTGAAGGATATCCCTCACGAATTTGTAGTTTGTGTTCTGCTATTGACTGAGGTACGCCAGTCATATCCTTGGGTTCCCATGCAAAGATAATGACGTTATAATTTAGGAGGGAACACATAGCTGTCGTGCCCTTGTCAGATAATGTTCTTTCGATCATGACTTCTTGCTTTGGTTAGTCTGGGTAAATCGCCACTTTCAAATTAGGTGGTGATGATGTCGTATGTACAACGGTTGGTGCTGGTGGCTCTGTTACGGTATTGCACTCTGCTAGCGGTATAAGAGTGTTGTAAATTGTAATAATAGCTCTTTCTACAAGGAATTTGAGCATTCCATGAGTTGTGGACGACACAAGTCGTATAGGTTGTATACCTGGTCGCCCGATGATGCCGTTATATGACGATGGTGAACGTATCACCATAATTCATCCAATCTGTGGTGGAATGCCCTTCATAACCGACTCTCACCAACAACCGTAATTGGCCAAGTGGCCAGATTACTTCTCCGCTCAAGCCTGTGAACGGCGACGTAGATTGCATTAACTGACTTTTTATATCCGGCCATAAATAACCACTTACTACTCAAGTTACCATAAATAAACAGGTAGTACTACTTAACTAAAATGTTTCTATATTTCTGATTTTACTTCTTATTTAAAATAAGTTACATTAGTTAGATGACCAACCAAAAGAAACCCATAATTCTTATAAAAATTCTCAAAGGTTCTTATATGAGTCTAATAGGCCTCTGTAATTGGGCTTAATCTAAATCGAATTTTAAAACACCCATTTACCCTTGTTTTCAAACTAGTCCAAAATCTAATCTAACAAAACATACAAAAAGTTTTAGACCACTTACCTTACTTAGACATCTCCAAAAATCAAGAAAGAAATCATAAACATGTCTAAACATATCTATACTACTAATTGAAAAAAAAACCACTACTATTAATAAAAATATTAAAAAGTCAACTTACAAGTAGTAATACATAATGTACAACTATATAAATATAAAATATAACTAGAAATTAATTAAAACATAAAAACATGATTTAATACTCAAATTAATTTGTACATAATAATTGAAACATACTTAAAATAAAAAATAATCAACACTACTTAATATATAATTAATATACCTCATTACTTAAAAATGCAATTATATATGCACTTTGTACAACAATTAAAAGCATATATCTACAAAATTGTACATATGTTGTTTACCTAAAATGATGATGTACGTAGTTTTAAAAGCTGAATCAAACCAACAGGTTCACCTAGAAACCAGAGTCACAATCAGTTTGGCTAGCCAAAAATCTGTCAGAATAGGAAACGGAATACACATTAAATGACAAAGTGAATACAAATTAATATGCAACATGTACAAATAAGGGTTAAGTCTATAAAATAGAAATAAACTTTCCATTTTTTACAATTATAGTAAACGAACTTTATATATTACCAATATAACCATTATAACTTTTAAATTTCGAACTTTATAGTAAACCTTCTTGTTAGCAACCTCCTACAACCGGTCACATAAACCGACACGTCATCGTTATTAAAAAATTAATTTTTTGATGACTTAAAACTTTATACTGTATATAACCATTATAACTTTTAAATTTTGAACTTTATAGCAAACTTTATTAAAAAAATTTACTGACAACCATTATAATTTTCAAAGTTTTACATCGTTAGTCCTTTAACTAACAATCGTTTTTTTCCAAAAAAAAATTCAATTTAAAAAAAATTTGTAATTGTTAAAAGGTTTAAAAAACAAACTTTTTTTTCGAATTTTTTTAATAAAACTAGAATAAAAGCTTTTTCGAAAAGTTTTTAAAAACCGAACTTTTTTTCCAAAAAGTTTTTTACAAAAAAAAATTCGAAATGTTTTTTCGAAAAACATTCTTCGAAAAAGTTAAAAAAAATCCAAATATGTTTTAGAAAAGTTTTTTTTTTTAAAAGGTTTATTTATTTTCGAAAATACCAAATATCTTCATATTTTTAATTTTTTTTGGTGGTGAATTTATTTTTTAAAAAAGATTATTTATTTTCATTCTTTTTAAAAAAAACACATTTCTTTGTTAAAAAAAAGTGAAGCAAGATTATTTAAACATTTTCTTTTTAACTTTAACTTTTCTTTTGAATAAATTATAAAATTTAAATTAAAGTAAAAACTTTTTTTTTTTGAAAAAAACGATCATATTAAAGGATCAACGCTGCAAACCGAGGATATTCAGCCGATAACATTAGTGTACTTAACTCAAAACAACAAGTTACAATGGTTATATTGGTTATATATAAATGTTCGTTTACTATAATTGTAAAAAGTGAAAAGTCCGTTTCTATTTTATAGACTTAACCCTACAAATAATTATTTGCTATAAATTATAAATTTTTACATACAATTATTTAAATTGTTTATATTTAATTTGTGTTTGATTTTGAACCATTCAAATTTTGATAAATTTTTATGTTTGAAAACATATATCGTTTACGTATGTATCTTAGTGGAAATTTAGTGAAATATTAATTCAATTAAATCGTACGTATCAAAATATGAAGATTTTAATGTTATTACTGTATAATATATGAAGACATGTAAACATATAAAATATGAAAAAAAAAAATTATATGTACATGTTATATAATATTATGATGTTAATAACAAACGATTTATCCTCGATTAATATGCGATGATAAAAAAAACTTTTGATGAAAGTAAAAGGTACCAAATTGTCACATTCCAAAACACTTTCACTTTAACAACAACAACCCACTTCTTTATCTTTATTTATCTAGGGTTAGCTAGGGTTTATCCAAAAAGTCAACCAAACCAAACCAAACCAAAAAAAGTCAACAACAATGGCAGACACAACAGAAACCCCCCAACAACAACAACAACCAGAACCCTCATCAGCAGTGGTACAAAAGAGGAAGCCAGTGTTTGTGAAAGTGAGTGATCTGAAACCTGGAACAAATGGTCATACACTTGTGGTTAAGGTGTTGACTGCAACTACTGTTTTGGATAAGAAGTCAAGGAATCATACTGCAAGGTTTAGTAGTGGAAGTGGTGGTAATGGTGGTGGGCATACTAGGATTACTGAGTGTTTGATTGGTGATGAGACTGGGACTGTTTTGTTTACTGCCAGAAATCATCAAGGTTAATTCATGTTTCTGTTTCGTAATCGGTTTTGTTTTGTTGTTATTTAAGGGGTGCTTGTTTCGGCTTACAGAGCCCGTTTCGGCTTATATTTCATAAGCCTCAATTTTGTGCCTTATTTGGAGACTTATGGACATATATAAGTTGTGTTGTGTTGGGGTTTCGTTGTTATTCACAGGGGGTGCTTGTTTCGGCTTATATTATATTTAATAAGCCCTAATTTTGTGGCGTATTTGAAGATTTATAATAAACTTATATAAGCCCATAAGTCTCAATATAAGCTACAAAGATTGGGGTTTATGAAATATAAGCCGAAATCTGACTTATTTTTTTGCTTATATTTCATAAGCCTCAATTTTGTGGCTTATTTGGAGACTTATGGGCTTATATAAGCTTATTAAATCAAGATAAACTTATATAAGCCCCTTAAGTCTCAAAATAAGACACAATATAAGTAAAAACTAAGCCATATTTCGGCTTATATTTCATAAGCCCCAATTTTGTGGCTTATTTGGAGACTTATGGACATATATAAGTTTATTATGATATAATAAACTTATATAAGCCCATAAGTTTCCAAATAAGTTTAAAAAACGGGGGCCTATGAAATATAAGCGGAAATATGGCTTATTTTTTACTTATATTGTGGCTTATTTTGAGACTTTTAGGGGCGTATATAAGTTTATCATGATATAATAAGCTTATATAAGCCCATAAGTCTCCAAATAAGCTTAATGTTTGTGTTTCGTAATTGGTTTTGTTGTTATTTAGGGCGTGCTTGTTTCGGCTTATATTTCAGAAGCCCCAATTTTGTGGCTTATTTGAAGATTTATAATAAACTTATATAAGCCCATAAGTCTCAATATAGGCCACAAAATTTGGGGTTTATGAAATATAAGCCAAAATCTGACTTGTTTTTATGGCTTATATTTCATAAGCCTCAATTTTGTGGCTTATTTTGAGACTTGTGGGCTTATATGAGTTTATCATGAATAAGCTTATTTAAGCCCATAAGTCTCCAAATAAGCCATAAAATTGGGGCTTTGGTTTGGCTTATATAACGTAAGCCCATTTCGGATTATATATCATAAGCCCCAATTTTGTGGCTTATTTGGAGACTTATGGGCTTATATAAGTTTATTATATCATGATAAACTTAGCCCATAAGTCTCCAAATAAGCCACAATATTGAGGCTTATGAAATATAAACTGAAAGTAAGCCAGATTTCGGCTTATATTTCATAAACCCCAATTTGTGTGGCTTATATTGAGACTTATGGGCTTATATAAGTTGATTATGATATACTGAAATAAACTTATATAAGCATAGGGGCTTGTGAAATATAAGCCGAATTAGGCGTATGTTATATAAGCCGAATAAAACATCCCGTTAGTCCTAATGAAGTTATATAAGCGAAAGGTTTCAAAATAAGGCACACAAAGTGAGCTTATGAAGCATAAGCCCAAAACCAAATAAGCCGTAAGTCGAATATATAAGCCTAAACAAACACCCTCTTAAGCTCAGGATCAAATAATAGAAGCAGTCCCAGGGGGTCGTTGTTTATGCTTATTTGTGGGCTTATGAGCTTTTTCATTTCGGCTTATAAGTTACAAGCTTATTTTGAAACTTGTGGGCTTATAAAAGTTTAATAAGACAGAAAAATGGAACTTATGAAATATAAGCGAAAAGCCGAAAACACATACACTTATAAACCCATAAATAAGAACACCCGACAAGGATGATAAGCAACTATAACCGCAGTTTTGAACTGCACAACCCAAATTAGATTCGTCCCTGTAAACTTAGATGCATTTCATCAAATTAAGTGGATTTTTTTTTGTTCTACATGTGATCTAATCTTAAATTTCAATTTGTATCATTTTTTTTTGTTCTACCGTGAAGGATATTAAAGTTTATTTTAGATGTTAGCAGGTTGAAAAAGTTTGGGTTGGCTTACTGTTATCGGTTTGTTGTATCTTTGGAGAGGAAATAAGCGAATAATTAAGGTGAGTTGTTTGGATTGGGGCTTTTAGAACATAAAAGCTTAACCAACGCACCACCTTAGAAAGTGCTTGTAATTTAGAAGGTGAATGCTTATTTGGTTATTAGGTTTTATGAGATCTATAAGCTCTTTTAGATAAGCACTTTCTCCATGGCTTCTAAAAAGGGAGCATATTAAGCTGTTAAGACATAATCTGTCTAGATACTCTCACATTAGTCTTTGCAACTAAGAAGTTGCATCACTACTTCATGTCCTTCACAGTTCATATTGTGACGAGATGCGACCCAATCAAACACTTGATGTCGGAAGCTATACTATACTTATAGGGAGAGCTACTCAAGTGAGTAACTCCCAACTTGATTAAAAGTAAAGAAAGCTTAGTGTTTTACGGAGTAATAATACAATTAGCTCATAAGATACTTAAATAAGCTTGCCTAAACACCAACTAAGCAGATATGTGAATCGGGTCATTTAACTCCTACATTGTTTTATCAAGTCCTCTTCTGAGTAATTGCATCTGTGGTATAATTAAAGTACTTACTTGGAGGAGTAATCACGTGAAACTGTGAAAGTGATTAGCTTCAAAAGCCAGCCCTTGCATAAAATAACTTACGGTTTAAGTCGTCAAAAGGAACTGCTTAATCCCTAATTGGGCAAATCTAGTATTATAAGACAGTTAACTAGTTCCTGCCTATGCTTGAAGCCATTTAAGAACATTAATCTTATTTAGTGGCGCTTACGTTCAATTTTTAATCCCGTGATGGCTGTGGAGAAATAGATAGGTGTCTGCTAGTTATAACGTACTCGCTCTCGGCATATTCTCTGCATGCTTGTGTTCTCTGAACACAGTCGTTACTTTTGTGACTATGATACCGCGTTGTGATAATTATGATGTTAATAATGGTTATAACTTTGGTGCAGTTGACTTGATGAAGCCTGATACGACTGTAATAATCCGTAATGCAAAGATTGACATGTTCAAAGGCTCCATCAGACTTGCTGTTGATAAGTGGGGACGCATCGAGGTTACAGAACCTGCTAGCTTTACTGTCAAAGAGGATAACAACTTGTCTCTGATCGAGTATGAGTTGGTAAATGTTGAGGAATGAGTCGTGATGTCTTGACGACGCTCTACGCAGCTCTTTTCATCCCAGCATGATCCGAGGTACGGTTGTTGATGTGACTTTTGCGTTCTTCGATATACAACTACAAAGGGGGTCATCTCATCCTTTTTTTGTTGATATCGTCTTAACTTGTAATAGGGCTACCCTAGTATGTCAATCTATGTAGTTACATTGTCGAATGGTCTTCTATCGCAGATTTTAAGGGCCCTTTGTTCTCGTATTCTGAATCTAACAATGATTCCACTGTTTCTTTGTTCGAGTAGCAATTTCAATATCTTGTGGGTCAATGTTTGATTGGATTTTCTTTTTATGGCACTTGAAGCATGTATATAGGGTTTGGATAAATATGTTTCCGTTAGTGTTGAATAGCTCTCGATGATCCAAAATCAATATAGTTTTCAGCAGAAGAGATATTATTTTCGCCTAAACAAGACACTAAAGGAAGTGGTCGTGATTTACCCGTTTTATATGAACTTGAATGTATATTGTATCTGGCGCGCTTATTTCTGTGCCCCTTTCTTTATATTAGACGCAGATAGTACCTGGAGGTTATGGTCATTGTTTCTATGTGTGTGACATTAGAGGTCCGACAGCTTCTATGAAATACGACAAGCCTTTTGGTTACTATAACAAAATTCACCAGTTTGTATCATTTTTATTGTTCATGCTGTGGGTTACATCTTTATTTTGCCGTTTCACCTATACAAAACACGCAACCAGATTTTATCTTGTTGCGGTTTCAGAAAGACAAAAGTTAACTAGAAAAAAGCACACGTTGTGTTCCGTAGATGAAGAAACAGAACTTAAGCTTGATATTTACTCAGTGTCGTGAGTGGCTTTTACTTCTGCTGATCTTGACCAAAATGTTCATCAAATTCGGGACGCAAACCCCCTGAGATGTCTCGATTTGATCAGCATCAGGCAATGCTTCAGAGTGTCGAGACCTTGGTGTTGGTATGTATGCAGGTCTTGGGAAGTATAATCTTCCATTGTCTCGTGGTCTGATTCCAATTAGGCGACCTAGCGAAACACTGTTGTCTTGAAAGAATGACGCCGTCGACTGTTTGTAAGAAAAGAACACGTTAGATCACTTCCATTGTCAACTGTAAACCTCCATAACGTACAAACGTTTTTGGCTGAAAATTACCTCGGTGTCAAGGTTGGATGATGAAAACGAAGAAAAGCTTGACGAATGACCATGAAAAGTGTTCGGTTCTCTGGTATCTGCAGCCACCACTTCAACATGTTCTCTTACACTCAGTCTGGAGTTCATACTACCGAGCCCAAAAGGCCATCCGTTTGGCGCCTCACTACCCTGTCAACAAAAAAAGTCTGCACCTCAAAACTCATCGATCATATCAGTCTTTGGTCCCGTATATCCTTTAAGATCCTCACTACTTAGGCTACAGAAGACTACTTTTTCGGATAATTTGACAATCAACGTATACAGCTAATCTAAGCAGTATAGCATAGTTTTACTGTTCGGGTTCGCTCATACTTACGTCGTGCATATATAGGACGTGCGTCCATACAGGTGATATAATACGAGATTATCTACTTATACAGTAAAAGCCGCACATAAAAAAAAAACAATTTCGCCCATCATATCAATCTTGGCTCCTAAACGCAAGTTTAAGGATTATGTTTACAAAACCTAAGACATGACTAAATGAAATGAATCTGTGATCCTAATAAACAGGAACAAGAAAAACAGTTCCATGTAACCCAAATCAAATAAAAAATGACCCAAAAAAACTATTAACAATAACAACGATACTCAAACCCGTCCGAGAGCAAAGTATGAGGGAGATGAGATGTAGACAGTCACACAGAAATTGTTTCCAGACTGACCTTCCGCAAGTGTGTGTGCAACAAAACACTTGTTGGAGGTCTTTCTGGAAGCCGTCTCTTTACGTTCACGTAAAGGTGCGACTGTCAATGATCATTAAGAGAAAGGTTATTACCTGGATAATCATGAAGAAATGCTTCTCAAATTAAGGATTAAGGATATAACGTTTGTAGTTATGTTTTGTAGCTAGATGTGAACCTTAAAGATGTATATGGTCGTATATAAAATGTGAAAATTTAATGAACGTACACGAGTGAAGACTTAAGAGAAGAAAGAGTCTAAAATTTCTTCCCAAAATTTGTGCTACTAGAAACCAAGTTTATGACAAGTGGCGTTTTTCATGGGTCCAATCTATTCATATCATATTGTCTCACATGTCAACTTATATAAATACTAGAAATCATGAGGTAGCATTATCATTTACAAGTAGGGTGTAAACGAGCTGAACTTTTATCAAGCAATTCGAGCTCGAGTTCAACTTTGATTTGATCGAGCTGAGGTTTTTATCGAGCTCAAACCGAGCTCAAGCCCAATAACATGGCTCGAAACATATAATGAGCCGAGCTCGAGTTTTTGATAGCTTGACTCGAATTCTTATCGAGCTTTTTAAGCCTTAATATAAATATATTTTTATATAAGTAAGCAAACGTTTATTTAAATATTAGTCTTAATCCTTTATAAAACTTTGTAATTCATTATATAAAATGTCCCAATCAATTTCATAGGTGTGCAAATCAATTCTCCATAACTATATACAAAGGTTTTACTTGTTGACTCGACATAAAATTTAATTTAAAAATTCACGTAAAAATTAACAAGTTTGAGTTAAGTTTAATAAATTCTAAAGCAGTGTTTGAGTCGATTTATCTGACCTATTTATTAACATGTCAGTTTCGGGTTTAGAATAAAATAAACGAGTTGACTCGTCAACTCTTTTAAGATATTTTACGAAAAAATAAAAATTATATATATTTTACTATATGTAAAAACGAGTTAAACGATTCACCCGCATACACGTTTAACTTGTGTAACATGTTAATTTTTATATATATAACGAGTTAAATAATTGATCAACTAGGCACTCGTATAACCTACTTAGTCTGTTAACTCAATTAAATATACGGATTAAATATGTGAGGTTCAGGTTATGTGAAAATATATTAAGGCTAACATAATTGATCTGATTATTTAAATGAGTCAAATTCAAGTTATAGTTTTTTACCTGCCAACTTGATAACCCGACTCGACCAAATTGCAAATCCACATCATTTTAAAACTTGAGTTTATTTGACTGTCGATTAAACCGATCAGATGATCGAAAGTAGATTTTGGCTAAAAACCTGTATGTAGCAAATTGTATAACTATTTACAACTTTATATTATACAATTACAGGCTATGTTTGGTAAAAATAGCTGTAAGCTGTTAATTGTTAACCGTAAGTTATATTACTTTTTATAAAAGTGTTTGGTAAATTAGTTGTTAACTGTAAAATTAATATGTAAATGAATTAAAAGGACATATTTAGATAAATTATAAGTAATATATTTGGAGTATATAAGAGTGATTTACAACTTTTAAATAGAAGATTATTTAAAAAGTCATATGAATAAGTTTTTCATTTAAAAATTATTTGTTTAAAATAAAAATCTAACAAATTTAAAAAGTTGTTGTATAAAACAGAGATAGTTATTTTTAGAAAAATTATTTTTTTAACAAAGAAACATACAGGTCTAAAAAAGTTTTACAAAATCTCTTGCCAAAGAGAGTTGTTGATTTTGATTTTCATCTTTATGTTCTTATCTTTTAAAAAATACAACAAAAAGAATCACATCTAAACGCAATACTATATACATACATTCAGAATAATTGTGGTGAATATTTAATGATCTCATGCGAAGCATGAGTATTTTTTAATACTTTTAATAAAATGTTTGATGATATGTTGATCTAAGCTTATTGATTAGTTTTATACTAGTGTGTAGAATTTAGTTGAACTATAACAAAGACTACTCTTTTGCCAAAAGGAAGAACATGTTTTTTTCCTTTCTAAATAAATAGGGACGGAAGCATGACACAAAACGATCATGTGCACTTATAATAACCTAAAAAATATTACAAACATATTTTTTAAGGACTAAATACATTTGACAAAAACCAAACAAAAATTATTTTTTTAAACAAATTTAATATTACGTAATAAAAATTCATGGGTGACACTGACACCCTGATTCCGTCCCTGAAATGAACGCCATGATATTTCTTAACTATGCGTAGATATGATGTAAAGTAGTGAACACTAATGCGTAGATATGATATGAATCTTCGAGTAATCGAATTACCGATTCAACTTTATGTAAACCCGTTTTTCAGAAAGGATAAAAAAATTTATATTTTCAACTATTAGGAAAAATTAGATATTTAACCAACAAGTATAATACGTAAATTTTTATGTCATAATATATATAAATTGACATGTTTTATTTCTAAAAATATTACAAAAAAAATCGAAATTCCTTTCGGTCTTGAGAACCAGTTGACCCGAATCACTTCAAATCAGACATTTAACCAGATTTTAAAAATAAAAAATTTTAATTTAATTTGATCCGGTTTTTCAATCAAAACCAATTCGATCAACCGGATTGAACCGGGTTTCAAAACAGTGTGAACAGAGCTTACGTTTGCGGACATACCTCGTGACTTTAAATTATCATGTGCATTAAATGAGCATCAAGAAAATGATTTCGAACGAGACACATCGACTAATACTTGTATTCGTACTAGACGAATATCCGCGCATAGCGGCGGATAACCTAGCGATAGATAATTAACGGTTACATTATGGTAAGATAAAATCGCAATCGTAAAAGATTGTAACATGCGATTTTTTAGTTTTAGATAACTTGGTCATATAAACATATATCAAACAACATATAAATTTTCTTTATGACCTTTCATATAAATGACTTTCACATAACTGTAGGTCCTATTTCAATGGGACACATTATTACACGTACACTGAGATATACAAACGGAAATAGTTTCATGAAAGACGATTCTGGCGCATTCCCCCTTTGAGTGAAGAAAAGAAGGGTTTTGGATAGATAGTCTTTTTTCGCCATGCTCGTCGTCCGACCCTAGATTTCACTTTATTTTATTGATTGGTTCTAGCTCAAAAGTCTTGTTAATGCATAAAACTAAGTCGAATCATTAGTGTACCATTTCATCGAACTTTTGTTTTTAAAATTAGGTTGAACCATCATCATTTTCTTTAAAACTAAGTCGATTCGTGTAAACTTAGATTTAACCTTTCAATATTTTTTTTGTCAAATGTAGTTAGCTAATTGTTAGAATTAAAAAGTCTAAAAGAAGTAAACTTTAGAAAACTTTAAACCACTTCATAATGTTATGTATGTATTTTACTGTTTATTAGTAACCTTGTTTAACTCGTTTGAACTTGTCATTTATAAAATCAAACCCCAAGTAAAAATGTATTCACCTAGATAAGTAGGAACTTTCCCCTCAATAGCTAATGTCTACTTCACTTTGGTATAAGCATAAACAACACTGTTGGAATTCCTCTTCTTCTGAAGAATTTTTCATCTTTAACAACAGAAAGTATACATTTTCCTATAGATAATTTCAAGCTTATAACCTCGAAGGATGAAAGAGTGTGCAACTTTATGGTTGATTATTTGAGTGCATTTTTTAGTCATTTAGAGTTTTATATATAAAGTACACAGTAAAAATTCATACTACTAATACTTAATAAAAATTTGAGGTTGGTTTTGCCCCACCCTCCAGCGACAGATGCTGCTTGGAACGCTTACATCAACTCAGGGTGAGCCTGTACCAAAAAAAACAAGTACTATTTTTTGCATTCGAGTTACTACCATTAGAATACGTATGACTATTGTAGTTTGTGACATACGTTTAAAAGATCAATTGCTGCTTGAGCATAGGCCACATTTGCAGCTTGTTCCTTCTGCTTTTGTGTAGTCATTTGTCATTATATGTATCACACGATGATTACTAATTCATTTTATCATGAAAAACCATTATACCAAACTTGTTCTGATGTTTGACCATGAGCATTCATTTGGCTTTCAAATCGTCTCCTCTATTTGTCGTTAAAATAAAATGAATAACCACCTATATGGACCAGTTTAAAAAAAAACTCATGTTTAACATTATATGATTAGAATTGCTGGTGAAAACATTTAAGGTTTCAAGAAAATAAATAATCGAAAATATATAATGAACTGCGAACCATCAATTAAGAGCCGAGCGATGAAAAGAGTTATACAACCTGTTATTTCCAGTGAATCAACACGGCAGCAGGGCAACAAGCGGCGACGAACCGTGACTGTTAAAAATATCAAAACATTGTAAAATGAGAACTTACTAATAAAAATAAATATATTACAAATTGAAATATACCTTACAACTAAGAATGGTAGTCGTGGTAACCAGTTGGTGCTGAGGAGCTTTATGTTTCAGCAGCGAGACATCGGCGACAACGATGGCAGCAAGGAACTGTAACAATAATATGCCAAAATTATTAAAAATTTGATGAAAAATATACGGATGTATAAAAGATTTATTAAAAAAATCAAACATACCTTAAGACTGGGTTGGGTGATTCGTGTGGTGTTAGTACGGTAGTGTGGTGAGGTCGGCGGGCGAGACTCGTGGTGGTTTATGTGGTGAGGTAGGGCTTTGTGTTTTTGAGAGATGTAACTGTGTGCTTGCAAATATTTGCAAATATGTAAGAGGCAGTCTATATACATATCACACAAGAGCTGTTTCGTTTGTAAATGAGATTGATTCACAGCTAGTATACATTCTAAAAATACATGTTAGAATGATGTTTTAGTGTTTTACACTTTTTCAACAATTTCTAAAATACCGTGGTTTTAAACATTGCCTTATTTGCATTTTGTTTTCGTAAATATATATTAAAATTTCAATTTTTCAAATTCATTCGTGTTTTATTGTTACAAAAAATTTAATTTCCTTTCTTACAAATATTAAAAATTAACTTTCAACAATTCTTATTTATCCATTATATATTTTCAACATTTCCTAATTTATTTATTCTTTTTTAGTGTTTTAAATTTACAAGCTTTTCTGTATTATGTATTAATTTTCAACATTTCCTAAACTAAATGATTTTTCAACATTTCCTAAATTAAATGGTTTTTCAACATTCAAGGTTTTGGGGGTAAATGCTTTATATGTAGTAGAGATGACACAAACTTTCAAAACGAGTTTCATTTTATAGGAAATCGAGATTTTAACAAAAAATTACACTAAATAACAAACATTTATCGAGTTTTTGTGAACCTTAAGAACTCCTAGCCAGTTCCGCCCCTACATGCATAAAACAAATTAATAATTAATTTATCGTAATGGTTAGGATCGATAACACCACAAAAACATACCAACTTTAAGTGCATATATACTCTATAAAAATCAATTAAATAAACACCAACACACAAACATACTTCAACGACTCGGTCTTATTAAAACCAACTTCTCCCAAAAATCAAAACACGTTAAACCAAAAAGGTGTAACGAGGAGGACGCGTCCTCCCTTAGCTTGGCCGAGACGGACGACCGATGCAGTACAACTATAAGATCACAACTTTTAACCTAAACAAGTCACGTTTAATTTGCAGTACTAATGCAAGGATTTGAATTTTACAGTCTTGACCACAATTACGGAGTTTTCGTTTACATTTGGTCCCCACTAGGCCAATTATGATGAATCACATTAATTCGATCAATAAATACTTATTTTGACTCGAAGAAACTTTCAGTATCATGAAACACAAATGTTTTGAAAATCGAGCTATACGGTGTGATTGTTGAAATAAGTCGTAGTTGTGAGTAGCGAGCAGTAGTCATGATCAGTAGCTGTCATAATTCGTCGCTTATTTGTTTATTGCTCATTTATCACCGCTCAATAAATACTTATTTTGACTCAAATAAAGTCTCGGTATCATGAAACATGAATGTTCAAAAAGCCAGTTTCTAATCCATTCGATCGAGTTATCGAATCATCAGTTTATTAGTTCAAGTGATTTGACTAACGGGTCAATCTCGGTTTTCCATATAAAAAATAAAATAAAATTTGCAATGATATAAAAACATTAAAAAACTATATTTGATCAAGTCTCGAAAACTCGGTTGACCCAAGTCATTTCGAACCCCGCGGGTGCAACTGAGTTATAAAATTATAAAACTGATTTAACGTGACTCGTTATTCCAATCAGAACCAATTCACTAATCACTGCCTTACAACAAAAGGCAATGGTATTAGCTATACTTAATGCAAAAAGGGTTTTAGTCAATCTTGTTATACTTTAAAATTGTCGATGTAGCTAGTTTTGGACCACTCATAACGGTGGTTCGATAAAGAGATGGTGAGTAGTCTTGTCTATCGATTGTCATACCAACACAAAAAAAATTCAATACAATTTCGACACGAAAAGCTACAAATAAACGCATAAACTAATTTAGTTTGTGTCTCATATCGTGTCTATATATAATAAAAGTGTATGAAATTTTGTGGCTCTCGTCAAATGATGACGATAAAAAACAGTGTATATTTTTTGTAATAAAATTAACATTAAACAAAAAACATAACTAAATAATAAATATGTTCGTGTATGTGTCCGGAACATATGACCCGATCCGGAACGTGACTAGGAGAGCCGGAATGGACACACTCTTCTAGAAGAAGTCAACGATAGTTAACAAACAATTTAACAGACACACATCCTATAAAATAGGGAGTATGTCTCCAATCGGGCCAACCAAGGCCCATCATCATTCCCGGCCTTTTAGGGATTTGACTAGTATAAATACCCCTTTGGGTTCAAGGTTTAGGTTAACTCTTTTACCCTTATCACTTTTTACTTATATTATTTTACTCTCATATTCCTCTTCGGATTTTTACTCTTTACTTACTTTCACGCCGGAGCTTGGTCTGGGTTCTCACACCAGGACGAGGCTAACGCGTTACTTTGGTTTCAGGTTATCCGAAGCATACATCACACCAGATCCGAACCGGTCTTACCCGTTCGGATCCTCGCAAGAAATTGCACGAACATTTGGCGCCATCCGTGGGACCTGATATTCTATCTACCAGTTGTTTAGAATGGCAGGTCCAACTCCTGTCACCCCGACAGGTCCTAACCTTCAGATCGACTTGACCTCACCGAACAATCAGAATCTCACAAAGGAACAACTCGAACAGCACAACCGGAACGCGGTGGAACCCGTCCGTCTAAGTTTCAACGAGGAAAATGAAGGAAGCAACAACACAAAGATAGTAAGAGGCAAGGTGGTGTCCGATGCGGATTTAAAAAAACCTTTAAAGGAAGCAGTCAAATCTACACTCACTCAAAGGATCATTGACTTCTCCGGACCCGAGTACAAGATGCCTGCCACAGTCAAGACATATGATGGAACGGGAGATCCGGAGGATCATTTGAACCGCTTTACCGGAGCAGCCAATTCTGGTGAATGGCCAATGCCGGTTTGGTGCAGGATGTTCTAGCAGACATTAGAAGGGGGAGCTAGGGGATGGCTTGAAAGCTTGGATACCGACAGCATTGATGAATGGGCCGAGCTGAGGAAAGCATTCGTCAAGAGATACTTGATCCGAAAGCTATGTCATAAGGGCCCGCATGAGATAACCAAGGTTGTAAGAAAGCAAATGAATCACTAACAGATTTTAAAGAACGGTGGACAGTCGAAGTAGGCCTTATCCATGGAGTTTCGGAAGTAATGAAGATTTCGGCATTTATGGATTCGGTTAAAAGTCCGGAGCTGGCAAAAAGGTATTCGGACAAAGTTCCTGAATCGGTGGACGAAATGATGGAAAGGTTGGATGACTTTGTTCGATCCGAAGAAGCATTCGCCAACACTCAACTGCCAAAAGGGGAAGGAACGGAGCCATACCGAAAGCCCAACCCTCTCACCCATAGAAGGGATGATCACAACCAAAAATACCATGGCTGGAAAAACAATAGAAGAAATGATGGGCGAGATGCATATAAGGGAAGAGATTTCTTCAACAACAGAGGCAGGGATAGAGACAACAGGGCACCATACCCACCACCTCGAAATGACAATTACCACAAGAATGATTACAACCGAAACAATTATCATGACCGAAACCGAGTGGCCCCGGTTTTAAGTGTTAATTCCTTGACAAAGAATCTAAAAGAAATCCTAGCAACCGAAACACAGCTTCGTCTACCTCCTCCCCGTCCAATGAACAATCCGGCAAGAGGTGGAAACATGGATCGTTATTGTGATTACCATCAGGGCAAGGGGCAATTTACCAACGACTTCATCCAGTTGAGAAAGCAAATCGAGCTAGCCCTAGAATCTGGAAAGCTGAATCACCTTGTCCGGGATGTACGCCAGAGAGGACGAGATAATCGAAGAGAAGAAGCTCCAAGGCAAGACAAGATAATAAACATGGTCCGAACAATACCAGAATGGGAGAAAAGGAAGGCTAGAGAAGCAACCGAAAGCTAGATGAGAGCCCCAATCACTTTTCCACCATTGGAAGAAGATGAGATGTCTGACGATCCAGTCATCATAGAGGCCGAATTGGAAGGTTACTTAGTAAGAAGAGTATATGTAGATGAGGGAGCGTCAGTGGAGATTATGTTCG
Organism: Glebionis coronaria; assembly: GCA_025667525.1. Taxonomy (NCBI): domain Eukaryota; kingdom Viridiplantae; phylum Streptophyta; class Magnoliopsida; order Asterales; family Asteraceae; genus Glebionis; species Glebionis coronaria. The sequence continues at coordinate 50,581 of JANFOE010000610.1, read as the reverse complement.
AACACTGTTTCGAGAAACTGCCAACAAGCATCAAGTCAAAGCTGAAAAACACGCAAACTGATCTCATCGGATTCGCTGGAGAGGTGGTCAAGACGATAGGAAAGATCGAGTTAGAAGTCAGTTTCGGATCAAATGGCTTAGTTCGAAGAACTCACATGAAATTCGTGGTGATTAGCGCCCCATCACCATATAATGTGATCCTAGGGAGAACAGACATCCGGATCCTCCGGACTATACCGTCAACCATTCATGCCATGATGAAGTTTCCCACTCCAAGAGGAGTAGCCTCGCTAGTCTCTCGATCAGTCATCGTCTCGGAATGCAGGCAAACAGCAAAAAGACAAGCGCCAACGCCCAAAACCAAAGATAAGCCCGTGACGGCTAAGTTACCATCCGATACGGAAAGCATCATGATTAACCCTGCTTATCCGGAACAGCTTACCACCATCGGTGGCGGATTAACTAAAGCTTGCTAAACAGCACTAAAGAACCTCTTAAAAAATAACTTGGATGTCTTCGCATGGGAACCATCAGACATGACAGGAGTGCCGAGACGAATCATGCAACATAATTTGAATGTTAATGAGAGCTTAGACCCGATATGTCAGTAGAGACGAATGCTATCCGAAAAGAGTAAGGCCGTAACCAATGAAGTGGAAGAACTAGTGGCGGAAGGAATAGTCAGACCAGTAAACTACCCAAGATACATTTCCAATCCGGTCATGGTCAAAAAGAGTGATGGGTCGTGGAGGATGTGCGTGGATTTCAAAAATCTTAATTCAGCATGTCCGAAGGACTACTACTCACCACCGGACATTGATGAAAAGATTGAGTCCGTAGTAGAATCTCGCTTTAAGTGTTTCTTGGACGCATATAAGGGTTACCATCAAATTCAAATGGCCCCGGAAGATGAAGAGAAAACAGCCTTTTATACGGATCAAGGCACGTTTTGCTACACCAAGATGCCCTTCGGATTAAAAAATGTCGGAGAAACATATCAAAGGCTAGTTGACTCAGCTTTTCAAAGTCAGATAGGGCGAAATATGGAGGCATACATTGATGATATGGTGATCAAAAGTAAGGATGAAAGGAGCATGTTAGCAGACGTGGCAGAAACCTTTGACAACCTCAAACAAATCAACATGAAGTTAAATCCGGTTAAGTGCTCGTTTGGGGGTAGAAGAAGGCAAATTCCTGGGGTACATCATCACTCCGGAAGGTATACAAGCCTATCCGAAGAAAAACAGGGTCATTGTCGACATCCAATCACCGAAAACATGGAAGGAGATGCAATCACTAAGTGGCAAGTTAGCAGTTTGAATCGATTCTTATCACGATCTGCCAAAAGGGCACTTCCATTCTTTAACATACTAAAGAACATCACAAAGGAGAACAAGCATGAGTATAAATGGACCACGGAGGCGGAAGAGGCGTTCCAGCAAATGAAGAAGTTGATCATTAACTTGCGAACCCTTACTACCCCAAGACCAAAGGAACCCTGTACATGTACTTGGCAGCATCACAAGAATCAATCAGTGCAATGCTACTTACTGAAAGGAATGGAAGACAGTGTCCGATTCATTATATTGGTCGAACACTCAGTGATGCGGAAAAGAACTATTCTCCTATGTAAAAACTGGCTTTAACCTTGCTAAAAGCGTCAAGGAGACTTAGAAGATATTTTGAAGGCCACGTGATAAATGTAATTGTTAATGCAATAATGACTAAAAACGTTACTTGCATTTTTCGGTCTCGCTTAGTTTTGATTACGACAATATGTAAAAACAAGCATTTACGAAAACAACGAAAAACGAATTCTTGAGTTCAAGTATTTTTCATTTTACCCATTTTCACTTAAGGTATGGATAAACAAGTACTAACCTTAATCAAGTGATCAAGTGATTTAATCTTTTCTTAAAACTCACTTTTTATTAAATGTGACAAGTTTTTATTAAACTTTATTTTTAAGAAAATGTTTTATTAAATTAATTATTTGAAATTTGAAAATGGCATATTCTTATTTGGTTAAGAATATCCTTTCAGGATATTTTTTATACCCAGATAAGACCTCCACCACTAAAGGACAAAATGGAGCGGAGTCTAGTCCGGCGGTACCTTAGCGCCTAGGCGGTACCTTATCGATAAGGTACCGCGGGCTATGATAAGGTACCGCGGGCAGATATAGCCGTTGGCTCCTTTGTCCTTTAAATAGTGGACCATTCTTAGCTTTTCACCTCACCTCTTTTGCACATTTATTTCCAGATTCAAACCCCTTCTTTAATCACTCAAATCTTTGATCATTTGTTTGATTATTACTTGTTTAAGAAGTGAATCTTGTTCTTCCATCCCTTCCTCTCCAAGTGCAAAGAGAAGAATACTATCCTAGTGAAGTGTTGAGTCCACCACCAAAGATCCATTGAAGATCTAATTTTATATACTTGTAGTTGTGTCATAATTGTGAAGATCCAAGTAGTTGTGTCTATTTGGAAGTTGTGTATGTACTAAGTATAGTTGTGTAGATTGGTCCTAGCTACGATTAGGGCTCGACTTTTAGCTTAGAGTCGGAAATTGGTTAAGCGACGTGTACGGTTTTCTCCACCATAAGGAGCTTGTTGTGTAGTAAACTCTCGAGTAAGGAGTACTCGAGGAGTGGAGTAGGAACGAGGAGTGAGCTTCGTTGCCGAACCACTATAAATCCTTGTTGTTCGGTTTGATCTTTCTTTACCCTTAACTCTTTACATTCTTTATTATTTATGCATATACATGTGTTAGTATTAGATTAATTACATTATCATTCTTTATTCTTTGTGGATATATTTTTGTTAGTATTAGTTTAGTTAGACTATCATTGTTCATATTGTGCATAAGAAGATTTCACATATTTCCTCAAGCCTAAGTTTTTGAAAAAGGATTTTTGGAAATTATATTTTAACAAGTAAATATAAGAAACTATTCACCCCCCCCCCCTTCTAGTTTCTACAATTGGTATCAGAGCGGGTTGCTCAAGAATTTTTAAAGTATATTGTATTTTAAAACTTGAATCGATCTATGGATTCCAACAAGTACCTAGAAGGGCAATCTATGCAAAGACCACCACTTTTTGAAACCGATAGTTTTATTTATTGGAAAAATAAATTTGAAACTTATGTGAAATCAAAAGATTTAGATCTTTGGCATGTTATTATCAATGGTGATTTTTTACCCTTTCAATTTAATGAAGTTTTTAAAACAAAAGAATTGGTCACTTTTGACAAAGCTAATGACGATACTAAAAAGAAACTTTCAAAAAATAATGAGGCTAAAATGGTGATTTATAATGCTTTGCCTAAGAAAGAGTATGAAAGAATTTTTATGTGTGAAACCGCTAAAGATATTTGGAACACTCTTTTAGTAACCCACCAAGGTAATAGCCAAGTCAAAGAAAGCAAAATCGATCTTCTTGTCCAACAATATGAACAATTTGTCATCTTAGCAAGAACAATGTTAGGAAGTTTCTAAGGGCCTTACATCCAAAGTGGAGAGCAAAAGTCACAGCGATTGAAGAGTCGAAAGATCTCTCAACTTTATCACTCGATGAACTCATAGGAAACTTGAAGGTTCATGAGATGATAATTTTGAAGGACTCGGAATTAGTGAAAACCAAGAGTGAAAGGAAATCTCTTGCACTTAAAGCCAAGAAGGCACAAAGTGACCATGATAGTTCCTCGGAAAGCGATGACGAGGAGTATGCATTGGCGGTGAGAGATTTCAAGAAGTTCTTCAAGAGACGAGGTCAACACGTTAGGCAACCCAACTATGACAAGAAACCATTGTCAAAGAATCGGTTTGTCAAGAACGAAAAAGGTGATAGGAATTGCTTTAGATGTGGTGATCCAAATCACTTCATTGGTAATTGTCCAAAGCCCGCTCGTGATAAGAACCACACGGCATTCGTTAGTGGCGCTTGGAGCGATAGCGGTGAAGATGATGATGACAACCCCAAAGAGGAGAAATGTCTTATGGCTCACACTTCTAAAGAGGTACATTCCGAAACCGAATATTATAGCAATGATAGTTCCACTTTAGATGATATTGAATTTGAAGGCAAATATGATAGCTTACACAAACTTAGTCTTAAATTCATAGAAAAGAATAAAACCTTAAAATCAACCAAAACTAAGCTTGAAAATGAGATCAGTGAACTTAGGGAGAAATTGGCTAAACTTGAGAAAAACAAAGAGGTTGATTTAGGTTGCTTAAGTTGTGAGAAACTTAGATTAGAGAATGAAGATCTCAAGAGCACCTCCATTAAATTGGAAAAGTTCACGAAAGGTACTAGTGCTCTTGATGATATGTTAAACAAACAAATTCATTTTAAGGAAAGACTTGGTCTAGGTTTTAACTCAAATGAAGCCTCAACTAGTGAACCAAAACAAGTCAGGTTTTCACAGAAAACGCCCTCTGGACGCGGTTCCTTATCACTATGGAACCGCCGCCATAGATAAGGTACCGCGGCCAGAAGTTGAATTTTGTGAAAACTCTGAACTTTTTGAAAAATCTAAGTTAAATGAAAAACTAAAGCATCTTACTGTTATTAAGGTACAATTACCCATACTTGACGACAATGCTATTGGTAAGTTCTACAAGCCTTTAAGTAAACCTCTCATGGGAAATAGAAGTTTATCTAGACTATCCTCTACTCCACCTAGAGTACGGAATGAGTCTAAGCCTAGAAGTAGAACGACAACGCCTACAAGAGATAATCAAAACAACTCACGACCTAGAAGTAAAACTCCAACACCTAGAAGGAATAATAATAACTCTAAACCTAGATCAAACACTCCTAGGAGAAGTAATGAACAACAAAATGGTTACATGAATTACTACCCTCCTCCATTTTGTTCTCCATGGGGAATCCCCTCCTCATTCATGCATCCCAACCAAATGCAAGGGATGTTTAGAACTAACAATTTTGGACCCATGAGATATTAGGGACCAAATGTTTGATCTTGTGTGTTGTTACCTAGATATGCTTGGGAATTGATTTGGAGCCTGATGAGTGGATTAAGGATAGTGGATGTTCTAAACACATGACGGGTAATCGAAGTTTGTTCTCGCATTACAAAGCATATAATGGAGGTAACGTCACATTCGCTAGTAGTCTACGTGGTAATATCATTGGCAAAGGTACGATTTCTCTTGACTCCATGACCATTGAAAATGTTGAGCACGTAGATAACTTAGGTTTTAACCTTTTAAGTATAGGTCAAATTTGTGATAATAAGTGTAAGGTCATCTTTTCAGAACATGACAGTGAAATCGTAAAAGATGGAAAAGTCATTGGAAAAGGTGTTAGAAAGCATGGGCTTTATGTCATGAAGGTTAATAAGAAGTCAAAAGACAACATATGTCTTGCGACTATAGATGATAGTTCTACTCTTTGGCATAGGTGATTAGGTCACGCTAATATGCGTTTAATTCAATCTTTAGTCTCTAAGGAGTTGGTAAAACACCTCCCCAAGATTAAGTTTGATAGTCACTTTTGTGATGCTTGCAAAGTTGGAAAGCAAGTTCACTCAAGTCACAAAGCCAAGAATTTGGTTTCGACCTCTCGGTGCTTAGAGCTCCTACATATGGATCTCTTTGGACCTTCCGCCATACGGAGTTATGGAGGTAACCTTTATACCCTAGTTATAGTTGATGACTATTCTAGATTCACTTGGACTAGATTTTTGGCATCTAAGAATGAAGTTTTCGATCACTTCGAAATCTTTAGTCGAAGAATTCAAAATCAACTAGGATGTTCAATTGTTTCTATTAGGACGGATCATGGTAGGGAATTTGATAATGAAGTGCAATTTGGTGCCTTTTGTGAAGCTCATGGTATTACCCATAACTTCTCGGCTCCTCGCACTCCACAATCAAATGGGGTAGTTGAAAGGAAGAATAGGACTCTCCAAGAGATAAGTAGGACGATGTTAAACGAGCAATCTTTGCCTCAAAAGTTTTGGTGCAATGTCGTGGACATATCGACTTATATTCTCAACCGAATTCTTATTTGACCTTTCCTAGGAAAGACCCCCTATGAGATTCTTAAAGGTAAGAAACCCTCATTAGAATACTTTAGGGTGTTTGGAAGCAAGTGCTTTATCCTCAACACCAAAGACTACCTTACCAAGTTTGACCCAAAGTCTTACGAAGGTATCCTTTTAGGTTATTCCCAAACTAGTAAAGCCTACATAGTCCTAAATAGAACCTCGGGGGTTATTGAAGAATCACTCAACGTAACCTTTGATGAAACCCCTCCTTCACCCAAGACACCACCATTGGTTGATGATGACTTGGATGAATTAGAAGTAGTTAAAGCCAAAGAGGTTAGAAAAATAGGAGTTGAAGACCTTAGTGTTGAAAAGGAAGTAAACATTAAGGAGTCTAGGGATCATACTCTCAATAATGTCACTGGTGATTTAAATCAAAGGACCCTAAGATCTCAAGTCCAAAACCAAAGCAAATTCTTTTGTTTTGTCTCCTTGATTGAACCAAAGAATGTTAAAGAAGCTTTGACGGATGAGAGTTGGGTCATTGCGATGCAAGAAGAATTGAATCAATTCGTTGCCAATGATGTTTGGGAACTTGTTCCTCCACCTAGAAGTTCTACCATTATAGGAACCAAATGGGTATTTAGGAATAAGCTAAGAATGGTGTTGTGTCTCGTAACAAGGCTAGACTTGTAGCTCAAGGCTATAATCAACAAGAAGGGATTGATTATGACGAGACATATGCACCGGTAGCTAGATTAGAATCTATTAGAATCCTTTTAGCCTACGCTTGTGCCTTAGATTTTAAGCTTCAACAAATGGATGTAAAGAGTGCATTTCTTAACGGTTTGATCAATGAGGAGGTATATGTGGCTCAACCTCCCGACTTCATTGATTTTGAGAAACCGGACCATGTTTACAAGCTTAAGAAAGCACTTTATGGACTCAAACAAGCACCCAAAGCTTGGTATGATAGACTTAAAGCGTTTCTTGTTAAACATGAGTATACCATGGGAATGGTAGACAATACACTCTTTACAAAGAAGAAAGGTCCTCACCTCATAATCGTACAAATATATGTTGATGACATTATATTTGGCTCAACTTGTCAAGAATTGTGTGATGACTTTGCCAAAATCATGCATGATGAGTTTGAAATGAGTATGATGGGAGAACTTAACTTCTTTTTAGGACTCCAAATTAAACAAATGGACGATGGTATTTTCTTTAGTCAATCTAAGTACGCTAAAGAAATGCTAAAGAAATTTGGATTAGAAGAATCTAGACCAATGAAGACCCCTATGGCCTCAGATACTAAACTCACCGTAGATGATGATTGTGAGTCGGTAGACAACACCAAATATAGAGGTATGATTGGTAGTTTGTTGTACCTAACGGCAAGTCGACCGGATATCATGTTTAGTGTTTGCCTTTGTGCTCGCTTCCAAGAGGCTCCCAAAACCTCTCATCTTGAAGCGGTTAAGTGTATCTTCCGATACATTAAAGGCACTATACATTTAGGATTATGGTATCCTAAAGGGACCGGCGTAGAAACCATTGTCTACGCGGACTCGGATCATGCGGGAGACTATGTGGACCGGAAAAGCACTAGTGGAGTTTGTACCTTCATGGGTTGTTGTTTAACTTCTTGGTTCTCCAAGAAACAAACCGCTCTTGCGATATTCACCACAGAAGCCGAGTATGTGAGTGCCGGAAAAGCATGCCAACAAGCTCTATGGATGAAGCAAGCGCTTGTTGATTACGGGATTTCTCTTGATGATGTTCCCATCATGTGCGATAATAAAGGCGCTATAGACCTAAGCAAGAATCCCGTGCAACATTCGCGAACCAAACACATAGAAATTAGACACCATTTCCTTAGGGATAATGTTCAAAAGGGGAACATTACTATTGAAAAGGTGCCCTCCGAGGACAACTTAGCCGATATCTTCACTAAGCCACTTAAGAGGGAACCTTTTAATTACTTGCGTCTAGGTCTAGGATTAATGGAACATCTTCCTTAAATTCTTTTCTTCTTGTGTGTTTTCTTTTACCACTTTGAGTCCTTGAGTGTTTTAAACTCCTTTTTGAAAAATCCTCTCTTCTCCTTTTCAAAATTCTCAAAGTCTCGTTCGAAAATGGTTGAGAAATTCGTTTGACATTGTTAATTCAATCTAAAAACGATTTTTCATAGATTCTCGCTATTAATCTAGAGCTTACATAATTCATATGTATGATTCTCTCAAACATGGCAAGAACAAGATTGAATCATGGAGGATCATTGTGTCATGACTTAAGGTCTTGTTTTACACACCTCCTTCATTGATTTTTAATCCATGTATTTTGGTCAAATCTCTATTTGGTAAGTTTGCATATGTTTTCTTTGTCTATCTTTGCTTTTAAGCATATCCCTATGATAAGTTAGACTAGAAAAATAAGATTTGCTGAAAAATCTTCCTCCAAAAACCAAATCCTGCTTCTACAGGCGGTTCCATATGTGAACCGCGGTACCTTATTGATAAGGTACCGCCACCCTAGATAAGGAACCGCCTATAGTGGCCTTCCTTTTTCGGGTTTTTGTTTGAAACTCCAGATTTGCTCCAACATTTTTGAGAATCTTTGTTTCAAACCCTTTGACCACCCCAAAAATACCCTAAGCCTTCCCTATTTAAACCATAAGCATTTTGCATTACTTCACATCCAAAATGTCTTATTCTCCAAATGAAAGCCTTGAATCTCCTCCATTTTCTCCAATTGCTTTCAATCCAAACCCACCCAAGAACACTCTTAATCACATTTCCCCTACCAAGAATGTTGATTGTGGAACATCTTTTCTTCCACCACCACCCTTTAGTGTTCTTCCTCCTTCTAATGATAATGTCATGCACCATGGAACATATTGTCATTGTTGTCAATATCAACATCTTGTTATGGCACACATCTATGAGGAGTTGAGCTACATCAAGAGTCTCTTAATCAAGCCTCCTCTTCACTTTGATTATGAGATCTCCAACAAGCCACCACCACCACCCTCCGCTATTACCTTGTCTTTCATATAAGCATTGGTTGCTTATCCACAAGACACCAAATTCAAGCAAATCTTAGAATTCTAGAATAACTAGGATTAGATTTATGCTTTTGGCTTGTTTCTTTTTCCATACTTCTTTGTATGATGTTCTTTTAGTAACCTATCTTGGATCTTTGTCTTTGTGTTTTCTTCTCTTTTAATTTTTAATTTTTTTTGTGACCTATTGCTATATATTGTTGGTTGTTTCTTTTGTTCAACTAACCCTTCTATGTAGCTTGTCACCATATCTCGATTCCTCGGTGCCCCAAGCTAGGGGGAGTAAGCACCAAGGAGGAGTCTTTGCAAAGTCCGTTTCTTCAACACCGGCTTAGGCAACCTTTTTGCTTCGACAAAGGGGGAGAAATGAATAAACTCGTCTTCGAAAATCTTGTTTTTGTGTGATTGAGTTTATGTATTGTCGGAATCAAAAAGGGAGAGATTGTTAATGCAATAATGACTAAAAACGTTACTTGCATTTTTCGGTCTCGCTTAGTTTTGATTACGACAATATGTAAAAACAAGCATTTACGAAATCAACGAAAAACGAATTCTTGAGTTCAAGTATTTTTCATTTTACCCATTTTCACTTAAGGTATGGATAAACAAGTACTAACCTTAATCAAGTGATCAAGTGATTTAATCTTTTCTTAAAACTCACTTTTTATTAAATGTGACAAGTTTTTATTAAACTTTATTTTTAAGAAAATATTTTATTAAATTAATTATTTGAAATTTGAAAACGGCATATTCTTATTTGGTTAAGAATATCCTTTCAGGATATTTTTTATACCCAGATAAGACCTCCACCACTAAAGGACAAAAAAGGAACGGAGTCTAGTCCGGCGGTATCTTAGCGCCTAGGCGGTACCTTATCGATAAGGTACCGCGGGCTATGATAAGGTACCGCGGGCAGATATATCCGTTGGCTCCTTTGTCCTTTAAATAGTGGACCATTCTCAGCTTTTCACCTCACCTCTTTTGTACATTTATTTCCAGATTCAAACCCCTTCTTTAATCACTCAAATCTTTGATCATTTGTTTGATTATTACTTGTTTAAGAAGTGAATCTTGTTCTTCCATCCCTTCCTCTCCAAGTGCAAAGAGAAGAACACTATCCTAGTGAAGTGTTGAGTCCACCACCAAAGATCCATTGAAGATCTAATTTTATATACTTGTAGTTGTGTCATAGTTGTGAAGATCCAAGTAGTTGTGTCTATTTGGAAGTTGTGTATGTACTAAGTATAGTTGTGTAGATTGGTCCTAGCTACGATTAGGGCTCGACTTTTAGCTTAGAGTCAGAAATTGGTTAAGCGACGTGTACGGTTTTCTCCACCATAAGGAGCTTGTTGTGTAGTGAACTCTCGAGTAAGGAGTACTCGAGGAGTGGAGTAGGAACGAGGAGTGAGCTTCGTTGCCGAACCACTATAAATCCTTGGTGTTCGGTTTGATCTTTCTTTACCCTTAACTCTTTACATTCTTTATTCTTTATGCATATACATGTGTTAGTATTAGATTAGTTACACTATCATTCTTTATTCTTTGTGGATATATTTTTTTTAGTATTAGTTTAGTTACACTATCATTGTTCATATTGTGCATAAGAAGATTTCACATATTTCCTCAAGCCTAAGTTTTTGAAAAAGGATTTTTGGAAATTATATTTTAACAAGTAAATATAAGAAACTATTCAACCCCCCCCCCCCCTTCTAGTTTCTACAGTAATCATACACCAACCAATCAAGCAAATATTAAGCAAGGCAGATGCATCCGGAAAGCTGGCTAAGTACACAATTGAGTTGGGGGCTTACAAGATAGAATACAAACCAAGGAACGCAGTCAAGGGGCAAGTCCTGGCAGATTTTTTAACCGAAGCACCTATAGGTCAGGCAGCAGAAGAATTTTTCCTGATGCCCATTCCGAAACCGGGAAAGGACGAAACAGAAATATGGACCCTCTTTACATACGGAGCATCCAGTGCCCAAGGTGCAGGAGCCGGATTTGTTCTCATCAGCCCAACCGGAACCGAATACACTTACGCTCTCCGGTTGAATTTTGAAACCACCAACAATGAGGCAGAATACGAAGCCCTTCTAGCAGGTTTGAGAATTGCAATACAAATGAAAGTAGGAAAGATCGAGGTTCGAGTAGACTCAAAATTGGTAGCAAACCAGATCAACGGAACATACGAAGCGAGCTGTGACAGAATGATAAAAAACCTAGCCGAAGCAAAGGCCTTAATACCAAAGTTTTCCCACTTTGCAGTCATAAGCATACCAAGGAGTAAGAATCAGAAGGCTGACGTCCTAAGCAAACTGGCAACGTTGGTTTTCGACCACTTAACAAAAGAAGTACTAGTAGAGTTCTTGAACGAAAGGTCCACTGACCAGAATGAAGTAAACACCATAGTGGAAGAAGTGGGTGACAATTGGATGACTCACATTGTTAAATGCCTCCGGGACAGAATTTGGCCAACCAATAAGAATGAATCATGATGTTTAAGGCTAAAGCTACACCAATACGAAATGGTTGATGGAGTCTTGTTCAAAAAAGGATACCTAGAAGCAATGCTTCGGTGTGTGGGTCCACTACAAGCCAATTATGTCCTTCGAGAGATATACATGGGCTCGTGTAGCATGCATTTAAAGCCAAGATCGATAGTAGCACAAGCCTTAAGATCTGGGTATTACTGGCCAGCCATGCACACAGATGCAAGGGAGGAACTAGAGAAATGTGATTCATGCCAAATTCATGCACCGGTAGCAAGATTGCCAAAGACATTGATGAAATCTATCATGGCGCCATGGCCATTTTACCAATGGGGAATGGACATCTTGGGTCCATTACCAGCCTCATCCGAAAATGTGAAATACATAATTTTCGCCATTGATTAGTTCACCAAGTGGATAGAGGCTAAGCCTTTGGTGAAAATATCCGGAAAGGAAGTTATCAAGTTCTTCTGGGACAATGTCATTTGCCGATTCGAAATTCCAAAGATAATAGTCACAGACAATGCTAAGCAGTTCATCAATGAACCATTCAAGAGCTGGTGTTCGGATTTGGAGATTAGCAGATCAATACGGCCGTAGCCCATCCCCAAACAAATGGTTTAGTTGAAAGGGCTAATAAAACCCTCATGGAATGCATTAAGACAAGACTAGGCCGAGTCAGGAATGGATGGGCAGAGGAGTTACCGCACATATTGTGGGCACAACGGACGTCACTAAAGCAAAGCAATGGCGAAACTCCTTTCAGCCTCACGTATGGTTCGGAAGCAGTTATCCTGGCTGAGATAGGAATGCCCACCTATCGGACAATGATGATCAAGGAAAAGGATAATAATGATGCCCTGCGCATAAACTTGGACCTACTACAAGAGAAAAGAGAGATGGCGGCTATCCGAGAAGCAAAGTACAAGACGAAGGTGGAACAATACTACAACAAGAGAGTTCGCCCAGTCACATTCCGCCCAAGAGACTTTGTGTTCCGAAAGAATGAAGCAAGCAGGGTGCAAAAGGAAGGAAAACTTGCTCCTACATGGGAAAGCCCATACCGTGTCAAGGAAGCATACCAGAATGGCTCATACAAGCTCCTTACCATGAAAGACAAGGAAGTCCCAAGGGTGTGGCATGCAATGAACCTTAGGAAGTGTTATTTGTAATTTCATTTCTATCATGTAACGACTCTTTCTCCCTTCAGCAAGGGAAGAGTCCAGTTTATTACTTTATCTAGATTTTATTTCGAAATATATCAACCTTTACTCCCTCCAGAAGGGAAAGGTCATGTCTTTTATTTTGAATGAAAAAGCTTCCATCCTCTTGTTACTAAAGGAGAAAGCACTTTGGCAGCAATTATGAGTAACAGGAATAATATGGCATTGCACTTAGATTACACACTAGCAATGGAAACTTAATTCTTTCTCCCTTCGACAAGGGAAGAATTTAGTTATTTATTTTAAGTCCTATCCGAAACGGAAGGCCTACGCACACTCAATTCTTTCTCCCTTCGGCAAGGGAAGAATTTAGTTATTTATTTTAAGTCCTATCTGAAACGGAAGGCCTACGCACACTCAATTCTTTCTCCCTTCGGCAAGGGAAGAATTTAGTTATTTATTTTAAGTCCTATCCGAAACGGAAGGCCTACGCACACTCAATTCTTTCTCCCTTTGGCAAGGGAAGAATTTAGTTATTTATTTTAAGTCCTATCCGAAACGGAAGGCATACGCACACTCAATTCTTTCTCCCTTCGGCAAGGGAAGAATTTAGTTATTTATTTTAAGTCCTATCCGAAACGGAAGGCATATCCGCACTCAATTCTTTATCCCTTCGGCAAAGGAAGAATTTAGTTGTTTTTATTAAAGTCCTATCCGAAAAGGAAGGCACATCCGCACTCAATTCTTTCTCCCTTCGGCAAGGGAAGAATTTGGCTATTTTAAATAAGTCTTATCCGAAAAGGAAGGCCTATCCGTAACCTTGGCCATTTTTATTTTAAGTCCTAAGCCGAAAGGTAATGTTTATTCGTATGCAATTATTTTTTCAGCAAACAAGAACTACAAAAGAGACACATTCATAAAATATAAAGGCAAACGTACGAAAGCATAATGTAATCATTACAATTATCCGAATCAAAAAAGACATAAAAACAAATAAAGATAGTCTGCAAGTGTTACATTCATCCAAATAAAGTAAAAATCAAGAACTGTTTTTGACGGATCACAAACAAGTTTGGCCGCAGGGGTGTCCTTGCTTCCAGAGGCATCGGCATCATCATGAGGGGACACTATGTCTTCATCATTGGGGATCTCGGCCGAGGGGTCCACAACCTTTGGAGGAGCCGGAGCAGGTTCAATTTCCATCAAACGCTCAATGGACAGGTAAAAGTTAGTGGCGACCTCTTGAATATAAGGATACTTAGTAGCCGGAAGGGCATCAACCATCGGCCCCATCTTCTTCTCACAATACAAGTCAAAACCCGGAGTGGCAGCAATAATGGCCAACTGCTCTTCAACAGGTCTCCAAACCTTAATACCCTCGGCCCAGCCAACCTCAATGGCTTTGTTGAAACAATCTGTTATATTCTTCTTATGCTCATGGCTGTTCAGAAGTTTGGAGACAACATTAGGAAGTAGCGTCCGGACGGCATTGTACCTTCCCATCTCCGAAGTATTGCACTTGCTTTGCAGCTCTTCCTTCTCGGCCTTCAATACCTTGGCTTCCTCGGCATACCTATCCTTATAAGCATTAACCACATGCAAAGTCGCCTCGAGATCAGCAATCCGGGCATCACGACCTTTGAGCCTCTCAGACAAATCAAATTTCTCGCCCACAGCGACAACAAGCTCCGTATCCTTAGCGGCACAAACCTTTTCGGCGTTTTGAAGCTGAGAGGAGAGTTTGGAGTTAGCTTGGATCTGCTCCGACAACTTGACATCAGAAGCTTGAAGGAGAGCTTTGTATTCCTCACTCTTATCCAAGAGATGTCCTTGGTCTTGGGATTCTTACTCCAACCTACGAAGGGAATCGACCATGCCCATGGTACTCTGGGCAAGTTGGTACCAGCTACGACTCAGGGAAAGGGAAGGAGGATAGGAGCTCAACTCTCGTTGAACAACCGGAGGAATAAGGTGCATCATCAGATCTCGACACTCAGCAGGGGTATCCACCCGGCTGGCAGCATTAATACCCCAATTCGGAGCATACTTAGCACTTGGGCCAGTCGCCCCTTCCTCAGCAGTGAACACTCATGTTCTAGAAAAACAGATACAAAATTTTTAGATGAGACAGATGATATGATATGCATGAATAAGATAAGAGGAAAACAGGGGGAGGAAGGTACTTACGTGTAGAATGATGATGATCCGGCTGCATAATCCCCTTACCATCCCTTTGTTTGGTAGGCTCCTCAACATCATCAGAAAAGGCACTTTTGGAGCTTGATCCATCCAGATATGAATTGCCAAAAGGGGGAATTTTCTCCTTAGTATGTTCCGAGGTAGTATCCTTCCCATCCCCTCCGAATCCCTCCTCATGCGTCATCTCCAGACCGATGCCAGCAGGTCCGGGAGAATCATCTTCCACATTGATATTCAAGTTAACAGACCTAAGAGGCGAAGGATTGAGAACATTATCTTCATTAAGGACCTCATCTTCATGACCACCCACACCCCCATCCGCATTTACTCTTCTTATCTTAGCCGAACCACCAGAGGTTGCAGCCTTCTCAGTCATGCGCTTCATGCTCTAGTGAAGGTCGCTAACAGCCTTGCTTGTTTTAGTAGAAGCACCGGAAGGACCACCCTTCTCGGGAGCCTTCTTCTTCCCTTTCGGTTTCCCCACCGGTTCCCCACCTTCTTATTTCCTCTTCTTCTCCTCCGCGAGACGAAGAGCAACGAGTCTTTTCTTCTCACGAGTGGCTTTGACAGCCTCGCTTTCATTCATGGCAATTATTTGATCAGCAGTAGGAGCACTCAAACGTTCCCCGGCCGCAAGGGCATCAGCAACATGAGGTGTGATCCGGTTGGCATCAGTTAAGCGATCACCCTTAGTGATCTTACCCGGAGCAGTTATGGGAAACCTAAGGTATTTAGACATGGTGACAGCTACAAGAAGGGAAAGAAAACACAACGAAAGCAATACAAACTTACAACCATGAAAAGGAAAAGGCATGATACAAAAAGATAGAAAATAAAGATAAGGGTAGTACCATTTCCTTCCGGATCCAAAAAACGAGGCAAAAATTTTGGACACTCCCAAGTTAATGACACACCAGCCATATACAACACCCCCTCCGGAATGACAGCCAAGTCTACAACATGCTCCGCAAGAAGGAGAACATCCGATTCATTAAATCCATCCCGAGGAACATAATCATCCAAGTCTGAATCAACATGTCTCTACGACATAAAGTCTGGAATAGCTCGGCGATCTATGACAAAGAACTCCAATTTCCATTTTTTCAAGCAAGTAAGAGTATCATGAAAAATTTGTTTACGAGAACCCTTTCCAGACCTCTTTTCAAAGGAGAACCAATGACCTTGTTTGCTAAGCCTATAATAAAGACGGAACAGGGGAGTAGTAGGTTCAATGGAGAGGCTTCGACAGTAAACTTCAAAGGTAATAACACGATTCAACCCAAACGGAACTAGTTGTGAGATATGTACGGCGAAGTTTTTCAAAACGACCAAAAGGAAGGTGGAGAAGGGGACTCGTAGTCCGGATAGTTTAAAGAACTGCTCATACAAGCCTATACAGTTTGAAGGGAGACGATCCATAGTCATGCCCTCCGGAGCAACATGGGGGTTAAAGCTTTCCGGAATATGATATGTCTTCACCAAATATTTAACATATGCCTCGTTAAGAGTGGTCGTATACTTAGGCATGTCAAACTTGGGAGCGTAGCGGGTCGAGCCGGAAGGCCCAGGAAGATCCTCGTCTGCCATAACGTTTAAAGGATGGATCCGGAAAGATAACCAGGAAAGGAAGAGAAGATACCTGAGAAGAGAAATCCGGATTGGTAGAGAGAAGGAAAATCCGAGAGAGAAGAAAAAAACACACACAAACAAATGACGAATGGGTAGGTATTTATAGGCTCGGTAAAAACATGGGAGAACGTGAAAGGTATAGTAAAAACACACGTGTCATCAATCCAAGCAAGCTGACGCCACGTGTCGATCATCGCAAGGAAGTAGGGTAAAAGTGGTTGGGCCTTGATGGGCCTCAGCTGGAAAATGGGCTGGAAAGATAGTTCGGTCCACACCGATTATGAGAAAAATGAGTTTTAAGTATTGATTTGACTAAACCGTTTCAAACAAGTTAGCCTAATCAACACTTGGGGGGGACTTGTTCGTGTATGTGTCTAGAACACATGACCCAATCTGGAACGTGACTAGGAGAGCCGAAATGGACACACTCTTCTAGAAGAAGTCAACGATAGTCAACAAAGAATTCAACAGACACACTTCCTATAAAATAGGGAGTGTGTCCCCAATCGGGCCAACCAAGGCCCATCATCATTCCCGGCCTTTTAGGGATTTGACTAGTATAAATACCCCCTTTGGGTTCAAGGTTTAGGTTAACTCTTTTACCCTTATCACTTTTTACTTATATTATTTTACTCTCATATTCCTCTTCGGATTTTTACCCTTTACTTACTTTCACGTTGGAGCTTGGTCTGGGTTCTCACACCCGGACGAGGCTAACGCGTTACTTTGGTTTCAGGTTATCCGAAGCATACATCACACCAGATCTGAACTGGTCTTACCATTCGGATCCTCACAAGAAATTGCACGAACAAAATAATAATTGGAAACAGTAAATATTTAGGGACGAGACACGTGTTTAACACCCTTCTCTTAAAAGAGATTCGCTGTCTGTTTTTCAGGGTACAACGTCCAAAGCTGTTGTACAGCCGGACTATGTAAACTTGCTTGGAAGATCACGGAAGTCTTCTGCGTTTCTGATCGAAAACTACTGGAAAAACCGTCTGATAATAGAGTTAGAAAAAGGTTGTGTTTTCTGTGTCTTAAAACAGAACTAGGAGAGTTCATTCTAGGGAAAATCACCTAAAAATACCTTAAACTTGCCACTTTTTATGGTTGTATGTAGCCATCTTTTTTTTCTCATTATACTAACTTACTTTTAAATCTCGACCTTTGTGTGTAGCGTGTGACCTGCTAAACCCTTAACCGGTTGATTATCCATGAATATTTGCATCGTTAGTCCAACTTCAATAACATCGTTAGTTTAAACAAGTTTACCGTTAAATAAAAGGGTAACATTGTCATTACATGTGTCCCCTTTACTTTGTTTCCTTTCAATTTTAAAATAAGATGTTATTTTATTTAATTTCTTTGTAACAAAAAAAAGAATATATACCTCCAAACACAAACACAAAACACAGACCTCTAAATTTTTATACTCATTTCCTCTCAAACATAAACACAAATCTTTATGATCATAATTACAAAAATAATCAAAACCATGGCCTAAATTTAAAACAATAAGAAAAACACTGATTGTTTAACCAAACTATAGAGTTGGTATTAAATTCGCAAAACAAACCAGGAACGGATCTCAAATCGTGAACGGATCTCAAATCATGAACGGATTTGGTTTGATTAACCACAATCAGATTATCGATCTGATTGTTGGGTGCTTTGATAGTGACGGGTGCTTCTCCCAAAATCACGAATGGTTGTTGGGTGCCATAGATCTGGTAAAACAACTATGTAAACCATAGATCTGGTTCTCCCCAAATCATGAATGGATCTCAAAATAGATCGTGACGGGTGCTTTGCTGGTGGCGGCGGTGTTTATTCTCCAACCAAATCCAGCGGTGTTGATTCTCCGGCCAGATCCGGCAGTGTTGATTCTCGGCTCATATCCGGCAGCGACAACAAAAGAGTGATATGAAGATATGTTGAAGTGGGTTTTTTTAATTATTTGAGGATGAATGCTTGTGTAAATTTGTAATTGATATGAATATGAGGCTGGGATTGTTTAGTAGGGGGGAGAAGAAGAAGAAGATTCAGGCTTATTTTGTTTTTGATGTGTGTAGAAAATAAGAATTGATAAAATGAAGGCTGTGATAATTAAAATCTGGTAAAAGAGTGGATAAATGATTTTTTTTTGACATTGGGTTTGTGTCAATAAATAATAATAATAATAAAGATTTTAAAAATAAAAAATAAAAATAATACTGTAATAGTTATTATTATTATAAAAAAAATTTCTTTTTTTTAATATTATTATTATTGTTATTATTATTTAAAAAAATAAAGTTGTAATAAATAATAATAATTATTATTAAAATATTATTATTATTATTATTTTAAAAAATACAGTAATAATAAATGATAATAATATATAATTATTATTTTAAAAATATAAAAAAATAATAATAATATTAAAAGGACTATCTTTGTAATAAAAATAGACGATCGTTAGTGTAACCTGCTCCATGTATGATTAACAGGTTTAGCAGGTCACCCGCTACACACAAAGGTCGAGATTTAAAAGTAAGTTAGTGTAATGAGAAAAAAAAAGATGGTTACTGAAATTAGAGATTTTGCTAGTTGAAAAAGAGTTCGTTTTCTCGGTATCTTCTCGAATTGATTTCCGGTTAATTGTGCGAGATTAGTTGTTCTTGGTTAAACAAATATTTTTGGTTTTAGAAAAAATAAATGTGAAAGACTTAAAAATAAATGACGAGAAATTAAAACTATAACTAAGTGAAACGTAAACGGTGCAATAATTAAAGCGTTAAAAGTAAATGACGAGAATTTAAATGACGAGAACTTAAAACTTAGCAAAACGTAAATTGACAATTAAATAACAATTCAGAGCGAAATTAAAACGAGCTAAAAATAAAACGAGAAAAATTGACACTTTAACTAAAACAAAACATCAAAACAAATCAAATGCACCCAATCGGAATACACCCGATCGGAATCCAATCGGAATCCGATCGGAATGTACTCGATCGGAATGAAGGAGTCATGATCGGAAAACTTGGAACGATCCCATCGGAATGTGTAAAAATAATCAGATCGGAATAAGGGGACACAAGAATTAATCGGAATCCTTAAAAGAAGCCAAATCGGAAAGCACTTAAACTGATTTCGATCGGAATGATGAAGCGAACCCCAATCGGAATAACGGAAAATGCAAATGATCGGAATACGGGACTAGAGACCCAATCGGAAAAGGGTTTCCATCTTCCGCTTGGACTCAATCGGAATCTGGGGTGACTTGTCGGAAAGCTATGGTCGGAAAAGGGTTTTAAAACCCTTTCCGATAGGTCCTTTTGATCTGAAAATAAAGGCAAAGTTATAAGCTTATTAGATTAAGCTCAACCCAAAACTAGGACGAATATCAAGTGAAATAAATCGAATAAGCACAAATATAACTTAACAAAACTTAAAAGAAACAAACTTTTAGAATCAAAACATAAAAAGATGAACTTTTTAGGCGCGAAAACATAAATGAACAACACGGATCATAAGCAATTCGCACCAAAAGTAAGCAAGAATCAAGAAAGGAAGATGAAAGATTAAGGCAAGAAAAGTAAAGATTAAAGAACAAATAATGAAAACTTACTTGAAAATTAAATTGATTAAAAGTGCATAACAATTAATTAAAGTGCGAGAAATAAAATGACAAGAAATAAAAATGGTGGAAGAGTGGTTTGTCAAGCCACCAACAACTCTCAACAAATGAGGTTGGTTGGTATTTATAGGGAGATTAGGGAGGAGCTTAGGAAGCTTCCTCCCTCTTTCTTCTTTCTCTTAATTGCGCCCTTAGGTCCTTGATCTCTTTAATCTTTTGTTAGTCTTCTTAATACTTGGACTTTGTCTTGGGATTCTTCAAACTCGTCTTGTACTTTCTTCATAAATAAGACTCGAGTTCTTCGGTTTTTTAGTAAACTTCCGTCTTTTGACTTTTTCTTCAATAAATCTTCAGAATTGGTCTTGGACTTCCGTTCTTTTTACACTTTTGATCTTTCGACTTCATCTTTCGTCTTTTTCTTCGATAAAAGCTCGTGAATGCCGTGTTTTCTCCACTTTTCACCTGTTCGTCCTAAATTACAACAAAAACACAAACCACGCATAATTCCGACATAAATGACATAAAATACACGTTTTGGCTCGGTTATTATTGTAATTAAGTGGTAAAAAGGATGGGTGTTTTCACACCTATCAAATCCCCTACACTTAACCATTGCAATGTCTTCATGCAATGCATTAGTTACAAAGCAAGATTACATTTTCCATCATATTCAATCCACGTTGGCCTTTATTAAAGAAATAGAAAATTATAAACATACAAAGTAAAGAAATCAAGAACATACCTTTGGTTTTGAAAATGTCGTGAACGATCATCATTCTCAAGTTTTCACTATCTCCAAACCAAGCTTAGAAACGAGATCATTGTTATTATAAGTTAGCAAACTAACACGAACTCATGTGGGCCAATTATTCACTTAGACTCCCTTATTCCTACGGGTTTCTCTTATATTTTATTATTTGTCTTGAATGATCACGAGGATGCATTGTTCGACTTATTTAGATAGTTATTTAGTCTGAAAATAAGGTGCACGATTTAATCAATAGTTAGCTAAAGGACCAAATCTTTTAAAACTGCTTCTCGGGATATCAAAAAGTTCATATCTTGGCATAACTTGGTTCGCGATTTGAGACCTTTCTCGGGCCGATATTTGGCAGCGACTTCATACTTCAAATCTTGAGAGACGTTCATGAAATAATGGTCTTCTCTTCATAATTGGAATTTCTTCACTTGGAATTTTTGAGAGGTTCTTCATATATGGACCACGACTTCTTCATTTTTCTCCAATCTTTATTTTGGACTTTGATATACAACGATCCGCCTCCTTTTAGGACTTGGATCTATTTATCCTCATACCTTGTTAGGGTCTTTTCGGATAGACTTCTCCATGACTTTTGGGGAGTTCTTGCTTTTCGTCGTGTGTCTCGATCCTTCATATTGATTTTCGATAAATGATTCTTCACATCACTTTTGGATCTTTAGCAACAAAATGTAGCCCTCATGCCTTGTTAGGGCCTTTTTGGACTCGCCAATCTTCGCGCCCCGCTTCATAAGTTATGCCTTGGCTATGAACTCTCGTCATTACCGAGCAACTTTTAAACGATCTGGGGCTAGAAGCTAAGTAACCTTTTAAATCGTACATCCTTATTTATTAGCAGATTAATTTATTTAACAAGCGGAGGGAGAATAGGCTCATAATTAACTCACATAAATTCACGAAAGAATACCGAACTTATAATTGACTCTATCATCTCTCGTTCTCCACAGTTTAAAATCTCAAGGAATGAGACTCGTGGATGCTTAGCCTATTAAATCAAAGTTTTGGGTTTTCGAGTCGCCTATAGGATCTTGCAGATTCTTAGACTTTTTCAAGTTTAGAAATCGCATTTTAAAGTTCCCTTGATAAACGACTTTCTAGGATCAATTATAGGAACTTGCGAAAAGTTCTTGTTCTTAACCCGTGAGAGTTAAGACTTTCGCGTTTTATAGCTCCCTATATAAAAGCCTAGCAAAACTTGACTTAAACACGTTAAGGATATTAGCTAGAGTAAACTTAGGCAAGTAAACTCGGGTTGAGTCAAAAGATTCACAACGTTTTGAAAATTAAAACCACTTATTAAAAATTTATTCTAATAAGGAAAGAAAATAACTATAACAAAGGAAAATGCAACTATACAACTAGGCCAAAATAGATTAAAAATTTTGAAAAATGTCGAAAAATCAAATTTTCCGGTTAAAATGAGGACAAATACAAGGAAAAGGCCACTTAACTTCGATAGAAGTCCCCCCTACACTTAAGATAAACATTGTCCTCAATGTTTAAGCATGTGGGAGTAAACTCCCCTACACTTAGGACATTGTGCACTTTGTTTAAATCTCGCTAAGGAAGAGACAACTAAAGAGATTCCTATTTTAATATTGAGAAATATAAAATAGTGAATCGAAAAGAGTTTAGGATAGAACCGGGAAGAAGGGAACACGGAATCACGGTTCGTCAAAAGTCATCAAGAGTGTGTCTTTGAAGCTCTAATCCCTGCACATGATAAGAAAGAAAGCAAGAAACACCACGGGGCTCCCCCTACACTTATGGTGAAAACAGGTAAAGATAGATAAGTGGGTTGCCTCCCAAAAAGCGCTTGTTTTTGTTATCCGAGTCACGAGCCTGACTCGTCCCCGAATTAAATAGTCCATGGGGAAACCTCGAATGTGATACCGGGATCAAAGACCTTGTCCTCGTTCCCGGTGGATATTAACAAAGGGGAGGCGGGGGAATAATTCTTAAATGGGGGAAAGGTCCGCTCAACATACGAGAGGTATGTGAGGTAATGATCCACGGGAGGTGGGGTGGGTAAAGGAATCACATTGTCATCCCCTAAAGACAATGGATGCTCAGCAGCAAGCGGCAAAGCCGTAAGGTCATCAATTAGAAAATCATCAATGACACCCCCCGGGTCAAAGCACTCATCCTCATGAACGTGAATCTTTTCGATTTCTTCATCATAAATAGGTGCGTCAAGCCAAGGTTTGTCGTTCCCATCATTGAGGATTTCAGAAACGCGCTCGAAAAGATCACGATCAAGTACGAAACCATCATTCATTTGTGGGGATTGTTGATAAGTTAAATTCGCACGAATGTGGTAAACGTAATTCTCAGTGGAGGAGTGTTGATTAGGTAACTCCTCGAGAATAGGATGATTGGTCAAGTGAGTTGGTTCGTCATTATTATGAAAAATAAGACGCTCCAACTCATCAAGTTCGGCATCGATGTTGGAAAAATCGACCTCGCTTGTAGGAAGAAGCGGAGGTAACAGAGCTAGCTCTCGTTCGATAATTTCCGCAATCTCAGGCTCGAATTGGAATTCATCATGATAAACAACCTCATCCTTAATTTCAGCAAAAGTAGTAAGATCACAAACCTCATCAAAGAATTCTTCAAGACAAAAATCACTAATCTCACTCAACGAATCACTATCCGTAGACGCATTGGTGTTATCAAGAGTAGGAGTAGTAATCTCAGAAGATGGGTGGGGATCATTGACATCATCCTCGTCATCATCATAATAGTATGGATACACTGGAGGAGGAGTATAAGTCTCGATATTTGATATTTGCTCCTGTCGATGATCCTCTTGACGTTTCTCGATGATCTTGTTGCAAGCTTCTTGAAGTTGTTGACTTAGTTTAACAAGAGTGTCCCATTGTTCATGGGAGCGCAATTGTTCGAAGGAGGGTTGATGATCGATGATGTGCTGTGGGGGTTCAAAATGTTGAAAACCTGAATTATAGCATGGTTGTGGCTCATCGTAGTTCATCGGTTGAGAAGAATTATAAACCGGGTTTGGTTCATAATAATCCATTGGTGAAGAAAATTGAGGACACGGATTTTGCTCATAATAATTCATTGGTTGACAATAAGAAGAATCATGAGGACCCCCACAAGTTTGGCAAGAAGGGTAAGGAGAAAAATCGGGTGCGTCTTGTGGATAGTTATTTTCATTGTCATAATTGTACCCCGGTTCTTGCCCGTGATCATACGGGTATTGAACCGGGCACGAAACATGCCAATGAGAATCGCTTCCACAATAGATGCACGGGGAAAGAGTAGGTGGGTTCAAAAATGACGAATTAAGTGAGTGGCACAAAGGACAAAATCCTGGTATTAATTGTGTATCTTTGATATCGTTTCCGCACCGCTCACATGTACACCATTGACAAGAGTCGTTCCCGTACAATCGTCTCCCACAACCGACGCAATGGACATAAGAATCCATAAAGAAAGATAGATGAGCAAGAAGAATATTTTTGGTGCAAAACTTTGAAAAAGAAATGCTTTTTATGATTTTTCAAATGTTTTTGGATTTTTGAAAATTTTTGACAAGAAAAATAACGTTCACAAGTGAACGGATCCCAAAAGCCAACGCTTCTCTCACAAAAAACTTTCGATCCTCACGAAAAGAGCCGGCAGCGGCGCCATTTGAAATTAGAGATTTTGCTAGTTGAAAAAGAGTTCGTTTTCTCGGTATCTTCTCGAATTGATTTCCGGTTAATTGTGCGAGATTAGTTGTTCTTGGTTAAACAAATATTTTTGGTTTTGGAAAAAATAAATGTGAAAGACTTAAAAATAAATGACGAGAAATTAAAACTATAACTAAGTGAAACGTAAACGGTGCAATAATTAAAGCGTTAAAAGTAAATGACGAGAATTTAAATGACGAGAACTTAAAACTTAGCAAAACGTAAATTGACAATTAAATAACAATTCAGAGCGAAATTAAAACGAGCTAAAAATAAAACGAGAAAAATTGACACTTTAACTAAAACAAAACATCAAAACAAATCAAATGCACCCAATCGGAATACACCCGATCGGAATCCAATCGGAATCCGATCGGAATGTACTCGATCGGAATGAAGGAGTCATGATCGGAAAACTTGGAACGATCCCATCGGAATGTGTAAAAATAATCAGATCGGAATAAGGGGACACAAGAATTAATCGGAATCCTTAAAAGAAGCCAAATCGGAAAGCACTTAAACTGATTTCGATCGGAATGATGAAGCGAACCCCAATCGGAATAACGGAAAATGCAAATGATCGGAATACGGGACTAGAGACCCAATCGGAAAAGGGTTTCCATCTTCCGCTTGGACTCAATCGGAATCTGGGGTGACTTGTCGGAAAGCTATGGTCGGAAAAGGGTTTTAAAACCCTTTCCGATAGGTCCTTTTGATCCGAAAATAAAGGCAAAGTTATAAGCTTATTAGATTAAGCTCAACCCAAAACTAGGACGAATCTCAAGTGAAATAAATCGAATAAGCACAAATATAACTTAACAAAACTTAAAAGAAACAAACTTTTAGAATCAAAACATAAAAAGATGAACTTTTTAGGCGCGAAAACATAAATGAACAACACGGATCATAAGCAATTCGCACCAAAAGTAAGCAAGAATCAAGAAAGGAAGATGAAAGATTAAGGCAAGAAAAGTAAAGATTAAAGAACAAATAATGAAAACTTACTTGAAAATTAAATTGATTAAAAGTGCATAACAATTAATTAAAGTGCGAGAAATAAAATGACAAGAAATAAAAATGGTGGAAGAGTGGTTTGTCAAGCCACCAACAACTCTCAACAAATGAGGTTGGTTGGTATTTATAGGGAGATTAGGGAGGAGCTTAGGAAGCTTCCTCCCTCTTTCTTCTTTCTCTTAATTGCGCCCTTAGGTCCTTGATCTCTTTAATCTTTTGTTAGTCTTCTTAATACTTGGACTTTGTCTTGGGATTCTTCAAACTCGTCTTGTACTTTCTTCATAAATAAGACTCGAGTTCTTCGGCTTTTTAGTAAACTTCCGTCTTTTGACTTTTTCTTCAATAAATCTTCAGAATTGGTCTTGGACTTCCGTTCTTTTTACACTTTTGATCTTTCGACTTCATCTTTCGTCTTTTTCTTCGATAAAAGCTCGTGAATGCCGTGTTTTCTCCACTTTTCACCTGTTCGTCCTAAATTACAACAAAAACACAAACCACGCATAATTCCGACATAAATGACATAAAATACACGTTTTGGCTCGGTTATTATTGTAATTAAGTGGTAAAAAGGATGGGTGTTTTCACACCTATCAGTTACATACAACCATAAAAAGTGGCAAGTTTAAGGTATTTTTAGGTGATTTTTCCTTTATTCTATAGCTAATTCATGTCTTGATCACCAAGAAAGAATATATGCTCCTAAAATAATCTAACATGCAAATCTGTTAAATATAAAACACGATTTACATATATTTTACGTACACAAATATATTCTGTCATGACTTAATAAGAAAGTCTAAATCTATTCCTTAAACAGACGTACATAATTTTTTGGAAAAAATCCGAATTCACAGAAAAAAAAATACCGAAATTTGCTCGTACCCAAGCGAATTTCAGAGCTGCATTTGTGTCCACAGGTCGCGCGCTCATGCACAAGTTTAGTTCAGAGGATTCGAACCCGTTTTGGCCTAGAAATCTCACTTTCTGCACCCTGCGCGCGCGTAGGCGTGGGAGTAAAAACCCACAAATGAATATTGAAAGTAGAAATCAAGATTTCCTTATTAACATGTTTTCAATTCATGTTTTGAGCAATGTAGGACAATTTTATTTCCAAATTTTGTGCTACACGTGACTCATTTTGAGACAAAATAGCTCATTCATATTAACTCCAAATTAGACATACTTTAGCTAGTTGCAAAACTCTTTTCGAGAAGAACGCAAAGCTACTAAGTATTACGAATATATATGACATATACATATATTAAATTATGTTTAAAGTATTGTAAAAGCTCATTTTATAAAACATTTTTCCAATAATGACTATGCAATCGCATTTCTTGCACTCTTCTAAAACGATATTATTCGTCGACAATTGCTTTCACTTCACGAAAAGAAAAACACTTTGAGTTTGTATGAAGTTATAAAGCTTTAAGAGCAAAAGGTGTCACGGTGGAGGGTGCTCGTCGGTCCGACGTGACGCCCTCGCCGATGTTCGCCGTGACACCGACCCCTCTCGCTGTAATCAATTCGCCAGTTTTCAACGAGAGAAAAAAAGAAGAAAATCGGGCCCTATATGTTTCCACCAGTTTGGTTTGTGTGAAAAATGAAAATGAGAGAGACTAGTTGTGAGTGAGAGGATGTTTAGTTAGTTTTTTGTTTGGTTAGTTGAGTTGATGTGACGCTAAGGTGACACAAATGAAAAAGATATGTTTAGCCGTGACACCTTTTATTCTAACGTACTTGAATGTTGTGAAGTGTGAACTAATATGTGGAACATGATGACCTTATATTTTTGGACCCTATCAAGAGGTTCACACTCTCCATCATTACATATAAACGTACAATGTCTAATAATCTTTAAAGTGAATGGATAATTTATACATTTATTTTTTCAGAAATTCTCACATGCAGGGGCGGATGCATGTAGTAGCTGTGGGGGGGCATCGCCCCCTATTGCTAGCCCGATACGATGAAATTTTAGTGTAATTTTAAGCGTTTTTTAATATTGCCCCCCACTCGAAACTCAAAATGCCCCCTACTCACACACTAAAATCCAACTTTTAACACTCCAAAACTTATAAATTCTTCATTTTAAAGAAAGAATACTCAATTTTTCGTTCCGATTCATGTCTTTTTCACCTTGCAATTGGTCAAAAAAAATTTTGCCCCCCACATTCTAATTTCCTAGTTCCGCCACTGCTCACATGTTGTAAGGGGCAATTGGGGTTACCGACACTTACTTAACCCATCAAAATTGCATTTTTACCGACACTTATTTTATGACACACTGATATACATACATGGACCGGAAACCGATCGATCGGACCGAACGTATTTGGATTCGGTTCTCAATGCATGGTTTTGGCACAGTCTGGTCCGGTCGATTCAATCTGATCCAGTTATCAAAAGCCCGTCGATTATGTCTAATAAAACCAGACCGGAATAATTTGGACTGGACGAATTCAGTCTCAGCCCGATCAGGTGTTATTCATGAAAAGTCAATCGTTATAGTATTAAAGTTTACATAATATTTTTTTTCGTGTTTTTAATCCAAACCAAACCAAACTAAACCGAGAAACGGAACCGAATATATAGTTTAACGTATTTTTCGTGTTTTTAACTCGAAAACGAACCGAATTGAACAAAACCGATATAAATATACAAAACTGAAAATGATCAGTTTAGTTTCTATTAGTTTAGTTCAGCTCAGCTCTGTTTGTTGGTTCGATTCGATTTTCGATTAGTTTTACTCGACCTTACTATAAACCCATAAACATAACCATATATTAAATCTTACAATTGCACTAAGGTTATAAAGAGTTGTGTTGATAAGTAAGTTGGTTGAACTCACACGGCTATATTTAGCTCCGCATTTGAATAATCTAATGTCAAACCTAAGAAGACTCGTGTATTGTTTTGATTAGAGGCGGACTCAAGATTTTAAAATTGGTGTTGCACAAAAAAAATTAGGTCAATTAAAGTTACGGTGTAAAATACTAAGATTGCACAAACGATTTTGGGTGTTACACATACCAAGAAAATGACAATTTAAAAATTTTATTCCACTTGATGACCTCAAATAGGTGTAACCCGTGCCACACCTGGCTCTTATATGAGTCCGCCCGTGGTTTTGATGAATTGAAGGGAATTTATGGACATTTCTATCAAAGAAGTTGTCGAATCTAGAAGCTAATTAACAATTAATTATTCACATTGTTTTCATAAATACAAATCAACATAAACCCGAATGAAACGGCACTCCTTTGAATAAATTGATGTGTTCATGTCATTGTTTTAAGTAAATAAACGAGATTTATATATAAATTAAATTTATCTAATATTTTAGTTTAACATACGAATATATGAATATTTTCTCATGATTAATGTTTTGTAATTGTGATTTTAGTACAAGTAATAATTATACATGTGATTTCACATAAAATATTTCATTATTTTATTTTGTAAATAGATTTTATATATTTTATGTTTTTAAAATATAATAGAGAGTATAAAATCTAAGAAGTATTTGTTTATTTTCTAAAATAAAAACATATAAAAAGTATAACTTTCACTAAAATCTTTTTATTTTATTTAAAATTTAACTATTAAAATTTTATTTATTATCACTTTTGACACGTATGCTTTTGTGTCACTTTTTTCTTTATCAAATTCTTCACCAGTTTTTTCCATGTTCTTTTTATTTTTTGCCAAATTTGGAAATAAGCTACATTTTATTAATTTTAAAAATCTAAAAAAAAATTAATTTTAAAAAATATTTAAAAAGAATATTTTCGAAAATACAAAATTCCCAAATCATTTTATTTCTCTAACTAAAAAGAGTATCCAAACATTGAACATTAGAACTTGGGCCAAATGCAATAATGAAAATTATACAAACTTAGAATGGGTTTGCTTTTAGGAAGCCCAAGTTATACACACGGAAATAACACTTTGGTCTGAACCTGACAACAGGTAGCATAGGTTCATTAGGCCCTTAGTAAAGGTCATTTAGGTAGCCAACAACCCAGCATGAATGCATTTTAACTAAGATTTCTCAAAGAGAGTTAATATATGTAAACCAATAATTTATCATATACCCCACGTCATCTATTTAAAAAAACACCCATTTCCCACTTTTTTTTAAAAAACTTAAATATTTTACAATCGGTAAATCATCACGCGATAAAAAATATAACATTCAATAAGAATTAACTTATCTTTCTAACGAGGAGCACATGTATAAATTTTCAACGAACTTTTTTTTCTAGGAAAATCATTTTGATTCGTATCGCGGATCATATATGGTTTCCCAGAATCATATATGATTTCAGAAAATCATATATGATTCATGATACGAATCATATATGATTTTCTCATAAAAAAAAAGTTTATCAGAAGTATACACATGTGCCCCTCGTTAGAAAGATGATTTAATTCTCGTCGCGATGGTATGTTTCATTTTACGTAACGATTAATGATTTATAAGATATATTTTTTTTTAAAAAGTGATGAAAATAGATAGATAAAAAAAATAAATGGTTGAAATTGCATGGTTAGGTATATGCTAAATTTCTAGTCATAAAATTTTTCCTTCTCAAAAATTGATACTTATAAAATTAATAAAGGTCATTTAGAGCTTTGTTTGTTATTTTTATTAAATTATATTTAATTAACATATGATTTAATGTGGCTATCTGTTAAAAACAATATATATAAAATGAGCAGATTCATTTTTATCACTTTATATTTTCAACCATCTTTATTGATTAAGTTATTAACAAATAATTTTCTTATTATTTAATAAATTCAATTTTTTTTGTATTAAATTTATTTTAAACAATTTTCATACGACTTAATATATCAGATTATCTTTTTGATCAGATTTACATATTTGAATCTAAAACAAAAATGTTTGAATTTAAATCAAATGATTTCTTTTAAATATTATATTACAACAAATATAGCCTTTGTTTACACTTTTTTTTCGCATTTTAAAAAATAAAATGCGAACTTAATTTTAAACTATTCACATTTATAAGTATGAAATATTAAAATGTATAAAGTATGTAAAAGTTCACACATAAAAATATAATTAATTATAAATTTTCACTCTTAAAAATGTGAAATTATATGTTACACTAAATTTGTCCACACCAAGAACATTAATAATAGAGTGAACTTTTCAAATTTATAAATTTTAAATTGTAAATAAATAACATAATAAATATGAAAAATCAACTTATTTGTTGTAGTGTTACCTCAACTAAAATCATTAAAAGTTGTAATTTATCTCATCAATTTAAATATTTTCACCTTTATCTTCCTCAAAACACTAAAAATAAAAACTTGTTAAAGACGGGGATGAGCTCGGGACTAATATTGTCTTGAACTCGTCTTGATTTAGTGTTCTCGATTTTTTTCGATTTAAAAAGTTATGTACTGATCCCGTACTGAACGGGATTCGGGTATCAGTATCGGTACCGGGAAATCGAGATTTTTTCGTTTTTTCTGGGAATTCCCGATTTGGTACCGGTCCTGTCCGAATTAGTGGTCCCGAATTTTTTCACCTTATTTCGTAGTCCCGATCTCGTACCGAACAAAATCTGGGTATCGAGAATCGGTACGGTTCCGGGAACAGTTCGGGTTCAAATTCGAGATTCGGGTCAAAATGTTTTTTTTTTTTTTTTTTTTTTTTTTTCTTAGAAAACACCACCTGATGAAAATATCTAAACTAATATCAAAACACAATATCCACGTGTCACTCTAACTAAAAAAATTCAAAATAAAAAATAAAACCCCGCGCTTCTTGTTGATCCATCCTAACAGAACGACATCGTTTCCTCTCACCTATAAATACCCTTCTCATTCATTCCTTCATCCCTCCCTTTTTTTTCTCTCTCACACACTCCCCACACCTTCACCACTGTGTGTAAAATTCATCAGCCACAATGTCCGACATTCATTCCGTTACTTCTTCCAACCTCGTCATCGGCAATCACAACGACGACGACGCTGATAGCCGCAACGTAAAACCATGTAATTCCGTACATGTGTTAAGCAGGGAAGAAGAATTAAGAAATCATCACGAATCACATCCATCGGATGTGAGCTTGGTTACGTCATCTTCGGATTTGTTGAATTTGAAGTATCAGCAACCAGCTGCTGCTGTTGTGTTGCGGCCGAAGAGGAAGGTGAAGAAGGAATACCGAAGAAGAAGAAGAGTTTCGTCGTCTTCGCAGTATCGCGGTGTTACGTTTAACCGCGGCCGCTGGGAGTCGTATATTTGGTGACCGATCCACTTTTATTCCCTCTTTCATTTTGCTTTTTGTGTTTTCAGTTCCAGGACGAAGCCAGGACGAAATATAACCGGGTGCACAAATGTTTTTAACATTAATATAACAAATGTAAAAAGCGAATTAAAAACGAAGGGTAAAAATACGTTCCAATTGACCGGGTGCATTTAAGATGCTTTTAGAAAAAATCTATGTTTTCTTCACAAATTAACAATACGCATAAAAAATCCATAGGGGTCACGGGCACCCACGGGAACCCCTAGCTCCGTCCCTGTTCAATTCAATCATCTGAAATGATGCTTAATTAGATATATGAAACGCGATGTTATTATTATTTCATGTACTGATATGATTGAATTGCTTAACGAAAACTTAGATATGCCGATTAACTTCCGTGAAATTTGTTTGAACCTCTGAACTAATTTGGATAATACATGAGTTTATTTACTTGTAAATGAGGAGGAATTTGAAGTGGTTAACCCAAACTTAGATCAACGCGCATCACTAGATGTACTGTACAATATGTTGATGCACGTCGTTGATTTGTATATTCTCTTTTCAATTAAGGTTTATTGTTGGTTAATGATGTACTTATTTAGCAACTGTTTAGTTAATAATGTGTAGTTTGTCTCTGAGAACTTGTAATACTGTAGCGACTATAAATGTTTAATATAACTCGTTTAAGTCGGAGTGTTTTATCACGTTAATGACAGATTTGAAGCGCTTAATATTAATTTCCTTAGTATGCGTTACTGGTTCTATGGTGCATATGTTGATGCACGGCCCGAGTAATTCAACGCTGAGAACTGGAAACTAAGGGGGTGTTTGGGGTTGCGTTTTGCAACGGATATGAGTTTTTAACTAGTAAAATGTTTTCATGATATCAAATGATCTTGCTGGTTAATGTTGGATTTGAAGTGCTTCAGTAACATTTGTTTAGCGTGTTCTGCTGGTAAGGTACAATATGTTAATGCACGCCGTATAAATTTGACGTTGGAGAACTAATATGGATTAACTGATTGTACAGTAGGATTCAGGGACGGAGCCAGGGGGGTTCCCGCGGGTGCCCGTGACCCCTATGGATTTTTTCCGTGTAGTGTTAATTTGTGAAGAAAACGTCGATTTTTCTTAAATTCATCTTAAATGCACCCAGTCAATTAGAATGTGTTTCTACTCTTCGTTTTAATTCACTTTTTACATTTGTTATATTACGGTTCAAAAAAATTTGTGCACCCGGTAACATTTTGTCCTGGCTTCGTCCCTGGTAGGATTTGATATAACTCGTTTATTACGCAGTAGGATTTAGGAAATTGTCTTTATCAAATTAGACAATTCTACCAGTTGATGATTGGCAGTGATGAAAATGCATCTTATTGTTTTGTTTGATGATGCTATGATCTGATATTTTTGTATTTTATGTTTTCAGGGTCAGGGATTCTGGAAAACAAATACATCTCGGTGAGCTTAATGCGTTAATACTGTATCCGAATATTGTTGGAAGGCACAAAAATGGTATTGATTTGATGTTTGTCCGATTACAGGTTTATTTGATACTTCTCATGATGCTGCTAGGCGAGTGTCTCAATCTGATATACTCTAGTTGAGTTTCAAGCTTCAATAGTTATTTGATTTTATTTGGTAATTATATCTTAGAGCGTATGATCTTGCTGCAATCAAGTTCCGGGGACCTGATGCTGATATCAACTTTGATCCAAAGGAATATGAGGAAGATATGAAACAGGTGGAGACAATTTATTTGGTTTGTGGTAGGAAGGTGCTTGTAAGTTTAATAGTGACTGTAAGGTTTAACTTTCCCAAACTGATGTAACAGATGGAAAACTTGTCAAATGAGGAATTCGTTCGTATACTGTGTCAACAGGGTCGTGGATCCTCACGAGGAAGATCAAAATACAGAGGGGAGGCTCACATGGGTGATCAGCCGCCTGGCAAAAGGTAAGGAACCATTGCTTGAACTATATGATATGTGATTTCAATGCAACTTCTGCAGATAAAAACATCACATAGCTCTAGTGTAGTCTTAATTTAGATGCCCATGATAAGATCTCATCGTGATTATGTTTAGGGGGGCGTTTTTATCAATATAAGAATAAAATTCTTGGTTTCAGAAATGTTTGCCTTGGATTATACGATAATGAAGTAGAAGCTGCAAGGCTAATGGAATTTTGTGATTACACAAGTCAATAGTTAAAGCTGTCAGCATCAATTATCTCAAGTTTATAATATCAATTTCATTTCCGGAACCAGGGCTTATGACCGAGGTGCTATTAACTGTAATGCAAGGGAAGCTGTCACCAACTTTGAGCCAAACGCGTATGGGGCAGCGTATAAGAATTTGGCTGGAAGGGATGAAGGTACTATCGATTGCTTAAAGTCGTGTAGTCACCAGTTCTATGAAATTTCTTTTCCCAACTTAATGCAGGTATCTTGATGTGCTCATGATCTGATTTTTTTTCTCTGGGTGCAGCAAGTGGTCCTAATGTGGATAGTGGTTCTACATCTAGCGCATTCCCTTCTGGTAAAGGACCTAAGGTGTGCGTTTTCTCTCTGTTTGACGGGTCATGTCTATATCATTCGCTTACACATTTTGAGAGAATAAATATGTTGAAATTATCAGGCGCAACTAAGTTTTTCAGTTTGCAGCATTACTTTGTAAGACATATCTTGACATTTATGTAATAGTAACTGAGGGCCTGCCATCTCCCTTTGGAGTTTTAGGTTGATAGCGTTGCGCCAAATTCTATGGGTGGAGAATCCTTCTTTGATCCAGCTGCCATAATACCCATGCACTTTCCAGCATGGCCCAGCTTGTATCCCGATAGTATGTCAAGTTATGAGGTAATTATTCACAACAACTATTGCATATTTTGCTTCGATTATAACTGATTTTAAAAAAGAAAAAGCTTGTGAAATTCATGTGACTGTCCAAATCGAAAGTTGTAATAACTAGGATAGAAAGGCTGTACACTAGTAGTTAGGGAAAAACGAGTTTCGTGTATGCCTTTAGTTACGGAAGCTATCTAATTTATTATCCTTTATGTATTTAAAAGGATATCTATGAACTTCGAAAAGACTAAATCTGGGACAATTTTCATTGACAACAGGAATGGAAAACAGGAATGGAATCTGCAGGCTATATATCATCCCACGATCCACTTCTTTTACAAACATCATGGACCCCGGATTCTCATTAAACATAAACATGCAGAACAAGACTTCTTCTACCCACGATACCTTCAAACCAATGCCTACGGGTACTTCTCAGTTCTCACTACTAAAATGGTACCACCTACCTAAACTTCGTTCAATGGAGTGTGACTGACTAGCCCATAAATCTCTTTCATTGTTTGTTACCTGACTGCACAAATTCCAATGTCACACAGTTCATATCCTGTTACGGTAATAAATTTTGTAAAACCTCTGGTTTCCCTAATAAGTGCATGCAATGCCGCACGAATACTCAGGTTTGATTGCTGCTGAACTTGCTATAGAATTATGTTAGACTACATGTTTCACCAACTTGCCCCGAGCTGGAACATTTTCTCCATCCACAAGAGCCTTCCATATATCAAACACACCATGATGCTAAGCTTTTAAAATCATGCTGTACCCTATATATATGACCATACAATAAAATTTTCCTAAACTTAAAACAATATACAAGAGCAACAAAGACTGGCCGATGTTAGCAGCCCAGCATCAACCGAGTAAGTTGACAGCCTAACAAGGGTCACACGTGGGCCCATTCAACTATGCCAGCCTAACAAAACCCCCCATTCGATCTCCTTTTTTAAGTCATCCCAGCTTGTTAACTATTTTCGAATTCGAATTTTCAGGCCTTTGCAATTCTAATTACTAAGGTTTTCACACATAGCGTGAGCACAAGAGATGTGTCAATGCAAAGAAACGCAACTGAAAAAATGCAGGTAAATATATCATCGTGCATAAAAATGTACTCGAACAACAAGGACTGGATTCCATTTTGAGCATCTTTAATGCACAAAGTATTTTCCGAATTCCTTTCATTGCATCTTAACTTTTATGCCGGAAAACAATACATCTTTATATCGTATTGTGTGACCCTAAAATTAGTGAAACCAGGACGAAAAGGTGATCGAATACATAATCTTTTTCAACTGTTACATAATGAAAAAATGAACAGGGAGTGCGATTTCAATTGAAAGGTCAACAAGTGATCAGTGATCACTATAACAAATCAAAAAACTTTTCATGAAGTAAAAACTGCATATGAGTGTATGCAAAAGTTTAAATGAAATGGAGACGGAAAAAATTGAGCTTATGAAATATAAGCGGAAAAGAGATAAGCTCATAAGCCCATTAATAATCTTAAACAAACACCCCCCAAGTTATCGGTATATATATAACATAAATATGATAATCAAGCAACTTGCAATCGTAGTTTGGTTAGTCATGTGCAAAACAGCAAGAAACTGCATGGAGGTGGCCAAACAGGTAGGATGGGTTACGGGTCAAAACAGGTTACGGGTCAGACATGTCGATAAGCTAAAATTGTGGACCAACAAAGTTAAATGTATTACAAGCTATAAATAAGAGAATAGTCAGAATGAAAATCTGTCCCGTAAGAGAAGGAATCAAGCTACTGAGGATTTCTGAGGCTTTAAAGCAAGCATATGAAAAGCCGAGACAAGAGTCAGGAAAGTGAGTTGTTTGATAAATGTCTGCTGCTGGCGCTGCTGACTCGTTAGTGTTAACGGCTGTTAATTGTATCTTGTCGAGTTTTCGGCTTATGGTTTAAAGACCCCTTATTTTAGTTACTGATGTATGAATAAAAAGATCTAAACAATTTAAATTCAACAAATTTTGAATAAAGATCTACTATGGTATCTGATTTGTGTTTGCCATATCTTTTTCTGAAGTATAACCGCAACGAAAGTGAAAGTGCTAGTCATCTTGTTGGGTTCCTTGTTTTGAGTTATCTCCGAAAGGGGTCTGGTTTCAAATTTATACAGCCTTTATCTGCAAAATTTGTGTTCTCGCAAATTAGTTAGTTCATATCATGAAGTTTATTAAGGTTATACTCCATTTAACAAAGTTTGTGCAGCACATCCTCATCTTCTCTGATATGTTTACTTGCTAGGGCACATGCTGCTCCCATAGCTAGCCCGACAAGATGAGATTCTACTGCAATTTTTCCTCGATTTGGGCCTTTTTTTTCATGAGTGCTCTCAGCTAAAAACTCAAATTGCCCTCCACCAATATACTAAATCCAAACATTCAACGCTCCAAACCCTTATAAATCCATCATCTCAAAGTAAAAATACTCGATTTATCATTTCGTGCTAGTTTTTTTTCCGCTATTTGTTGCTATAGTATGTTTTTGTTTTTTTTCAGCTGGTCTGCTCCTGATCACTACTTTCTTTTTCTCTATCTCATGACTATCACTATGACGAAAACAAGTGAGATCAATCGCAGCATGGAGTCTCATAAGTTGGTTATGGCTCAACAGAAGGTTGTCATTTCAGTTACTACAGACGACAACCAATTCCAAACACTACCTGCCACTGTCGATCCACAGTAAGCTCTTTTGGTTCTGTCCCGGTTCTTTTGGTTGATGATCCATAAGATGATAACACTGTTATGTTTTTGCGTGCTTCAGGTCAAGACACTACTTTTTTTCGCTATATCTCACTCTTGGTCCAAACATAATTCACGACGAAAGCCAATCCTAATTTTAAAACATCATGGTGCGTGGTTTCTTTATCATTATCACCATTGCCCCGATGTCTATCGCCTGTCTAAAACTCGGCATTCTAATATTAGCGAGCTACTTCTTGCAAAGTTGGACCAAGAATATCCATTACACCATCTTGAAAAGTGTTAGGCTGCTTCTCTGCACACTTCTTGCACTTTACTCCCAAATAGCTACCATATTCGCTCTGTAGTTTCAACTTGAGTGCGTACTTAGTCCTATCTATAACCAGTGTCGTGTTCATAGGTGCGTATTACTTTCTTGGGAACGCTGTATGCCGTTATCAACAGAATCCGGTAGGTAATATTTTCGACTGGACCTTTTATCTTAGTGCGCTTCCCCCTCTCTTGACTGCGCGCTACACTGGGCCTATACACCAATCACATTTGACTTGTCAACGTATAAGGAAAGTTTCCCATCGACAGTAAGAAAAGCCACGTGTCCAGTTGACTTGTCAACGTATAAGGAAACTTTCTCAGCGACATGTCGTCGGGGATAACCCAGGATTAATTAGCGGCTTTGCTTAAGTGTGTTCATTATTGTCTTCGGTCGACGATTTTCGTTGGCGACATGTTGCTGGAGATTCTTGCTATGTTGCACGGAGACGGATACAGAAACGGGGACGGAGACGGGTACTTAGAAACGCGAATGTCCCAAAATCCATGAAACGGGTACGGCTGGAAACATTTTTGCATTTTATATATATTTATTACGTAGTAATTAATTAATTAAACATTAATCTTTAACCGATAAAGCAAGAAAAATAAATACCGATAGTGAGACATAACATATAGTTAACATTAAATAAATACTGATAAACAATTTCTAGAGGTTTGTTAGAAGATATAGCGACCTACCATATGTATATACAATATAAATGGACCAAGAAATGTTTCATGGCCAAAAAACTAGCCCAAAAAACGTTTCCCTTCGCGTTTCTGCTAGAGCCTCGGCGTTTCCGATCTTCATGAAACGTTTCTCTTTTTTGGGAAACATTTCCGCCGCGTTTTCGGGCGTTTCCAGCCGTTTCCCGTTTCTGAAACGTTTCCGGGACAGACACGACACCAAAAGGCGTTTCCGTGCAACATAGGATTCTTGTACCAGCGTGGCAAAAATTTCTATGGTCAAACGCTTGTGGAACCCACCATTTCGCTAGGGAAACCTCGGTCTGTCGTCAAGGATACTTTCCCTTACGCTTGATCCTCAGCGACCATTACCCAGCAACATGTCGCCAACGATAGTTTTTTCCAGCGACATGTCGTAAAAAAAACCTCGGATTTTCGCTGGAAAGCTGGTATCTTTGTATTGTTCTTACGCTTGTTACTTAAGAGAATACAAAAACGAAACTAAACAGATGTTGTTCTTTACATCATTAGTTGGTATTAGACGGAAGTAAATTTATTGCGTGCTAATTTAATCTTTAGTGGTAATTTTAATCTTGTTCGTGTACTTTGTTTACTTGTTGATGTAAATAAATTTATGCAAGTACCATTCAACTTGGGCTGAATACAATAATATAAACTACTAGGAACTTAAAATGGGCTTTGTTGTGGTAAGTCCAAGTTCTATGAAGGTATGTAAGTAACAACATCTTGGTCAACCTCAACATAAGTCGCATAAGCGGGTTGTTGGAGCATGTTGTTTGAATAGAAATAGGAGTTCTTTTTAAATGCTAATTCATGTAGCATTTTATTTAGTAGTTTATTTTAACTTATTTTTTATAAAAATAAAACTTATTTTTAATATTAGCTTATACTTTTAATAACAATAAGATCATAGTTAGCTTACATATCAAACATACCCTATATTTATATCTAGCAAGCTGAATGATCACTATAACAGCAAATCAATTTATTTTTTCAAGATTCTAGTACGAAGTAAAAATTGGATACGAGTGTATGCGAGTATTAAATGAATTAGACACGCTATGCTAATCGTGAAAGACAAAAAATACACACAACTAAATTTCGTGTGAATAAGAATTTTGCACTATCAACCTTAAAACATCGACTAGAATTAATGAACGATCAAAACGGATAATATCATGTCCTTTGGTTTATTTAGTAATGCGGATCATGGGCAGGGACGGATCTACTTAGTGATTATGGGGGTCCGTTGCCCCCCATGACTAGCCCGATACGATAAAAATTTAGTTTATTTTTTCTTTGATTTTAACATTTTTCCGTAAGCGCCCCCCATTAAAAATCCAAATTCCCCCCCTACCCACATAGTAAATTCTAACATTTAACGCATTTGACACTTTAAAACCTTATAATCCGTCATTTGTAAGTAGAAATAATCGATTTCTTCTTTCGATACTACCATTTTTTTCACATTTTTGTTGTTATTGTAAAAAAAAAATTTTTTTTGCCCCCCACTACCTTATCTATATAGTGTTGAGCATCGGGTAAAAACCAATCCAAACCGATTTCGTAGAACACAGAATCAAACCGAAGTGACTCGGTTCGTTTTTTATGCGCACAGTTTGGTTTGGTTTATACAGTTTTGGTGTGTTTTCTGTTGTTTAGCTCGAACCGAATTAAATCAAGTCGAGTCAAACCGAAATCAAAAGTTAAGATGTACTGTAGTTTTTAAATAAGCAACTGACGATGCCCAACTATCAAATCTTAACTTTTCAATGTATCTTTTCGTGAAAATTAAAACAGTTGATCACTTGGTGGTTAAGCGTCGTCAGTTGATCATTTGACAAGATAATAAAACAAATATTGTTTTTGTTAGGAGAGACATTGTGAGACCGGAAATAGTTAAAAAATGTATTTTTAGATGACATATGACAAACATATAATAGAATTTATCAATTGTGCAATTATGTATAAATAAATATTTCTTTTGAAAAAAATTATTCTTAAAAGTAAATTGAAAATATAGATTTTGATCAAATCTATCTTTTACTCTTTTTAAAAGTATAAAACCTTAGAATACTGTAGATACATTAAACTAAGGTTGTCAAGATCCCGATCTTGATCTTAGAATCTTACGATTTTACGATACTGTAAAGCAAAAACGATCCGGATCTTACGTAGGATCTTAAGGTGCTTAAGATCTTATAGGATCCCGATCTTCATCATAAGATCTTAGGATCTACTACGATCCGATCTTACTATTTTCGTGCGATAAACTAAAAAAATACAAATTCATAATTTATATTTTGTATAATCTAAAAAGCAACGTATAAATCTTCTTATTCATTTCATAATTATAATTTAGAACAACATTTTTATAAAATATTCATATAATTTTGTGTTTACGATTTATATTAATTTGTAAATTTGTCATATATTACAAAGGCTACTAAAAAATTATTATAGTAGAATCTTACGATTCCGATCCTACTTTACGATCTCGATCTTGCAAAAACAAAAACGATCCTACGTAAAATCCCGATATTGAGAACCTTGCCTTAAACCCTCAGAAGTCAAACTAGATGGAGTGCAGACTATTATATATAGCAAGTCAAATTTAATAAAGACTTTGACCCTTTCGTATGTCTATCACCAACTTCCACCATTCACGGCGATGTATCATTTAATTTTTTTTAAACAAAATGTTACACTCACGAAATAAACAAAATGTTACACTCACGAAATAATTCGTGAGTAGTAGTTATGAGCAGGAACAACGAGTATTAGTTGTGAGCAGAAGCAGTGTTCAGTAGCTGTCATAGCTCACCGCTCATTTGTTCACCGCTATTTGTCACCGCTTCTTAAAGAAAGCATTGAAAAAGTAGCATTTATAAAAAATAACACCGTTCACCGCTTCTTTCCCAAACGACTAAAAATATCACAACGCTTACCGCTCTTTTTGCCAAACAAGCATTAAAAATCAAAATGCTCTTTTTTACCGCTCACCGCTCCAAAAAGCTTCACTACCGCTATTTGCCAAACACAACCTAAACATCATGGTGACAAGTAGGAGTGAAAATCGAGTCGAATTGATCGGGTTATTTTGGGTCAGGTCGAAGTTAGATTAAAATTAAAAATAATTTACTTCAACCGGACCTGATTTTAACTTGGGTTAGTCAAGTTTGGTTCAACCCGAGTTCTAGCAAAATATAAAAAATAAAAAATAAAAATTTAATGAAAGTTTTATTAAATTTAAATTTTTTTCTTTTAAATTCTTATTCGGGTCAATCCGATTGACCCGAACCCAAATTAGATATAATTTTATACCTGGTGTCTGACATAATTTCGAATTCGAGTTCAGCTAATTAACCCGAATTGAAATTTGATCCTGACTAACTCAATCTATGCTGCTCAGATCGGGTCAGGTCAAGTTCGGATCGGGTTAGAAAAATCAACACCTCTAGTAACAAGGCCTTAGCATAAAAGAACTTCAATCAAAGCACATGTCATGATTTCAATAGTCATCATAGAAGACTTTATAATCATGAGCTGAATATGATTTTAATCAATTTAGAAGCTTCATATGTGAAATGGTGGGTTTTGCATAATCAACCTTCAACTATAAGCATTACTAATAGAACATGATCATAATGTTCTTCCCACTTGCTACTAATATTGATGAATTCTACCTAGCTCACTAACTTTTATATACATTTATTTCTACCATTTTTAAAATTAGGGTTCTAAATAAATCGGACGAATAAGGATAAATATTTGTTCATGTTCATTCATTTAATATTAATCAGACAAATAAACGAACACGAACGTTAAAACAGAAAAATTATCATGTTCGTTTATTAAGAAAGTGAGTTGTTCATGTTCATTTATTAACAAACTAAACGAACCTTATACGAACATAAACGATCAAACATAAATGCACGTAGTTTAAGACATAAAACTGATAAAAATTATAAATACTCTTTTGTTTTTGTTTTATATGTGCAAGTAATATGAGTATAAAAATCAAAAAGAAAATCAGTATTGTCATGTTCATTCAAATTCAAACTATTGTGGCAAAAGTCCATTCCATCTATCTACTTTCAAAAAGATATGTAAAAAGAAATCGACATAGTTTATAATTTTATGTGATAAACTTTAGTCAGTAACAGTTTTCTACTAACTGAGTTTAGATTCACATATTTTTGTTAATCAGAGTTTGCAATTCCTAATATAAGACGAGCGTGACGGGTAATCGACCATTCAGTCGGTTCGGAGGTCTAGACGACGAGTCGCCACACGACTCATCCCGCCGAATGTGCCTTCTTTCTTTTTGCATAACTCGGTCGCAAACGTGATCGAGTCTTCTCATTTTTTCACGTGTGATGTGTGTTTTTTAAACGGCCTCTTTTTAGTACTTTTGTGTTATATGTTTTTCTGACTATTGTTATTCAATATTTTGAAAATCGGTTTTAAATTGACTCAATCGAGTAATGGGTTATCGGGATACCGGTTTGACCCAGGTCAACTTGGTTTTAAAAAAATGAAAAAAATTATATATTCAATAAATAACAAAAATTATATATAAAAATCATAAAATTGTTAAATATCGAATATATAAACTATATATCAACAAATATAATATATAAACTTAAAATTACGTCATAAATTCACATAATTTACATGTTTTATTTATAAAAAAACATGTTAAAATTGAAATCCGATCGAGTTTTAAGAACCGGATTAACTCAGGTCATTCCAAACCCGACAGATATAAACGGGTTTCGAAAATATAAAACATAGTTGAATATAATCTGTTTTTTTAACCGGAACTAGGACTGTAAACGAACCGGACAAACATGAACGGAGCCTTGTTCATGTGCGGTCATTTAGTTTTAACCGG
Source organism: Glebionis coronaria (assembly GCA_025667525.1). NCBI lineage: Eukaryota > Viridiplantae > Streptophyta > Magnoliopsida > Asterales > Asteraceae > Glebionis > Glebionis coronaria. The sequence goes on along the minus strand of JANFOE010000610.1, from coordinate 7,103 downwards.
ACAAATAAACGAACACGAACGCTTAAACGGATGAGTTTTCTTGTTCGTGTTCGTTTATAGAAAAAATGAGGCGTTCATGTTCGTTTATGTTCGACCGTTAAGAAATTAAACGAACCTTAAACGAACATAAACGATCGATCATAAATGAACAAAGAGAAAAAACACAAAATTTATCACATTATGCATATTATTTGGACCTAATAAAAATGCCTAAAACATATTTAAGCCTACGTATCGTGTTGTGATTTGTGAAATGCAGGGGCACACTATTTCATATTTTCTTTTTCTCAATCTCGGCCTTTCATTGCGCCACTTGTTTTAATCATGTGGTTAAGCTTCTTTTTAGACATACAAATTAGGTTTCTCTATCATTTTTCTATTTGATATTATAAGTGTTGTTTTGTTTGAAAATATCATTTTTTAAAATACATAGTTAAAACATTTGATATATGAAAAAAATATATATAAATAAACATAAATGAACGTTAATGAACGCATAATTGGACGTTCACGAACATAAACGAACGAACGTGACTTCTGTTCATGTTTGTTCATTTAACTAAACGAACGTAAAATAATTTTCATGTTCGTTCATTTAATAAATAAACGAACGTAAACGAACCTTTTAACCGAACGGTTCATGAAATGTTTACTGAACATTCAGTTCGTTTACGGCCCTAACCGAAACCGAATTAGCTGGTTGACTCGTCAAAGTCGAACCAAATTTTAAGACATTACTGTTATTGCTGTATTACAATCATTTGATTATGCAATTGATTCAGAAAAAAAAAAGTAAATTGTTGTTGAGTGACAACGATAACCAAGATCATCTGCCGTCTCACCATTACATAGTCTTAAAGTTCCACTATGAGTCGTCTTGTCATGGATTGAATTAGTTCGATTTCCATCTTCTATTAAATTGATGGAGACATAACACAAATCCAAAACTTGATGTTTTCTTTTAGGTTCTACTCCACTTGTTGACAAAATAACACACACCTCACATGGTTTTTCCTCTTTCTCAACATAGAGTTACCAACTTTTCTATTAAGTAAATTATTCTCACAAAATTGTCAAATTTCCTCGTATGTATGATGTAAACAACACATATATAATATTCATAGCATAACAATGAGAGTGAAATATCTATTTGCTAATTTTTTTATATTTTTTATTTTGTAAAAAAAACTATTTAAGGTATTTTTTGCAACACTAGTAGGAGCTGGAACAGATCATTAGAGTAAGTAACTGGAGCATGTTGTTAAAACAGATGATGTAACTTTTTTTAACCGTTAGTCCAAAAAATATTTTATTTAATAGCTTATTAATTTATTTTTCTTAAATGTTATTATAATTTACGTTAACCAAATAAAACTTATATTTAAAAGTGGCTTATGATTTTAAAAAAACAAGGTTATGCTTTAATAAACTTTCGTAAATTTACGCATCAAACATACGGTTAACAATGAGAAAAAGACTCACTATTCTCAAGTAATCATACTCCCAAAACTCACCTATAAAGGTTATCCTAAATAGAATATCCAAAATTATGATGTCTAGATTAGGTTTAATAAACTTTAGTCACTTAAATCAAAATCATGTAATAGTGGCTTTTGAGTTTTGACTATGAGTGATAGAGTACATGATGCCTAGATTCGGGGATAAAAACAAGAAACAGTAAACATATAACAAAAACAAAATTCATAAGCTTTTAAAAGAAACAATTGTTGAACTAATTGACAAAAACCAAAAAAATATAAAACAAAACCTAAAGTGCTTTATTCTACAAAAAAGACAGACCAATATTCTCATGTAACCAAAAACAGAAAACATATAACAAAAACAAAAGAAAAAAGCTTCATAAAACTTGAATTAGTTTGACAATAGAAACATAAAAACAAAAACAAAGTGCTCCATTCTACAAGAAAGATGGAAAACAATATTCTCATTTTGAAAACACTTTAGGTTAGAATCCAAGGCCAAAACTATATAAGAGAATTAATTCTAATTCTATCATGAAATTAACTAATCTATTATAGTAGAGTTAAAATAGCTTTTGAAAGACAAGGAAAATATAAGAAAAAATTTCATGTTTGGTCCTTATCGTTTACACCAAATATCAAGTTTGGTCCCTATCTCAAACTAAGTGCACAGATCGTCCCTATCGTTTACACTTTGGATCAAAATTGGTCCCTATCTTGGATGAGCGTTAGTTTTGTCCGTTAAGTTCAATGGAGAGAGGGGTATTTTGGTCTTTTACCATATTATCAAGTGGGACCCTAAACTTACATTAATTTTTTTATTAATTTTATTATATTCTTTTTTTTTTCTTTCTTATCTCTCTCACTCTCTCTCTCCTGCAAAAAAACCAAATCATTGCAATATCATCTCTCTCCCAGATCTCGATCTCTCTCTCTCTTCATCTCATTGCAGCACCAACAAAAAAAATATTAATCTCGATCTCCCAGATCCTCAAAGCCCATATAATATCATCTCATTGCAATCAAACATCACAAATCAACAATATCAGATCTTGTTGCTTATTCATATTCCTTGTCCTATTCTGATTACTTTTTTCTCAAATCCCCCATCCGAAATCCAATTCGTATATTCCGCTATTCAATAGGCTGCTAGTAAACAAGCAGTCTCCTTCCCGTGTCACCTCTGCCAAATGGTTCACGTTTTTTATTAAATCTCTGAACGTCTTATGCCCGGTTTCTCCTTTCATAGATTCGATGTGATCTGAGTTTAGTTTGAGTATTGACTCTCTCAATTCTCCCATAAGTGTTGGCAAATCTGGTTTCCTTTCGGGAAAGCAAATTGCACCGGCTGCAAACATAAGGTTTCCAAAGCTCTCGGTGGGTAGAGGTGGTGACGCTCTATTCCGTAAATTCACCGCCGGCACTAAAGGATAAGGTGACTCTGGAGTAAACGATCTAACGGTGGACGCTGCTTTTGCAGCAGCTTTCCAAATTACGGCTGTTGTAGCCTCCATTCGAGTCGGTGCACGTGGTGAGCTGGAGCACGCAACTGGTTATGCCTTGAGGAATGCTAAACCGCTAGTATTAAATACAAATCTCTTTGTGGTAGGATTTTTTGTGGTAAAAAACTTTGAAGAAATTGAGTAATCTATGCTAGGGTTTTGATGATAGATAGAGTAGTGAAGGTTGTTATTTTTGTGTGGCGACGGAATTTGATAGTGGCCGGATTCCGGCGGTGGTGGCCGGAGCGGCGCCGGAAAAAGAGAGAGGCTAGGGTTTGGTCATTTGTGTGTGTATTTTATACCTAAAATGAAAGTAAACCTTAATTTTGGCTTATATACCCTCCAAAGTTATATAAAAAAATGAAATAAAAAGATATAAATAGTATGGAAAAGTCGAAAACACCCCTCTCTTCATTAAACTTAACGATCAAATCTAACGCCCATCCAAGATAGGGACCATTTTTGATCCAAAGTGTAAACGATAGGGACGATCTGTGCACTTAGTTTGAGATAGGGACCAAACTTGATATTTGGTGTAAACGATAGGGACCAAACATGAAATTTTTTCAAAATATAATGATGTTTCAAATGAAGCTACGTATGTATGAATATAGTATTCCTTCCGTTTTAAAATAAGTGTTTATTTTTTGCTTTCGAATTTTTTTTCTGTTAATTTTGATCGTAAATATTTTTGTTTATGTTATATAATACTTGATAAAAGTTATATCAACGGAAAATACATTTAAAACTCTATCCATCCATATATATTGTATCAATTATTATATAATATACATAAAAATAATTATGGTCAAAGTTGCAAAGAAAAAAGTTCGAAAGTGAAAAGTAAACACTTACTTTGAAACGAAAGTAATAGTAGTTTAACGGTGAGGCAGATGTCGTAGTCATGAATTCTAAATCAAGTTATAGCGTACGTTGTTACGTGATTTACCATTCACATGTTTGCTATAAAATTGAGTTGCTATAGCGATGTTAACAAGTGAGTTTCAACTACAAGGCGAAATATAGGTTTCGCTTAAGTGTAATTAGAGCATTCGATGCACATGCGGTGGATCCTCGTCTGGTGTCGTGTACTGATGTTGTAAAAAAGTGATGACGCGTTGTCATTTTTTCTTATCACACCAAAAATTTTCATATCGTAACAAACATTTTCTTTCTTATTTTTATAATCCTATGGCCTAAACATAATCTGTTAAAACGAAACAAAATAATAAAACAAAGATCACCCACGGCTTAGGACAATGTTGATGACGCCGCACCCTTGGGCACCCTTCGCGACAAGATATGACGCCACCGGGAGCGACCAGGGTACCGGCTGCTTTTAGGGTAGTTTTTAACAAGTTGGGCTAATGAAACAGTAGAATATTAAGGAGACAAGGTCCCCCTAATCCCTATCAAAGGGTCCAACCACTAAGGACACAAAACCCTCCCTATTTCACTCCATAAATGCACAACCGAAACAAGTCAAGAAACACTCTTTATAATTTTTCACCAAATTTAATTTCATCTACTTCACCTTTTGGTAGGTGAATTCTCAAATCTTTTTACAAGGATACATCAGTAGTAACTAATAATTAGATTGGTAAAAAAAAACTAATAATTACATCACCATCAGCCATAAGCACAAATATGTTGCATTTATATGTTTTAAACCGATGTTTTGAAAACCCGATCGATTTACCAGGTCATCAGTTTGATCTGAATCGATCCAAATCAACCCGAAAAAATAATTTTTTTTATATATTTAATGATTAACAATTTATATGTATGTATAAATTATGAAATTATATATATATTAAACATATAACTATTTAATAACAAATATAATATATAAAATTAAAACTATCTGCAAATATATATACTTTTTATACTACCCTTGTCCCAAATTAATAATCCTGTATTTTATTTTGGAATGTCTCAAAATTATTGTCTCCGTTAAAAAATAAATGTAAATAATATAACAAGTTTATCATATTTCACCTAATGGTATTAGAAATTATAAATTATATACAAAATTTTAATTAATTACATAAGGGTAAAAGTATTATTTTGTAAAAAAAGTAAGAGATAATGTATTGATAGTTTTTTTAAATATATGTTTTTTGTCGGAGAAAAATTAATTTAGGACGAGGAGTATAAGATTTCATACACAAAGTCTTAAACCACAATACGAACATTGGTTTCACATGGAACCTATTGTTGTCTTCTTTCTCAAAGAAATTTAAATTGACTTCTTTAAAGGTGTCCATTAAAATCCAATAATGAGCTCCTTAATGTGCTAGCTAGTCTTAAATGTCTTTTAAGATTTAAACGCATATTATTGGCTGTACATTAAAATCCATTAATGAGCTAGCTAGTCTTAAATGTCACTCCAACATAACGAATTATTGGTTGTACATGATTATTGTGTCAACTTTTTTGCAATTGTGTATCAATTTCTTTAAATTTTACACTATGTTGTTGTTAAGTAAGTTCAAATTCACAGGGATCTTCATAAACTTTAATTATGAATTGATAATGACAAGGTACCTAATGTTTAATGTTTTACTTATGAGTTGTTCATGACAATGTAAAATTTAAAGCCAAAAGTAAAAAATTCATCCAAAGCATGAGTTGACCCATGCATGATTACATATGACAAAACACACTAATTGACTTTATATTATGTCTTCCCTAATAAAACATGACATAATTAACACTTATAACATGACATGAAAAAAGAAAGAAAAAACAAAAACCCCACAAATATCATTATCTTAGAACCAACCCCATATCTTCATGCACATTGCTCCACTTTAATTTAGAAATTTATGAAAAGACAAAAACACCCTCAAGGGTTGAATTGATCATCTTGGTTCACTTGGAACCCTTGGTCTTGATACCCTCCATTGGCATTGTTGGTGTTGTACCTATCATATGAGTTCTCATTGTTATCATAAGACTCATATGTCTCATGACCATTTCTTACTCCTCTTGAGTACTTTTGGTTTTCAAGATTAAGGTCATAATAGTACTTTCCATTCTCCAAAAACCTAGTGTCACTCATACCCTGCCTGCCACCATTGTTTGTTGTAGCAAAAGTGTTCTCACCTTGGTTGTTCTCTGAGTTGTACATCTCTTGGTTGTTGTAGCCATTCACATCTTGCTTTTGGTTGTTGAACAAATTCTCTTGAGTATCCACAAACCTTGCACCACCAAAACCTTGGTTCTCTGCCTTGTACATCTCTTGGTTGTTGTAACTATTCACATCTTGCTTTTGGTTGTGGAACAAATTATCTTGAGTGTCCACAAACTTTGCACCACCAAAAACTTGGTTCTCTGAGTTGTACATCTCTTGGTTGTTGTAACTATTCACATCTTGCTTTTGGTTATTGAACAAGTTATCATTGCCACTCTCTTGAGTCTCAGCAAACTTTGCACCACCAAAATCTTGGGTTTGTGAGTTATCACCAGCATAGTAGTACTTACCATTGTTCAAAAACTTAGTGTCACTCATCCCTTGCTTCTCAGGGTTGTTAGGGTTATACATATTGGCATCATTTGTTTGCATGAACTCATCTTGGTTATCAAAGTTAAACTTCTTTTCATCATCATTTGTTTGCATGAACTCTTCTTGGTTTTGGGAGTTGTACATGTTGTTGTTGTTGTTGTTGTCACCCTTGTAGGCTTGTTGTGGCTCATAGCTAAATTCATTAGGGGTGTCGTCTTGGGTGCTACTATGGCTAGGTGTGGTGTATGCCACAGGGTTGTAGTTTTCGGGTAGGTTGGAGGGTAGGTAATTATTATTGTTATTAAAGTTGTTTTCATTTTTACTGTTGGTAGTGGTTGCGGATGGTGGAAGTTGGCCAGATTCGTGGCCAAACAGTCCATAACCACTACCTTCAGTATTTTCTCGGGTTTGTGGGACAAATTTTAGGTCTTTTTCATTGGTGTTTTGAACAGTGTTCAAGGGTTGTGACTCTTGAGGGATGTTGTTAGAGACTTTAGCAAAGAATTGGCTTTCTCTTGCATGGATGGTGGTGAATGAGAGTGCTAGGGTTAAGAAAACAAAGAATGTAACAGAAGCCATTGGAGTGTTATGTTTGTGTTGTGTTTTTTGTCT